>CM064527.1:44542055-44769555 GCA_032716605.1 Paralithodes platypus | reverse complement strand
ATGAGAGAGAGAGAGAGAGAGAGAGATGGATAGATAGATAGATAGATAGATATCTACTAATAAAGGTTACTTTATGTGAGTATTCTGTCTGTCTGTTTGCTCACGACATACTCTCTCAGTTTTCAAGATGAAGAGCCCATACTTGGCATGCATACTAAGGGATTACCAGAACAGGTCTTAAGGGGAAAGGGAGGCGGAGCCCCCAATAACTCCATCAGTTTTCAAGATGGCGAGCCCATACTTGGCATGCATACTAAGGGGCTGCCAGAATAGTTTTTAAGTGGGGGGGAGCGGGGAACCCCCCCCCCCCCCCCCCTCCTACCTAACTCCCTCAGTTTCCAAGATGGACATGTTTGGTATGCATAGTAAGGTGGTGCTTGAATAGGTTTTAAGAAGCATTGGTTTTGTCCTCCTTCCCCCCCCCACCCCACCCCCCGCCCATACTTGGACTTTTCCCCTGGTAGCGCTGGGTATACCTCAACTGGTAAATACATAATTATACTGTATACTGTATTTCTATATTTTGCCAAACGTCTTGATCCCTGAGGGGATGGCCAGGAGTGAAACGTTTTCATCTGTTAGACTGTCCTATATAAACTAAAATTTGCAATATCCTGGTAAATATGAGATATTTCCAAAACCGTCACATAGTAAAGTACAGGTATGAATATTATTGCTTCGTCTATTCAATCTGAAATTTATGAAAGGTATTTTTGAAACACCCTGTATATACCCTGTGCATATCACAAAAACACGTGAGCTAATAAATATTTGCTAATAAATATTTGAATGCCCCCAGCCATCATCGAACCTCGGACATTCAGAAATAGTTGTCCAAGCTTTTAACCCACTATACCACGGCGTGATAAAGTAATCTTAACCTTTTCCTATGTATATTAAGGAGAAGGGAAATCCTACTTTGAGAATATCCCTGTATGGTATCCTGGAATATGGATCGTACAACTTGTGTATGAATTGAAATACATTCTCCAAGTAGGATTTCCCTTCTCCTTAATATAGGCTATACAGGAAAAGGTTAAGATTACTTTATCACGCCGTGGTATAGGGGGTTAAAAGCTTGGACAATCGTTCTGAATGTCGGAGGTTCGATACCGGCTGGGGGTATTTAAATAAACAAATAAATATATATATATATATATATATGTCGGAGGTTCGATACCGGCTGGGGGTATTTAAATAAAAAAAAAAAAATATATATATATATATATATATATAGATATTAGATATATATATTATATATATATATATATATAATTATATATATATATATATATATATATAGATATATATAAGATATATAATATATACCGTATATATGTATATATATACATACTCTATATATATATATATACAGTATATATATATATAGATATATATATATATTAGATATATATATAATATAATATTATATCGGTATATATGGTATATATAATACTCTATTATATATACTATAATATATATATTATTATAATAATATAATATTATATAATATTATATATATCTATATATATTATATATATACCTATATATATATATATATATAGATATATATATTATACATATATATATATATATATATATATATATATATATATAATATATAATATATATATATATATATATACTGTATATTCTCTTTTAAACAGACGAGGTTAAAAGCAATAGCAGTTTCAGCATTCAGGATTTTATTGTTACAGCTTTCAATAGTTCTAACAATTTTCCTCTGGGGTTCAGAGATTAGGTACAAAAGGTTAGCAAAATTCATGGTGGATCCAACGTTTCACAAGTAAACATCTTGCATCTTCAGGGAAAGGAGAGGTAATGATTAGAATACTGGGTACTGGATACTGGATACTGGTGAGGAAGAGTCCCCATAGTTGAGAAAGTATAGGTTGAAGTTCAAGGTGAAGTGATGAAAGGTGAAGAGTTGGAGAGGTAAAAAATAGGTGGGCTGACCACCTTGCTATTGTTGTTCTTCATCTTTGGAGTCTTGGTTGTGGAGCAGTTTCGACTTGTCGATCTTGATTTTCTTTCTTCGCGCCTTCAGATAATTCACGCTGGGCTGGTCGGGAGGCTCAAAGGTAGTTTTCGGAGTTGAAGGAGTTGAAGGAGGGGCGTTCTTGTTCTTGTAGGTCCTGAACTGGAGTTCGGGCTGGAAGTCGAAGCATGATGAATGGATTAGAATAGGGACAAATTATTATATTTATACAAAATTCGAGGATCAAGTAGAGGGAGGTGGGCGGAGCTACTGGGTGTGTGGTGGCTGTTCATTGGTGGAAGGCAGTCTATTCGCGAGACGGGCACTAAATCTTATCGGTGGTTGGTTGTTGGCTGTGGGTGGCTGTGATTGGTTGGTGTTGTCAGTTGTGTTTCTGAGCGTGGAAGCGTAAGGGAGGGGGGCACGGGGCGAGAGGAAGGCAGGGGGCAGCATGCCTGTAACGCTTGCCTGAAGGAAGAATTTGAAGGTCTTGTGTTTGGTTGTTGATGCTGGGGTTAAGTGTTTGGATGTATAGAGCTTCTAAAATAGCTAGTCTTCTGGGGTCTGATTCTTTGTCGAGTATGGTGGTTTGTTTGTCTAGGTCGGCGCGAGTTAGGGCAAGAATTCGAACTCCGCTTCATTAACTTTTGATTCTCTGCCTCTCTTCTACATAGATAATTAAAAATATAGTTGGATGAAACGCTATGATGACGCTTGATTATTGTTGACATTAACAATATAAATCACCAGTACACCTACACTTACACTGTAAACAAATCACCAGTACACCTACACTTACACTGTAAACAAATCACCAGTACACCTACACTTACACTGTAAACAAATCACCAGTACACCTACACTTACACTGTAAACAAATCACCAGTACACCTACACTTACACTGTAAACAAATCACCAGTACACCTACACTTACACTGTAAACAAATCACCAGTACACCTACACTTACACTGTAAACAAATCACCAGTACACCTACACTTACACTGTAAACAAATCACCAGTACACCTACACTTACACTGTAAACAAATCACCAGTACACCTACACTTACACTGTAAACAAATCACCAGTACACCTACACTTACACTGTAAACAAATCACCAGTACACCTACACTTACACTGTAAACAATCACCAGTACACCTACACTTACACTGTAAACAAATCACCAGTACACCTACACTTACACTGTAAACAAATCACCAGTACACCTACACTTACACTGTAAACAAATCACCAGTACACCTACACTTACACTGTAAACAAATCACCAGTACACCTACACTTACACTGTAAACAAATCACCAGTACACCTACACTTACACTGTAAACAAATCACCAGTACACCTACACTTACACTGTAAACAAATCACCAGTACACCTACACTTACACTGTAAACAAATCACCAGTACACCTACACTTACACTGTAAACAAATCACCAGTACACCTACACTTACACTGTAAACAAATCACCAGTACACCTACACTTACACTGTAAACAAATCACCAGTACACCTACACTTACACTGTAAACAAATCACCAGTACACCTACACTTACACTGTAAACAAATCACCAGTACACCTACACTTACACTGTAACAAATCACCAGTACACCTACACTTACACTGTAAACAAATCACCAGTACACCTACACTTACACTGTAAACAAATCACCAGTACACCTACACTTACACTGTAAACAAATCACCAGTACACCTACACTTACACTGTAAACAAATCACCAGTACACCTACACTTACACTGTAAACAAATCACCAGTACACCTACACTTACACTGTAAACAAATCACCAGTACACCTACACTTACACTGTAAACAAATCACCAGTACACCTACACTTACACTGTAAACAAATCACCAGTACACCTACACTTACACTGTAAACAAATCACCAGTACACCTACACTTACACTGTAAACAAATCACCAGTACACCTACACTTACACTGTAAACAAATCACCAGTACACCTACACTTACACTGTAAACAAATCACCAGTACACCTACACTTACACTGTAAACAAATCACCAGTACACCTACACTTACACTGTAAACAAATCACCAGTACACCTACACTTACACTGTAAACAAATCACCAGTACACCTACACTTACACTGTAAACAAATCACCAGTACACCTACACTTACACTGTAAACAAATCACCATCAAATATACACTAGAGAAGACCGTACAATACCGCTACCGAAAACAGTAGGCCTATTAAATATTACGTAATAATAGTTTAGCTGTGGTCTACCTTCAGAATACAACACTGAGACCGTAAATTGTATAACTATAGTCTGTTGTATTTCAGCTGAAGGTAAATTACGTGTCTTCATTTTGATTACTCGGCTACCGTGAAGATTCTGTAGCCAAATACGTTGTTGATTATTATAATAATTTCGTATAAGCTAGATAATTATAAAATACGTTTGATAAATAGGCCTATAAGCTATAGTTTAAATGTGATAAGTAGTTTCAATTAAGTGTGCTATTTTAACTTAGCTTATAATCTCTGTAGGCTACATACCGTAGCTTAATTACATACTTTGTCCTCATCATTTGAAGAAAGGTAGTTGTAAATGATGATAAGATGTGGATAGCCTTAATTAGATTATATGAGTCTGATAAAAATAGGCTAGACAAATGATTTACTCTAGGTTATTTAAATTAGGCTAGACATGAATTATTTACTCTAGGTTATTTTGCTAATTAACTGACATGCCTGAATTAGAAATCTCAGACTGTGAGAAAGATCTACAGTAGGTGTGTTTGTTAGCAATGATTTGAAACCTAGAAAACAGTGTATATAGCGTTCGTAACAAGGCAAACAGGATTCTCGGGTTCATCTCTAGGAGTGTGAGTAACAGAACTGCAGATGTTATCTTACTTTACTTGTCATTAGTGAGACCCCATATGGATTATGCTGTTCAATTTTGGTGTCCTTATTACAGAATGAACATAGATTCCTTATAGAGAGAAGGCTACAACGTAGAATGAAACAAATTGTCCATAATATTAGAAATCTCCCATATGAAGAAAGGTTGAAGAAATTAGGTTTACATTCGTTAGAGAGACGCAGAGTTAATTAGAGGGGATATGATAGAGGTGCTCAAGAGGGTTAGTGAAATTAATACAGGGGACATGGTAACAGAGTCGTAGATAGGTGGAATAGGCTACCGAGTGCTATAGTGGGACCAACAACGATAGAGAGTTTTAAGATAAAATTAGATAGGCATATGGACGAGATGGGTTGAGTGAAGGGGATCTTCTGTCAGGTGTGAGCCAATGGGCGCTCTGCAGACCGCGTTTTCTGACCTCTGACCGTTTTTTCACGGTGTTAGTAAGCTGGGCCTATAATAAGGCCTTATAATTAGGGTTGGGTGTGAGAGGGTTCTGCCTTGTGTGGGCCAATCGGCTTTCTGCAGACTCACATTTTCTTATGTCCTTATGCATGCCTTATTTTAATCGTCACCCTTACACACAAGTTAGATACAATCACGAATTACAAGGCTATAACCATATATTTATTGTGCATTTACGTGCATTACGTAGCCAGGCTCCAATCTGCAAGGCAGGTAGCTTATAATAAAGGACTGCTGTATTTATTACCCTTCCGTACTATTACGGAGCGGTCCAATCTGCAAGGCAGGAAGCGTATAAGAAAGGACCTCTGTATTTAGTACCCTTCAGTACCCGACTGGGGTGCGGAGCGGTACTAACCTGCTACTACTGAGCGGTACATACTGACGGCCATACGTGAGGAGTGGTCCGTAAGCCTAAAAAGGGACCTCTGTATTTAGTACCCTTCAGTACCCGACTGGGATGCGGAGCGGTACTAACCTGCTACTACTGAGCGGTACATACTGACGGCCATACGTGCGGAGTGGTCCGTAAGCCTTTTAGCACAATCAGGGATGCGGCTTGCGAGCCAAAGTTCGTACTTTTCATAGTTGTCCGTTTCAGTGTTCTTCGATGCCTTCAAAATTGTTGCGACCTTATATTAACGTTCAGTTTCTCAGGGTAAATCCGAGAAATGTAGGAAGGTGTAGTGTTGGAACTAGTGAGTGAGAGTGTTGAGGGTGGCATCTTGGCTTATATCACCCTTTGTACAGCAATATTGGTCCCTCCACAGCCCAGGGCATCCTTCACAATGGTACGTAAGGTAAGCAAGAGTTCGTAGGTAACTTGTATGGAGATTTCATAGCCAATTGTGCCATATTTAAGCGAATCATTGCCTGGACCCTATCCCTTCTCATATCGATCATATATTTATGATGGTATATTAAGTCTAAGTAGCCTATTATATTCCCTTGTGTCCTTATGCCTTATTTTAATCGTCACCCTTACACACAAAGTTAGATACAATCATGAATTATTGTGCATTTACGTGCATACGTATCCAGGTAGTTACCGGGTATACCGCCCGTCTTGTTTACACTACGCGGACGCTCACCATCATGTTACCGTCTATTTTGACTGCCTTTGGATACAAAAATACAGTACCCTAACCAAACAACCTAACCTAACCTACAGTTTAGGCTTTTTAGTTAGGTTAAGTATTTATAGATGATTTATGTTGTATGTCGGTAGTGGTTACACCCGGTAACTACATCCATCCCTATTCCCTCTGCAAGGTACAGACATATACGTGTAGACAATACTTTATGGCTTGGTAGTTATGTAATCGGTTATTTTATTCCGTAGCCATATAATTGGGAGATGACGTCATAGGGTAGGGTTTAAGAGGCTGGGTATTCTGGCAACACTGCAATTTGGAAGTCGGAGAAGGCAAATGACTGTCGGTGTGTGTGTGTGAGAGAGAAAGAGGAGAGAGAGAGAGAGGTGGGGGGGGGGGGGGGGATGGTGGAAGGCCCGAGGCGATTGATGAGAATTGTGGTAAACAACCCGTAGAGTTAAGGGAGGACATTATAATTTCTCTCCACAATTTCGAGTTTATCAAGTTTATTTCTCCCCCGTACCATAAAAGAGATTTGGGTCAATATTAAGATGATGTAATTAAATTGCAAAAAATCGTTTCGATTGTTTTTATCTAGTTTAGAGTTGTGTTAGGGTGTTTTGAAGTGTGATAATAGGCGGAAATGCATATTTACACATTAAACAACACGCCCCTTCACTCGCGAAAAATAGCTATATGGCCATAACCGTTTGCCGTGGGATACAAAATATGCTGAGGATATTTTATCCTCAGCCCCCCCCCCCCCCCCAAGGATTTATTGAAATCGTCATATATATAAACAGTAGGGGGGGGGGGGGGAAATCCCCAATGTTTCTTCTTCGCGGCGGAGGTAAACAAAGCCACCCGCCTCTTGCGAGGTAGGCGATATAAAATAGTCATATAGAGGATATTTTGTTTTTTTCAGGATCAGTAATACATTTTTACGTGCATTTAGACACATAATGGAATGAAATACATGGCATAAGAAACCTGTAGGCCACGATAAAATCGATGTATGAATTTAATTAAATCATCTTTATATTGTCCGAGATTTGTATAATTTATTTATTAAATTGTATCTTAATTTTCTTTTCTTTTTTATTTAATTTTTTTACTTTATTAGGAGTTGTTAAATGGTGTTAATAATAGGCCAAGTGTTTGGTCACGGTAAAAATTTCGTGTTTTACTTCCATAATTACCTCCGTCAACCAAATTGGACGAAGGTTACGTTTTTGCCTCCGTTTGTCTGCACGTTTGTTTTTAAACAAGATATCTCGAAAAGTTATGAACCGATTTTCACTATTTGTTTTATTATTTGCAATATACAGAAAAGGCTACCAATTTGACTCATACATCAAATGATAATATAGCGGAAAAGATAGATACAACAAAAATACAAAGAAGT
Organism: Paralithodes platypus; assembly: GCA_032716605.1. NCBI lineage: Eukaryota > Metazoa > Arthropoda > Malacostraca > Decapoda > Lithodidae > Paralithodes > Paralithodes platypus. The sequence goes on along the minus strand of CM064527.1, from coordinate 44,761,648 downwards.
GGACTGAAACACAGGCATAGACCAATGGATGTTTCATTATAAGGATATAAGAACTGTACTGCCAACAACACAGCTAACCGCACGCACGGACGAACGCACACACTCCTACCAAGCAAACGCACGTACGAACACACAGCCAGGCGGGGAGAGAGACCCTGTAGACTACAGAGACTGGGAAAGAGGCCCTATAGAATACAGAGACTGGGAGAGAGGCCCTATAGACCACAGAGAATGGGAGAGAGATCTTATAGACTACAGAGACTGGGAGAGAGGCAGGGAAAGGATTCCTACCTCGAAAATGTTGAACGATAGGTTAGGTTACGTTAGGATCGGTCATATTAGGTCCAGACTTGTTGGGTTTGGTTCAGGATGCTTAGAATAGATAAACTTAGGTTTTAAAATGTAAATTTTGGTTTGGTTGATTTTTTACAAATATGTTCTTTAATCGTGTATTTACATACAAAATAGCTAGGATTTTGTGTCATTATAGTGATATTAAAGGTGGGGGCTCATGGGTTGAGATAAACATGGAATGATAATCGCCAAGCTGTACATAATTATCTTGCAAAATGCAATGGCAATGAAATAATTATTAACAATGGTATAAAGGATTTTGTGGATCATCTGTACCGGGCCTGTGACGTCACAAGAGTGTAAGTCCACCACCCAGTCTAGGATAAGGATACTGGTGTGACGTCACTATGACGTCACAGGCCCGGTATAGACGATCCACAAAATCCTTTATACCATTGTTAATAATTATTTCAGTGACATTGCATTTTACAAGATAATTATATGCAGGGACAAAAGAATCTAGTTTCCTTTAATGCACAGAAAACCAAGTACATTCAATTTTCTAACCGACAGAATCTCACTGACTCCCATATATTTTGTAATGATGTAAATATTCCCACTTCCCCTAGTATTGACATTATCGGTGTAACATTAACTACTAACTTGAGCTGGACATATTATGTTAGAAGCATTGCTAAGAATGCCTCTAAAAAACTGGGACTCCTGTACAGAGTTCGAGAATTCTTCACTGACGAGCAGTTGGCCGTAATATATAAAAGTCATGTGCGTTCTCAGATGGATTACTGTTCACCTCTGTGGAGTGGAAGTGGAGTGGTTGCATTGAGGCAGTTGGACAAAATTCAAAATAAAGCTATTAGATTAATCAATAACCCTGCAATCACACAGGACCTTCCTACATTATCCATACGAAGAAACGTTGCATCCCTTGCATTATTCTACAGATATTTTCACAGCAATTGTTCCGAGGAACTTGCTTCAATTGTTCCGCCTCTCCACATCTTTCCTTCCGCGTAGAACTAGGGCAGCTGAGAGCGTCCATGAATTTACACTTTCTCCTCCACAATGCAGAACTTCTGCTTATCAAAATTCATTTATCCCTAGAACTACTACTCTTTGGAATTCACTTCCCTCGAATTGCTTTCCACAAACTTACAATCTACAAATGTTTAAATCCAGTTGTTACAAACATTTTATTAATGGAGGATGCCTTTAGGCACATGGACCTTTTTGTTTTATCTGTGTTTTTCCTTCCTCCGTTCATTGTCTCTTTTAAAAAAAAAAAAAAAAAAAAAAAAAGGTTTGCGATTATTTTTCCATGTTTACCTCAACCCATGAGCCCCCACCTCTAAGATTCATATATTAATAATAATTATATGTTCAATGAAAATCATAATATATTTCACTTAAAATGAAGCAAAATGCAAATGGTTTTATTTACTTATGTATTTTTACTTATTTACTAATAAGTTTGTGATACATATGCTGAATACAAATTCTATAAATATCACTATAAGGGAGCCCACCTCGCTTTTTTTTTCTCTTTCTCTCCCTCTCTCTTTGGCTTGTATCCATTCGGCCCCATTCAGCCCACTGTTTTAAGACGTTTACCACCATCCAAGTGTCAATATTTTCCTGGCGAGCGGTAGCGAGCCAGCATATATTATATATATATATATATATATATATATATATATATATATATATATATATATATATATATATATATATATATACTGTATATATATATATATATATATATATATATATATATATATTTGTTTTGACAGCAAGCTAAATTTGTACATTTTTCGATAGAAAAATTTCTCCGGCGAAGCCGGATTTCTCCATACAATGCTGGCTTGCTATCGCTCGCCAGGAAGAAATCGACACCTGGATGGGGATAAACGCCTTAAAACAGTTGGCTGAATGGGGCCGAATGGATACAAGCTAGGGAAAGAGAGAAAAGGAGAGAAAGATTTTTTTTTAAACCGGTGAGCCCCCTTAAGCAAATATTAGTACCCTGGCAAACTAACATTGTATACACTTTCTCATGGAATCGAACCTTTGCCTCCAAGAATACCAGAGTAGAGGGTTACCAATGTAGGAACCACTGGCTTAAGGGGAGATGACTCACTTTTTGGCCGATTTTTGCATGTATTCGTTATTTTCTAGTTTCCTCCCTAGACCTCCATCATTTTTGCATGTATTCATTATTTTTCTAGTTTCCTCCCTAGACCTCCATCAAATTAAAAAAAAAAAAACATCCATTAGATCCCCCTTCTAGATTAATTTGTACATTTTTTCGGTAGAAAAATGTCCCGGCCGAAGACCGCTTCTTCCAACATTACAGGCTCACTATCGTTCGCCAGGGAAATAATCGACACCTAAATAGCACGAAAGGTCTAAATATTGACGAAGAAATGGGGCGAAAGGTCTTAAAATCGAATAACTAATGGGACAAACATCTTAACATCTGAAAACTAATTGGGCTAAACATGAGGGAGAAAGTGGTCCAGAAAACCGGCCCATCCCCCCTTAACCCTTACAGTACCGGTGACGTCTCTTTTGTTTTATATTTGCTGCATTTAGACGATTTTGTGAAGCTTAGGAAGGATGTATGGCAGCTAAAAGGATTAATTGAGATAGTCTGTAAGCCTTTTAATGGGTAGACGTCCTTCCTAAACTGAGTATAATAGTTGCCAGAATATAATGAAAAATACGTCACTGGTACTGTATGGGTTGAACAACTATATATATATATATATATATATATATATATATTGAAATTGTATATAAATATGCACGTCTCTCTCTCTCTCTCTCTCCCTCTCTCTCCTTCTCTCTCTCCCCCACACCCGGCGTTAACTTCACCCCCACCCCCCCACCTTACCCATTTCCCTGTTAACCTTCCACAATATAATATAAACGGTGACGACATAACTACAGGGCATCCGGGAGGGCGAGGTTATTTATTACAACCGGATTGGAATAGTGTTCGTATGGTCGTCCGCATTCTATTATATTAGATTTTCTGTGTCATTCTGTTATCCCTTGATGTGATCTTATGCAGCCTCTCTAAACTACTGTATATGGGTATAAATCGGGTCATAAGGCGATGCTATATTAATTATTTTACTTATTGTTATTTTTATCTATCTATTTACTCAGGCCCAGTCCCCACTTTTCCTTTCTTTTCATTTCTGTTTCCCTGTTTTTCTTTTTTTCTTTTTTTTTGGGGGGGGGGTGGCCGACTCAAGACAGAGCAAGAACAGGGAAAACATAATACAAAACAAAGAACACACACAGACAAAACACAAAGTCACACACATCTATTATTAATTATCATTATTACCGGTACAATTACATTTGTTTTCGTATGCTTTAAAAAGAATATCCACAAGACCCCCCTTCGAGATAAATTTGTACAATTTTCGGTAGAAAAAATTCTCGGTCAAAGGCCGGTTCCTCCAAAAATACAGGCACTATTTTCTCTTCTATACATAATATCACGGAATGAATAGAAATCCATGTGGAAAAGCCAGAACGCGTTTACATAAAATAAAATAGTATCCGAAAGATCAAAGAAAACGCAGCGATGATGATGAATGGCACAGACAACGGTGGAGGGGTAGTTTTTGCGTGTGGGGGCTGTCATTTGGGATTGTAAGGCGTGTTTTGTGGCGTTAAGGCGTGTTTTGTGGCGTTTGTCGTTGTTTGGGGTACTGTTTTGTGGCTGTGTGGGTTTTATAGTTATTTGGTTGTTGTTTTGTACTGTTTGTATTTGTTGTTGTTATTATTGTTATTGGTGTTGTTGTTATTATTGTTATTGGTGTTGTTGTTATTATTGTTATTGGTGTTGTTGTTAATATTGTTATTGGTGTTGTTGTTAATATTGTTATTGGTGTTGATGTTATTATTGTTATTGGTGTTGTTGTTATTATTGTTATTGGTGTTGTTGTTAATATTGTTATCGTTATTTTTGGGAGGTGGGGATGTTCGTGTGCAGATGAGTGTGTTTGTGTGTATATGTAAGAGTGTGTGTAAGTGTATGCTTGTTTGTGTATATATCGTGGCGTGTGTGTGTGTGTGTGTGTGCATCCGGGCGTGTATATTAATGTGTTTATATATGTGCATGCGATCGTTCGTGTGTAAACGAATTAAGATAATAACTAGGCCATTATAAAGCAAGTATCCTTTAATTATCTTAACCTGGATTATATAATGGTTCACACTTTCAACAAACTATAACAAGACCACTGGCAGGGCTTGTAAAGTCGGTGAAAATAAACCCGACTCCGACTATGAATATTTGACAAGTAGGCCTACGACTCCGGCTCCGACTTACCCTAAAATAACCGACTCCGCAACTCTGATTCCTGATTTCGCAACTCTGATCTACCCAAAAATAACCGTCTCTGCGACTCTGACTCCCGATATCGGCTTACCCTAAACTAGCTGACCCAACAACTCTGACTCACGACTCCGACCTACCCAAAAATAACCGACTCTGTGACTCCGACCTACCCAAAAATAACCGACTCTGTGACTCCGACCTACCCAAAAATAACCGACCCCGTGACTCCGACCTACCCAAAAATAACCGACTTCGCAACTCTTGATTCTTGACTCCGGCCTACCTAAACATTAGCGACTCCGCAACTGTGACTTCCAACTACGACCTAACCCAAAAATAACCGACTCCGCGACTCTGATTTCCAACTCCAACCTACACAAAAATAATCGTCTCTGCGACTCTGACTCCCGCCTTCGGCCTACCCAAAAATAACCGTATCTATAATTTTGATTCCCGACTCCGACCTACCCAAAAATAACCGACTCCACAACTCTGACTCCCGACTCCGACCTACCTAAAAATAACTGACTCAGCGACTCCGACTCCGGCCTTCCCAAAAATAATCGACTCCTCGACTCCGACCTACCCAAAAATAAATGACTCCGCAACTGTCACTCCCAAATCCGACTTGCCCAAAAATATCCGACTCCCCATCAGTGACTCCCTACTCCGACTTACCCAAAAATAACCGACTCCGTGACTCTGATTCCTGACTCCGACTCTGACTCCACAACCCTGAATTACATAACAGTTCACTATAACTTAACCCATGTTTCTATTCTTTCTAACACTGGACGATTATATACAGCATAGGGAGGACCTCTAGCGATGAAAGGGGTGAAATCTATCTATATCATCCTTCTAACTCTCAATCTTCTAACTCTCAATCTTCTATTATATACAATCTATCTATATCATCCTTCTAACTCTCAATCTTCTATTATATACAATCTATCTATATCATCCTTCTAACTCTCAATCTTCTATTATATACAATCTATCTATATCATCCTTCTAACTCTCAATCTTCTATTATATACAATCTATCTATATCATCCTTCTAACTCTCAATCTTCTATTATATACAATCTATCTATATCATCCTTCTAACTCTCAATCTTCTATTATATACAATCTATCTATATCATCCTTCTAACTCTCAATCTTCTATTATATACAATCTTCTAATAATTGGCAGACAAATATATGTAGAGGTCTAGGGAGCAAACCAAAACACACACACACACACACACACACACACACACACACTTCGCCCTTTCAAGATACGAATACTCATTTATTTTCTGTTTTCTGGCTATTATCAGACAATTTTATTCAGATTAAGAAGGGTATATGGAAGTCAAGGGGTTAATTGAGATAGTGTTGTCCCTTTTACTTCCCACAGATCCTTCCTAACCTATACAAAATCGTCTAACGATAGCCAATATAAACTGTCAAAATACCTGGATGCTGGAGATGAAGGGGTTGAGATCTGAGGGTGGTTGCTGGACGGCTTGTCACTATGGCTCTTCTGTGGGCGCATCATCATCACCACACCTTCACCATAACCTTAATAAATGTGTTGGGCTCATCACAATAGTCATCATATCAATACTGTTTCCCACCCTTCACCACACCATCACCATAACCTTAATAAATCTGTTGGTCTCATCACTAAAGTCATCATCACACCAAGACTGTTTCCCACACTTCACCACATCATCACCATAACCTCGCTTATTTGCTTGGTCTCATCACTAAAGTCATCACACCAAGACTGTTTCCCATACTTTGTCCTTGATCGAATTCACCACAACCTTGCATTGAACTACACAATCTTTTCATCACTTTCTTATCCCCATCATTACTAAAATCATCACATCAATACTGTTTCCCATACTTTGTCCTTGACCGAGTTCACCACAACCTTGCCTTTCAATATAGAATCTTTTTTCATCACTTTCTTATCCCTTCACATCACTAAAATCATCACATCAATACTGCTTACCATACTTCTCCTTGACCGAGTTAACCACAACTTACCATCACTAAATCTCACATCTGACCGAGTTAACCACAACCATGCATTTCACTATGCAATATTTTCATAACTTTCATATTCCCCTATGGTTGATTTTGATAGTAAAAAGTTCACAACCCCATTTCATAACAAGCATTCTCTTTCGGAATGCCGTGACTGTGCATTACTTTCATCACTTTAGCATAGTCCGTAATTTTAGCATTGGTCATCACAAGTTCACCACACCATTGTCATCATTCCCTTGCCGTCTGCACCATAGATTTGTTTGCTTTTCACCATCGTTTTAAAGCCATATTTCGTCAGTCCAATTCATTGGGGCAGTCCTAATGCGTACCGTATATCCTTTATATTTGTTTTATTTTGTATTCTATTAGACAGGTTTTTTTTTCATTCGTTTTCGGAAATAGGTCTCATTAATAGTTTCGTCTCTCATAAGGTCAATTCATTAACTTTGTGTTGTATTCCTATTTAATTTGATAAAGATCAGAATAATGTGCAAACTCTTCTCTTATCGAAGGTGTTCACTTTACCACATATGGTCATTAGTTTCATTCATTTCAATAATTAGTTTTTTTTTTGTAAGTTAATTGGTGGGCTATTGAATACACATGAGTTTATTCTGGTTCAGGAGTAATTCCTATTGAGGCCTTCCCTTGTGGTTAAGGAGAGGTATTTAGTTTCTTCCCTAGAACTCCATCAAGCTTAAAATTACACCCCCTAGACCCTCTTTCAAGATAAATTTGTAAATTTTCGGTAGAAAAATTTCCCGGCCGAAGGCCGGTTCCTCTCAAATTACAGGCTCGCCAGGAAAAAATCGACACCTAAATGGCACGAAAGTTCTTAACGTTGACAGAAATGGGGCGAAAGTTCTTAAAATCGCCAAACTAAAGGGGGCGAGCGTCTTAAAATCTCAAAAGCAATGGGGCTAAACATGAGGGAGAAAGGGGTCCAGAAAAAAATCCTCCAGGTGGAAATCTCCCCTTAAGTTAAGTGCCCCATTAATCACCCCTTCCATTCGTCTACCATAGAGCAGTTGTATATATGTATGTACAAGCTTAGATTAATGTTCAGTATTAATTATCCCTTCCATTCGTCTACCATAGAGCAGTTGTATATATGTATGTACAAGCTTAGATTAATGTTCAGTATTAATTATCCCTTCCATTCGTCTACCATAGAGCAGTTGTATATATGTATGTACAAGCTTAGATTAATGTTCAGTATTAATTATCCCTTCCATTCGTCTACCATAGAGCAGTTGTATATATGTATGTACAAGCTTAGATTAATGTTCAGTATTAATTATCCCTTCCATTCGTCTACCATAGAGCAGTTGTATATATGTATGTACAAGCTTAGATTAATGTTCAGTATTAATTATCCCTTCCATTCGTCTACCATAGAGCAGTTGTATATATGTATGTACAAGCTTAGATTAATGTTCAGTATTAATTACCCCTTCCATTCGTCTACCATAGAGCAGTTGTATATATGTATGTACAAGCTTAGATTAATGTTCAGTATTAATTATCCCTTCCATTCGTCTACCATAGAGCAGTTGTATATATGTATGTACAAGCTTAGATTAATGTTCAGTATTAATTATCCCTTCCATTCGTCTACCATAGTACAGTTGTATATATGTATGTACAAGCTTACAGTAGATTAATGTTCAGTATTAATTATCCCTTCCATTCGTCTACCATAGAGCAGTTGTATATATTATGTATGGACAAGCTTAGATTAATGTTCAGTATTCGAGGATGAATAATATATCGTAGGCGTGTGCAATATCAATAGCATTATCATACTTTCTTTGGAGTCAAAATGATTACTGTAATTTGACAAAATATTCAATTCTTGCATGTTGTGTTGGGTATCTAAATATAGTGTCGCTTAATAGGCCACGAACGAAGAAAATAAGTATTTTTTGAAGTCATAGTTCTATTCTCATGACATATTTGCAGTGAATAGTGGATACTAATTTAATTATTGGTGTAATACTATGAATTATAACGATGCATTTGACTTGCATCCATTGAATTTACACCCTTGAGCTACAATATATTGAAATCATATCCACAAACTAAAAACTAATGAACTCAAGACAATGTTATTAAAACAAATATTCCATTAATAAACCAGTCATGTTGGAATGTAGGGTATGTTTAGCCCTTTTCAGAATGTATTTATCACTGTCCATATATATATATATACCTGTATATATATATATATAGATATATATATATATATATATATATATATATATATATATATATATATATATATATATATATATATATATATATATATATATATATATATATATATATATATATATATATATATATATATATATATATATATATATATATATATATAGGCTATATAATATATATATACCGGTATATATATATATATATATATATATATATATATATATATATATATATATATATATATATATATATATATATATATATATATATATATATATATACAGTATATATATATATACTGTATATGCCTATATATATATATTTAGGCCTATATATATATAGAGAGTATATATATATATATATATATATATATATATATATATATATATATATATATATACATATATATATATACAGTATATACGGTATATATATATATATATATACAGTATATATATATATATATATATATATATATATATATATATATATATATATATATATATATATATTTATCTATTTAGTTATGTATGTTTTTATTTGTTTATTAATTTACAGATATAATGTATTTTATATTTTTTGCGAGAAACAGACAAGAATTGTCAGGCAACCGTTCTATTTATAGTTTGCATGTAGTGATTACACTGCTGTCCAACCTGTGTGAGCTTTGTCTGGGTACACATACACACACGCACACGCGCACGCACACACACGGACACACACACACGCACGCACACGCACACACACACACCACATCACTCTCTCACCCCCCCCCACCAACACCAACACACACACACGCACACACACACCACACCACTCTCTCACCCCCCCCCAACACTAACACACACACACACACATATTCTATTCTAGTCTATAAAATAGATTCTAATAAATAAATCTATTCTATTCTATTCACGCACACACACACACTCTCTCTCTCTCTCTCTCTCTCTCTCTCTCTCTCTCTCTCTCTCTCTCTCTCTCTCTCTCTCTCTCTCTCTCTCTCTCTCTCTCTCTCTCTTTATATAGCTTTTCTATCTCTGAGGCAGTAAGTTAAGTACGTGTATTTATACATTTGTTTACATCCATCTTTCCACATATCGTCATTAACGCTACTAACCTTCAGGGGGGATGGCCCGTTATTCTGGGCCCCCTTCTTCCTTGTGTTTAGCCCCATTAGTTTTCATAATTATTTTAAGACGTTCGGCCAATTAGTTTGGCGATTTTAAGACCTTTCGTCTCATTTACTTGTCAATATTAACACTTTTCCTGTTATTTAGGTGTCGATTTGTTCCTGGCGAGCGATAGCGAGGCTATAATTTGACAGGGACCGGCCTTCGGCCGGCACATTTTTCTATCGAAAAATGTACACATTTATCTTGAAGGAGGGTCTTGGGCGGGTGTTTATATATAAGTTTGATGGAGGTCTAGGGAGGAAAGTAAACAAAAAGTAAACAGCTACATAAATTATCAAATAAATACGCCCATCCCCCCTTAACTGGTGACATTAGGATCCACTTTACATTAATTAAAAACATTAGGATCCACTTTACATTAATTAAAAACATTAGGATCCACTTTACATTAATTAAAACATTAGGATCCACTTTACATTAATTAAAACATTCGGATCCACTTTACATTAATTAAAAACATTAGGATCCACTTTACATTAATTAAAACATTAGGATCCACTTTACATTAATTAAAACATTAGGATCCACTTTACATTAATTAAAAACATTAGGATCCACTTTACATTAATTAAAACATTAGGATCCACTTTACATTAATTAAAACATTCGGATCCACTTTACATTAATTAAAAACATTAGGATCCACTTTACATTAATTAAAACATTAGGATCCACTTTACATTAATTAAAAACATTAGGATCCACTTTACATTAATTAAAAACATTAGGATCCACTTTACATTAATTAAAACATTAGGATCCACTTTACATTAATTAAAAACATTAGGATCCACTTTACATTAATTAAAACATTAGGATCCACTTTACATTAATTAAAAACAGATTGGATTGGAATGGTGCAACTGCTAGATTATATCAAGACAAGTAATAGTTGTATAATGAGTATTGAAGATGTACTTATGTTTAATATTATGGGTATTAAGGAGGCTCACCGGGTTTTTTTTATCGTTCTCTCCTTTTCTCTCTTTCCCTGGTTTGTATCCATTCGGCCCCATTCAGCCAACTGTTTTAAGACGTTTATCCCCATCCAGGTGTCGATTTATTCCTGGCGAGCGATAGCGAACCAGCATTGTATGGAGAAATCCGGCTTCGCCGGAGACATTTTTCTATCGAAAAATGTACAAATTTAGCTTGCTGTCAAAACAAAAATATATATATGCAGGCTCGCTACCGCTCGCCAGGAAAATATTGACACCTGGATGGGGATAAACGTCTTAAAACAGTAGGCTGAATGGGGCCAAATGGATACAAGCCAAAGAGAGAGGGAGAGAAAGAGAAAAAAAGCGAGGTGGGCTCCCTTAACATCCATTTATAGTACATTAGCGTCACACAACAACGCAACCTCATATATTTAATTAATTAAGCACCATAGCATTGACTTACTTCATCCCTGTGTTTAATTAATTAAAACACCATTCTTTCACAACATAATACAGTTTGAATATCAATCATATTTTACATTCTCCAATTTGTCCGAAAGAATATTTGACACTGAAAGGGTTAAGTATAAAACCATATTTGTTCGTGTATCCCTTTCGGTATATCAACACGCATTTATTCACACTATTTTGGCCAACATTAGACGATTTTTACTCAGCTTTGGAAGGCTCTCTAGGAATCAAAATGAGTGGAGTTATCTCGTTTAACCCTCTGACACACACACAGTTCCTTCCTAAACTGAATAATATAATCTACCGGTAGCCAAAATAGAAGTTAAGAAGAACGTGATGGTATGCTGAAGGGGTTACAATTAGGGAAAATACATTCATGCATCAATTGGCGAGCCCACACAGGTTGTTCTTGTGTTCGAGTCATGTGATGTGTGGTTTAAAATAAGGTACATCTATATATTGACCTCACTTCTTATCATACATTTTCTAAACGACGCCATCCACGATCAAAAGTTAAAAACATAAGAATTTTAAGTGTGTGTATGTGTGTGTGGGGTGGGGGGGGGGGGGGGGGGGATTTTTCTGGACTCCCTTCCTCCTCATGTTTAACTCCATTAGTTTTGAGACTTTAAAAAGTTTCTGCATTCAACCGAGACATTCTTCTACCGAAAAATGTACAAATTTATCTGGAAGGGGGTACTAAGGGGTGTTTTGTTTGTTGAAGCTTGATGGAGGTCTAGCGAGGAAACTAAAAAATAAGTATATAAATAAATAAATATGCCAAACAATCAACTGTCTCCCCTTAAATGACATCGATGGGCCCTGGGGAGATTATAGAGTATCAGCTTTAAGGGGAGGTATTTAGTTTGTTCCCTAGACCTCCATCAAGCTTAAAATTACACCCCCTTGAGTCCCTTTCAAGATAAATTTGTACATTTTTCGGTAGAAAAATTTCCCGGCCGAAGGCCGGTTCCTCTTAAATTACAGGCTCGCTATCGCTCGCCAGGATAAAATCGACACCTGAATTGCACGAAAGGTCTTAATATGGGGTGAAAGTTCTTTAAATCGCTAAACTAATGGGGCAAACGTTTTATAATATCAAAAGCAATGGGGCTAAACATGAGGGAGAAAGGGGTCAAGAAAAAAATCCCTCAAGTGGAGATCTCCCCTTGACCCAAGGATATCGCTACACACCGTCACTTTACCAATCACACGAGAAGCATATTGCAATAGTCATCAGCATCATCATACTGCATAACCTCGCTTGTATCCATTATGTAGTAGAAATAATTATAATGGTAGCTGTAATTATTATGTAGGTATCACTACACTGCGGATATATATATATATACATACACTCCTTTACTCTATGTATCACACACTCTTGCTAGTTTTATAGGGGCACAGGATCATAATTATTACCATCATATTTTCTATTGCAATTACATTAAGGGGGGTGACCTTCTTTTTTTATCTTTCTTGGTTGTATCCATTCGGTCCCATTCAGCCTACTGGGTTATGACATTTATCCCCATCCAGGTGTCGATCTGTTCCTGGCGAGCGATAGCGAGCCAGTATTTTATGGAGAAATCCGGCTTCGCCGGAGATATTTTGCTATAGAAAAATATATACATTAATCTAGAAGGGGGATCTAATGCAAGTTTTTGTTTTTAAGTTTGGTGGAGGTCTAGGGAGGAAACTAGAAAAATACCGGGTAATTAATAAATTAAAACAAAAAAATCGACCAAAAAGTGAACCATCCCCCCTTAACAATATGTAGTGGCAATAATGACAATGGTATCAATACACTGCGACACAATACCAATAATGACAATGGTATCAATACACTGCGACACAATACCAATAATGACAATGGTATCAATACACTGCGACACAATACCAATAATGACAATGGTATCAATACACTGCGACACAATACCAATAATGACAATGGTATCAATACACTGCGACACAATACCAATAATGACAATGGTATCAATACACTGCGACACAATACCAATAATGACAATGGTATCAATACCTGCGACACAATACCAATAATGACAAGACACAATACCAATAATGACAATGGTATCAATACACTGCGACACAATACCAATACACTTTATATACCACACACTCCAGCTGTTTTATAGGGGCACAGCAGCATAATTATTACCATCATCATTTTCTATTGCAATTACATAAACAACACCATCTGGCCTTCCTTGATCATATAGTGGAAATAATTACACTTGCATCAATACACTGCGTCACCATACCGGGTTCACCGTACATATCACACACTCATGTTTGGTTTAGTTGGGTGCAGGATGATAATTATAAGCATCATAATTGTCCATATCAATTACATTAACAATACTCCGTCGCCTTTCTTGATCATATAGTGGAATTAATTACACTTGCATCAATACACTGCGTCACCAGCAGGAGAATAATTACAAGCAGCCTCTCTCAAGCTAGCTAAGTCCCCCCCCTTCTCTGCTACACTTCTCATCGCCGCGGACTGTGTGTGAGAGAGAGAGAGGAGGGGGCGCCGGGCCACATGCAATCCCCTCCGCCCCCCTCTCTGCCCCCTCTGTGTGTGTGGGAGAGAGAGAGAGAGAAGGGGAGCAAGAATTAAAGAGTGAGTGTGTGTTTGTGTCTATGTACGAAGGCCCACAATTTGACCAGATATTAAGCCTCATGAGCATAGATGACATGCATCTATCTATCTATCTATCTATTGCCGGACGCCTTACTCCCCTTACGAGGGTGGCCATACACAGAATGCCCCCAAGCGGACCTATTCCTTGTGTGAGAGGGACAACCCGAGCCAGTTTAGTGAAGGACTTACAGGATTGACCACTCAATTTAGGATCCGTCAGACTCCGAGGCCCTCTGTGTATCTTGTTAGCACTATTTTTCTACAGTGGTGTTCGGCTAATCCATCCACTAACCTGCCTTACCCTTAGGTAAGCATGCATCAGTGTTTATAATTAGCTTACAGCAGATAGAGAGAGAGAGAGAGAGAGAGAGAGAGAACAAAAAAAGTGTGTGTGTGTTTGTGTCTGTGTGTGTGTGTGTGTGTGTGTGTGTGTGCCGAAGGTATATTTTAGCTCCTTTCCTAGATTACTGTAGGTTTAGTTTGGGTGATTTACATATATTACATATAATAGAATACCTTACTTTACATATATTACATATAATAGAATACCTTACTTTACATATATTACATATAATAGAATACCTTACTTTACATATATTACATATAATAGAATACCTTACTTTACATATATTACATATAATAGAATACCTTACTTTACATATATTACATATAATAGAATACCTTACTTTACATATATTACATATAATAGAATACCTTACTTTACATATATTACATATAATAGAATACCTTACTTTACATATATTACATATAATAGAATACCTTACTTTACATATATTACATATAATAGAATACCTTACTTTACATATATTACATATAATAGAATACCTTACTTTACATATATTACATATAATAGAATACCTTACTTTACATATATTACATATAATAGAATACCTTACTTTACATATATTACATATAATAGAATACCTTACTTTACATATATTACATATAATAGAATACCTTACTTTACATATATTACATATAATAGAATACCTTACTTTACATATATTACATATAATAGAATACCTTACTTTACATATATTACATATAATAGAATACCTTACTTTACATATATTACATATAATAGAATACCTTACTTTACATATATTACATATAATAGAATACCTTACTTTACATATATTACATATAATAGAATACCTTACTTTACATATATTACATATAATAGAATACCTTACTTTACATATATTACATATAATAGAATACCTTACTTTACATATATTACATATAATAGAATACCTTACTTTACATATATTTCGGTGATATTAGGTTGGCTACGCGTGAGTTAGGTTAGGAAAGGAGAAGTTAGATTATTTTAGATTAGTTTAGCAAAGATAGTAGTTAGGTCATGAGAGGGAGGAGGAGGGAGTTGAATTAAGGGGAGATGGGTCGTTTTTCCGGTCCTCCTTCTTCATGCTTAGCCCCATTAGTTTTCAGATTTTAAGATGTTCGCCTCATTAGTGTGTCGATCTTAAGACCTTTCGTCCCATTTCTATATCAATATCAACACCTTTCGTGCTATATAGGTGTCGATTTCTTTCCTGGCGAGCGATAGCGAACCTGTAATTTTAAGAGAAACCGGCACATTTGTATATCGAAAAATTTACAAATTTATCTTGAAGGGGGTCTGGGGAGTGTTTTTTTAAGCTTGATTAATATACAGTATATAACTAGACCTCAAAATATCACCACTGTCCTCTTAACATGGACTGGTGTACTGTATATCTTGTGCCTTATGCGTGATGAACTTTGGTGCGGTATGTTTTTTTTTTTGTTTTTTTTTTTAAAGAGACAATGAACGGAGGAAGGAAAAACACAGATAAAACAAAAAGGTCCATGTGCCTAAAGGCATCCTCCATTCATAAAATGTTTGTAACAACTGGATTTAAACTTTTGTAGATTGTAAGTTTGTGGAAAGCAACTCGAGGGAAGTGAATTCCAAAGAGTAGTAGTTCTAGGGATAAATGAATTTCGATAAGCAGAAGTTCTGCATTGTGGAGGAGAAAGTGTAAATTCATGGGCATGTGGAGGAATAGTGACCGTGTGTGTGTGTGTGTGTGAGTGATTCTAGACCTTGTTGGGAGCGAGTGATGGACCTATGGCGTGCACAATGCTTCAATTTTCGTTTTGTTATTTCGTTTGTCCTATATGCATGAAGGAAACAAAATGCAAAGCTGCCTGTAACAAGTCCCCCCCCCCCCCCAAGGTTGAAAGACTGACAGAGCCATAATCAAGGTACGCTTAGGGTAATTTAGGTGTGTTGTAAAGAAGTGGGATACACAGGAATGGATAGGAGGAGGTGGTGTTTGTGAGAGTTAGCTGGCTTACTATATGTGTAGGTGAGGCACACATAGAAACAGTGGGGGAAGCCAGGCAAATTAAACAGGAGTTCCAGCAACTCCTCATCATATGCCTATGTGGCCTCCCCTGGGTACTGTCTGCTTGATTGTCGCCTACAATCACCCTATTTAAATCTTAGTGTGCGTGACAATAGTGTGAGTGTGGATGTGGGTGACATTAATGTGGGTGTGGGTGGCTTGAGTTTGGGTGGTTTGGGTGTGGGTGTGGGTGACGTGTCTGATGGACCTCTAGCACGCCCATTATTGCAATCTTAGTGTGGGTGTTGGTGGCTGTGAGTTACCTGAGTGTGGGTGGCTTGAGTGTGTGTGGCGTGAGTGTGGGTGTTGGTAGCTTGAGTGTGGCTGTGAGTTGCCTGAGTGTGGGTGGCTTGGGTGTGGATGGTGTGGGTGGCTTGAGTGTGTGTGGCGTGAGTGTGGGTGACGTGGGTGTTGGTGGCTTGAGTGTGGTTGTGAGTTGTATGAGTGTGGGTGGGTTGGGTGTGGGTGGCTTGAATGTGGGTGAAGTGGGTGTGGGTGGCTTGAGTGTCACTGTGAGTGGCCTCAGTGTGGATGTGAGTGGCCTGAGTGTGGATGTGAGTTAAGGGATAAATGTGTCCACGAGGATAAAAAGAAAAAAATATACTCAGATTTAGTACTTTCACATCTTCTCACTGAATATCGAAAAGAAACTGCTAAGGGATGATATAGCCCACCAGGTAGGGAAAAAAATACATATATTATAATAATAATAATAATAATAATAATAATAATAAGATACATAAACCAAATAACCAAACTTTAAGCATGGGTGGTGGTAGCGTGAGATTCGGGTACCACAGCCATGACGGATGGGTTTGCTGTTGAATTATTATGGCTCGTGTTAGACCCTGGAGGTTAAGAGGTCGACTCACACCACACATTGTTCACGCAACGTTTACCAGCAAACTTTTTTTCTGGCAACAATTCGGAAATATTTGTATCTGACATCAGCGAACAGACGGACGCCAGAACATTTTACAGGACAGAATTCCCAATAACTTCAAAAACTGCCAAACTAAATGAGGTAAAACTGGGGAATACAGCTAGGTTACCCGTTGCCGCAGCGCTCATCTCCGTGTGTTTGCCCAAGCCTGTGGTAGATGAATTACCATGACTGGTACACAGTACCCGAGTTACCACAGGTTACATCAAAGATGGGACGTCATAAACGAATGTCTACTTACTCTAGGTTCCTAATTACCGATAGGTAAAGCTTTGTTCTCCAAAGGTGTATTGACCTGAAGGTATGGTCTTCCGCACTGATCATTGCAATAACGGACTTAGAGGTGTGTTAGACTAGTGTCGTTTGTACACAAGTACTTAATTGCTCCTGATCAGCATGGACGAGCTGATTATTCTGGTTACAGACTACATTGTCATCCACAGCCATTCCAACAGCAAAGTAAAATTTAACATGTACTGCATACAGTATGATTATACAACCTTACCAAACTGGACTAAGCCACCGTGGTGAGGTACAGAGGCAGTCATCGTCCCCTTGAGGATATGCCAGACCTACAGTGGACCTTAACCCCTTCTGTACCAGCGACGTATTTTTAATTTTATTCTAGCTCTATTTAGAAGATTTTGTGCGGTTTTTAGAAGGATCTGAGGTATAAAATGGGTTGTTGTTGTTGTTCCCCAAGCTGCCTGGCCGAACAGCCCCAAGGCCCCGAGTAAGGCCAAGGCCATAAACGAGCGCCCCCACAGAACCCTCCCTGCCGACCACAATAAAGCCTGGGTGACCGAAGCCACTCCATGGCGGGGAGCTGAGAGGGTGCGTAAACGCCCGGGAAACCAAAGCCCCACCCAGGGCCCTGTGCCCCTCAGCAATTATGAAGAGAAAGTTGAGGGGCAAAGGAATAATGTGACGCTTTAGCTTCCAATCTTGGTAGATTGGGAGGTCAATCCACGGAAGAGACGCCGTCACTTGAGATCTAGAAAATATAAAAGTAAAAGGAACAGTCAGAGTAAGCTATGGGTATGGCAGAGATCGCTCAGGCTGGAGGCCCTATTTAACTAAATTAAATCGTCTAATAGTAGCCAGAATCAAGTTACAAACATGTCGACAGTACAGTAGGGGTTAAAAGGCTGACGATAATGATGAGGCATTAGTTGTGAGGAGAGTCAGGAACCTACCCACACTGTCCAGGAATCAAACCCGGGGAATGTTGATTGTAAGCTGAATACCCTAACCAGTGCACCACAAGTCGACCAGAGCTAGAGCAATCCCCGAAAATCCACTACACCTGATCCCAAAATATATGTCCCCGCCAAACATAGCTCAGGCAGAGTAATTCCAAGGGCTTCATATTGTTACGCGTTCTTGGCATGCCAGGCGCGGGTATATTTAGTGGGGGGCTTACGGAAAAACCTTGAATACATTTACCCTCTCCGACATATGACGCGATTTTGAGCCTATTGGGGATACGTTAAAGCCTTTGTTACCATCAGGGGTATTTAGAAACCTTTAGTTTAATTACTTCAACCTCTGCAGTTGTCTTTGAGTTAGCTGTGGGCAGAAAACTAATTTTGGAGAGGTAATTATAAGAGTGAGAGAACTCTATTTGTTATTGCTAATCTGGCAACCTCTGCGTCATAAATGCGTGAAAGGGTTAAGAGAGAGGCGAAATATAAGCGAGGACCACAAAGGAGGGGGGAAGACCGCACGGCACGCGAAGATGAGGCTAATGGATCTAAAAACCTGTGGGGATTATACCCAAGGACTCAGGTAGCATGTGGAGAGAGAGAGAGAGAGAGAGAGAGACTGACTTACTAGGAGCGACAAGGAATAGTTAGTATCTCAAAGCCCTTACGGTCTATTCCTGATAGATACTCTAATAGTGGATAGAGTGTGCGAAATATTATGTACTCTCTTCTCGAATTATGCTATTGAAGAACTGTTTACACCTGAAGGAGTTTGTTCCAGGTAGAACAGATCTTGCTGTGAATACGTGTTCACATATAAGGTACTAAAGTTTAACCTTTTAAATTTTACCTACCAGTTAATGTTCCCTATAAAAGAACACATACTTATAGAAATTTAAAAAAAAAATGGGACCAGGAATGTATAACATTCAGTTTAAAGACTATTATGAACTCATTAAAACTATATATATTGTATATATATATATGTGTATGGGTGATAAGCAAAAGGTTGTGAGGGTGGGGTGGACCATCTTCTTGCAGCCATATGTTACAGGTACCGTCTTTGAGGCACCAGTATATAGCAGGGAGAGGAACATGAACAGTACACAAACACTTAGACCCACCCATCACTGACCATGCTGAGTTTTTGCTTAAGAGGGGAGGGTCCGTCCATAGAGAGAGAGAGAGAGAGAGAGAGAAAGAGAGAGAGAGAGAATGAGAGAGAGAGAGAGAGAAAATAGACGGGAGGGAGGTTGAAAATTACTGGAGAGGTGACGAACGAGACAGACTAACAAATGAGGTGGGGGTCACATCAAAGATTTTAAAAAACGAAGACAAAATAAGCGAGTGAAGGTGAAGTAACACGAGCCTTTTTTCCGCCTTTATCGACCAACAGGTGTTTCTCTCTGATAGTTACTGGTCTGATAGCTAGAGTAAAGTAGGAATTTCGGTGTGAGTATCCTAGGTTCGAGTCCTTGGAGTGCCATATGTATTTGTTAATTTCATTACTTGAGTTTAGAAGTAAAGTTGGTCGGTGAAAAAATATGAAAAAATATGAATATATATCAAGCTTTAAAATATACCCCCCAAACCCCCCTTTGAAATACATTTGTGCATTTTTTGGTAAAACAAAAATAAAACTTCCATCTAAAGTTCAGGCTCGCTTTCGCTCGATAGGAAGAACCTGACACCTACAGTAAATGGCATGCAGGGTTTTAAAATTGGCAATGCAATTGGGCGAAAAGTCTTAAAATAGACAAACTAATGGCATGAACATCTTAAAATCTCAAAACTGATGGGGCTAAACATGAGATCCATTAATATATTTGTTGTTCCATATTTCTTCTTATGTGAGTCAGGTACAAGGGGAGATAGACGGGCAGGAAGACCCCCATTGAGATGGAGAGACTGTGTAAGAAAGGCTTTGGATGATAGAGGAATGACTATAGATCAGGCAGGGGAAGTGGTAGTGGACAGGAGTGAATGGAGAATGCTTGTGAATAGTTGAGTGAACACGTGGTCATTTGGAGTAAGGGGTCGGGCGCAAGTTGGACTAGATAATAGTCCATCAGGCGCCTGGCCCGGGGAGACGATTAATATGAAGGGTGCGCCTGGAAGTGTGGTGGGAGGGCTTGTGGCAGGCATGTCTGCCTGCCGAGATCGGAACCTCTCCGGGTGGTCGGGGGCCGGGGGAGTGCTGGAGCGACCTTGGTAACCCTGGTCTCTGGGTCTTCTCCTGGGTGACCTGGATGTGTGTGAGTTTGTGCTTTTGATCTGTGTTTATTTGTTGTTTTATGTTGTTTTTGTGTTTTCCCTGTTCTTGCTCTGTCTTGAGTCGGCTACCCCCAAAATGGGGATTGGGCCTGAGCATATAGATAGATAGATAGATAGATATTTCTTCCTTTGATCCCTATGGTCAGGGAAGGGATAGGGGCGGGGGGGGGGGAAGCGGGGCTAGATTGTTCATTATGTTGAGAGAGAGAGAGAGAGAGTGAGAGTGAGTGGGAGTAAGTGAGAGAGAGAATGCAAGAGAGTGTGTGTGTCTGAGAGAGAGAGTGAGAGTGAGTGAATGCAAGAGAGATAGTGTATGTAAGAGAAGAGAGAGAGTGAGTGAATGAGAGTGTGTGTTCTGAGAGAGAGAGTGAGAGTGTGTGAATGCAAGAGAGATAGTGTATGTGAGAGAAGAGAGAGAGTGAGTGAATGAGAGTGTGTGAATGCAAGAGAGATAGTGTGTGTGAGAGAAGAGAGAGAGTGTGTGAATGCAAGAGAGATAGTGTGTGTGAGAGAAGAGAGAGAGTGAGTGAATGAGAGTGTGTGAATGCGAGAGAGATAGTATGTGTGAGAGAAGAGAGAGTGAATGAGAGTGTGTGAATGCGAGAGAGATTGTGTGTGTGAGAGACGAGAGAGTGAATGAGAGTGTGTGAATGCAAGAGAGATAGTGTGTGTGAGAGAAGAGAGAGTGTGAGAGTGTGTGAATGCAAGAGAAATAGTTTGTGTGTGTGTGTGAGAGAGAGAGAGAGAAACCTCTTACAACCATGACTTACATATCATTAAGAGGGGGTAAGCTGTTTTTGTTCTGTCCTTTTCTATCTTTCTCTGGCTTGTATTCATTTGGCCCCATTCAGCCTACCGTTTTAAGACGTTTATTCCCATCCAGGTGTCAATTTTTTACTGGTGAGCGGTAGCGAGCCAGCATATTTTTTATTTTTGTTTGACAGCAGGCTAAATTTGTAAATTTTTCGATAGAAAAATTTCTCCGGCGAAGCCGGATTTCTTCATATAATGCTGGCTCGCTATCGCTCGCCAGGAAGAAATCAACACCTAGATGGGGATAAACGTCTTAAAATAGTTGGCTGAATGGGGCCGAATGGATACAAGCCAGAGAAAGAGAGAAAAGGACAGAAATAACAAAAACCAGGTCACCCCCCTTAAGGGAAAGGTTTTGTTTTGTTTTTTGGACCCCCTTCTCCCTCATGTTTATCCTCAGTAGGTTTGATCATTTAAGGCGCTTGCCCCATTAGTTTTGTAATGTCAAAACCATTCGCACCATTTATTTATCAATGTTAAGACGGTAAGACCTTTTGTGACATTTAGGTGTCGATCGTATTCTGGCGAGCGATAGCGAGCCTATAATTTAGGAGAAACTGGCCTTCAACCGGGACATTAGCACAAATTTATCTGGAAGGCGGGACTTGTTTTGTTTTTTTCATAGAGGTCTAGGGAGCATATTACCCCCCCCCTCTCTCTCTCTCTCTCTCTCTCTCTCTCTCTCTCTCTCTCTCTCTCTCTCTCTCTCTCTCTCTCTCTCTCTGACCCATGGCCGTCTGTGTATATCCCTCTATAGTAATCCCTCATGTAGTAAAATACAGACGGCCGTGACTGACTGACCCCCCCCCCCCCCACTCCGTCAACAACATAATCAGGAGGTATACCCCCGCCATCATCAATACCATCAACGTGATATATAAAGACCCCCTCCCCCCACCCCCCACCCCACCACTACCAGTACCACGTTAAGGAGACAGTGGCTGTTTATTTGGTCTATTAATTAATGTATTCATATATTTTTTAAGTTTCCTCCCTAGACCTCCATCAAGCTTAGAAAAACACCCCCTAGACCCCCCCTTTAAGATAGATTTGTACATTTTTCGGTAGAAAAATTTCCCGGCCAAAGGCCGATTCCTCCTAAAAATACAGGCTCGCTTTCGCTCGCCAGGAAAAAATTGACACTTAAAAGGCACGAAGGGTCCTGATATTGACAAAAAATGGGGTGAAACGACTTAAAATCCCCAAACTAATGGAACCAACGTCTTACAAATGGGTGAAAGGTCTTAAAATCCCCAAACTAATGGAACCAACGTCTTAAAATTTCAAAAGTAGTGGGGGCTAAACATTAGAGACAAGGGGATCCAGAAAAAACGGTCTGTCTCCCTTTAACACACACCACAGAGCTGTATTGCCATCAACCCGAATGTCCCTTGGCGAGAGTGTTACATGTAATAATATTTATTCAGTTAGCATTTTACAGTGATGGTACCACATAATATGTTACAAATATGACATGTACCAGCCTTGCATAATTCCAACTAAGGATAGCCCAATAAGGCCGTTAGGCGTAGTTCTGCACCCTAGTTCTGACCAAATTCCCTGACCGTGTTGGCTATGGGTACTGTATTCAATGTTCTTAGGTAGATATAAGATAGATGTAGTGTAGGGGATATGGGTTGTAGTGAGAGATGTTCTTAGGTAGATATAAGATAGATATAGTGTAGGGGATATGGGTTGTAGTGAGAGATGTTCTTAGGTAGATATAAGATAGATGTAGTGTAGGGTATATACGTATTACGTAGTGCAGGGGGTATAGGTTATAGTGAGAGATGTAGTGTAGGGCATAGAAGTGTAAAAGAACAGATAGGGATGTAGGGAAGAAGGGGTCTGCCTCATGTTCTTATGTTCTTATCACTGAGTCTGGTCTAATTGTTATATGCATCCCAGTTCTGACCAAGTTCCCTGACCGTGTATACGTATATCACTGAGTCTGGTCTAATTGTTATATGCATCCCAGTTCTGACCAAGTTCCCTGACCGTGTATACGTATATCAATGAGTCTGGTCTAATTGTTATATGCATCCCAGTTCTGACCAAGTTCCCTGACCGTGTATACGTATATCAATGAGTCTGGTCTAATTGTTATGTGCATCCCAGTTCTGACCAAGTTCCCTGACCGTGTATACGTATATCAATGAGTCTCGTCTGATTGACTCGATCATGGTTGTTGATTTGTACGACTGAAAATTGGAAAAAAAATAAAACACAACATATATTTTATTATATTGTTCGATTTGTGCTTATATCAACAATGGTTTACTTACAATTGTTATAAAGTTTAACTATGAATATACAGTATATTATTCTATTTGAGAATATTATGGGAAATATTGAAACAAAATCAAAGAAATTTATCAATTGAAACAACTATAGATGTTAATGAAAATATCATCGACTCGTTATTATATAAGCAATTTATAACCTAGTAATGGTAGGTTAGTGAATGAAATATGTGTTATGCAAGTTTAATCCCCCCAAACGCGAACAACTGTGACCTTCAACCAACCACCTCTGTTCCATTACAATAATTGACCACCTTCGAGTTTCAGGCTATAAGGAAGTTGGAGCCGTGAACATCGATATTACACAGAAACGCAATAGTGATGTACGTTTCTGATGGATAAACGGTATGTTGAATTGGGTTTTATGTATTTATATATGTACTACGACCGTGTTTTACCCGTAAATTCTGTTAAATATCGTTGTCTACAGCTCCAACTTCCTAAAAGAACGAAACTCGCAAGTCGGTAATTGTTGGTATGGTGGAAATTATACAGCAGAACATAATATCCGTACACATTGTCACGATCCTGTCACACCAAGCTCGTGACAGTATACAAGCTTTGTGTTGAGCTTAGCAGAAAATTTACTTCATTAAGCCGGTTTCACACGAGAGCTTTTTTAGTCAACATTCGATAATCAACATTTTTCTTGCAAACATTTCTGGAATATTTTGCACTGATATCGGACACTAGCCTGATGATAGATGAATGTAAGTAACCGAAATATATTAAATGTTGACCTCATAAGCTGCCAGACCAGTGTTGAGGATAAATGTTGAGGAAAAAAGTGCTCGTGTGATACCGCCTTTAGTAGCTGCTTTCTTTTTAATAAATAGATACTGTAATAAGTAACTATATTATGTCTATATATAGTGGGTGTGGTAGTACGTCCTAGCGTGTTTCACATGTTCGCACCCTGTCGGATGACACCTCCACGAAGTATACAGACTAATAACACACATAACAAAGCCACTCCAACAGCTTCCTCTCTCTCCAACGCCCCTTCTCCCCTCTTTACACTCTTCAGAAATAGGAAAGTAGAAAGTAGCTACGAGGTGCCGTTGTAAAGGTTTATCCCCCAATACCTTCTCCTGATCTGACCTATGTGTCTATATTATATAAAATTAGTGCCAAGTTTTCACAAATAACAACATATTGGCTACCGCTATTACAATAATCAGTGTTCTTCAGAGCTGTCTCAGTGTATACCTCCTCCCTTACGAAGAGTGGGAAGCACCCGCCTTTCAATACATGCCTACCTCTGTTATGTCCAACTCTCTAACCCAAGAGTGAACCGATTATCCCAATCTTTCTTCTACTCAACAAGTAAGCTCTGGAAATTTATCTCAATCTGTTTTTCCCTCATCCTATTACTTAAACTGCTGCAAGCTCCGTGTGTCCAGACATTTTGACTCTAACGTACCTTGAATTTGGCTCTTTATCACTATTTCAACTTTAGGGGGGGGGGGGGACACTTGTTACAGGCAACTTTGCCTTTTGTCTCCTTCATACACATAGACAAAAATAACTTTGTAACAGCGGAGTAATTAAAATGAAAACAAGTCAATTTCTCACCTAGATAATATTTCTACCATTAGGGAAGAGTCAGCCAGGGAAAGAGTGGAGTTTTACAGCCCATTTGCTCTAGCCCCTTTTGAGCAACTGATGTTAATTAGTCAAAATGTCTGACCTAATTATAGTGAATAGACTATAATAGGTCATGTCATAATGCACCAATTGACCACTTGCGAGTTTCAGGCTATAAGGAAGTTGGAGCTGTAGACATCGATATAGTAAACAGAAATGCAATAATAATGTAGGTTTCTGATGGATAAAGACTATGTTGAATTGGGTTTTTTATGTATTTATTTATGAACTACAACCGTAATTTAGCTGGAAATTCTGTTAAATATCGATGTCTACAACTTCAACTTCCTTAAAGAATGAAACTCGCAAGTAGTCAATTGTCTATCTCGGTTGCATGTAATAAGCCCGCGTTCTGTTGTCCACAAACACCACTATGTCAACTCTTCTCTCACGATCTGCAGCTGTTTTACCGTCCTGTTGTTGTTGTTGTTGTTGTTGTTGTTGTTGTGGGGAGCTCGGGCCGTTACGCGGAACACGAGATCTTGCGAGACGTCACGATAGGGGGCGGGTTATGAAGGGATAATGGAGGGGGATGACTGATATGTTTGTCTGGGGTTCAAACAGACAAGTGATTCGGTGGTTGTGGTGGTAAGTGTGGTAGTGGTAGTGGTAATGGTGGTTTATGGTAGTAACTGTGATAGTGGTAGTGGTACTGGTGGGTTGTGGTGGTAATTGTGATAGTGGTAGTGGTAGTGGTAGTGGTAGTGATAGTGGTGGTAATAATGGTATATGATAGTGGTAGTGGCAGTAGTAGTGGTATATGATAGTGGTAGTGATAGTGGTAGTGGCAGTGTTAGTAGTAATGGCAGTGGTAGTGATAGTGGTAGTGGTAATGGTAGTGGCATATGATAGTGGTAGTGATAGTGGTTGTGGTGGTAACTGTGATAGGTAGGCCAGAAATCGTGAACCCTATATACCTCTGTAACTCAAAAGGGCTAGAGCAAATGGGCTGTAAATATCCACACCTATTCCCAAATGGTAGAAAATGAACTCGATCACTCTAGTCGCTTGTGAGTTATAGAGGTTAATGATCAAGAGTTGTGGCCTACTTAATAGGAACAGGGTATAGTAGTGGTGATGGTGGTGGGTGTCAGGGGTCAGGTGAAGGTATTGATGGATAAGCCTTTACAACGGCACCTCGTAGCTACAGTACTTTCTACTTTTCCTATTTTTCTGAAGTGTGTAGAGAGGGGAGAAGGGGTGTTGGAGAGAGAGGAAGCTGTTATAGTGGCTTTATGTGTGTTATTAGTCTGTATACGTCGTCGAGGTGTCCCCCCGACTGGGTGCAAGCATGTGAAACACGCTAGGACGTACTACCACACCCACTAAATGTCCGCCATGGCTGGGATCGAACCCAGGTCAAGCAGATTCAAACGTGAGCGTGCTCTCCACTCGACCGCCGCGGCTCTTGTGTTGGGGGCTCTGTGGTAGTGATGGTAGTAGGTAGTGGTAATGGTACAAAGGAGTACAAAGGAAATCAAGCAACAACAGATCTAGTGACCCTTCTAGGCTGCTTGTCCTCCAAAACACTGAGGACCAAGTGCCCAAACAGTGGTTTAGAGTGGGTAAGGGAACATTGGAAAGGGAACTACTGCCCTGGAACTAATGTCCGTGGAAGGACTAGGAAGTTAGTAGGGGACATATGGGTTAGTAACTGAAGGGAGGATAAAATAAAGTTATTAATTTACAAACGCAGTCAGTCGCGGGTTTGATACGAGATATTTGTCTAGGCGAAGTTTAAATGAATCAACGGTGCTGCAGTCTATAACGTCTCGGGGAAGCCCATTCCACAAGTTGACAACTCGATTGAAGAAGAAATTCTTAGATTCGTGTGAGTTAAAAGATTTACCAATAATTTTGCAACCGTTTCCCCGCGTGTAATTAGATTGGTCGATAGTGAAGTACTTACTACAGTTCATATTGTCGATGCCTTTGATGATTTTGAACACTTGAATTAAGTCACCTCTTAATCTGCGCTGGGTTAAAGGAAATAGATTTAATTCTCTAAGACGCTCTTCGTATGGTTTGTTCTTTAGGCTAGGTATCATTTTGGTAACTCTACGTTGAACTCGTTCTAGCTTGTTTATGTCTTTTTGGTAATAAGGGCACCAACATTGAACGCAGTATTCCAGAAGAGGGCGGACTAAGGAATTGTAAAGGGTTAGGATAACGTCTTTGGATTTATGCTCAAATGACCTGCCTATAAAGCCAATTATTTTGTTTGCCTTCTTAACAACTTCTGAACATTGTTGACTCGGTTTTAGGTTACTCGATATTGTTACTCCCAGATCGGTTTCTCTGTTTACATTCTTAAGCTGAGTGCCATTCATCGAATAGATTTCTTTCTCATTTAGGTATCCGATATGTAGTACTTTACATTTATCCGCATTGAAACTCATTTGCCAAATTTGGGCCCAATGTGACAAATTTATCTAGATTGTGTTGCATATCGTCAACTTGTTCTTTTGAGAGAACGCTATTTGCAATTTTTGTATCGTCAGCAAATTTTGAGATTGTACAGGTGAGACCCTCATCTATGTCGTTGATGTAAATTAGAAAGAGAATTGGTCCTAGTACCGATCCCTGGGGTACCCCGCTACTTACATTGGTCCATTTAGATGCCTTACCGTTTATGACTACTCTTTCCTTTCTGTCGCTGAGCCAATTTTCTATCCATTTCAAGACACCGTCTTGTATTCCATGCGCTTTTAGTTTTACCAGTAAACGTTTGTGGGGAACTTTGTCAAAGGCCTTTTGAAAAATCAAGGTATATAATATCTACAGCTTTACTCTCATCGTAGAGGTTGAGGATATCGTGGAAGAAGTCTAAGAGGTTTGTTAAACAGGAACGTTTTTTACGAAAGCCGTGTTGAGTATCTTTCTATCTATCTATTGCCTGATGCCGTGATCCCCGAAGGGGTGGCCATGAACGAACCGCTCCCATGCACCTCTGTCCCCAGTCAGTCGACGCCCCTCCCCCCAACCAGCACCGCCTTCGTTCATGTAGTTCCTCACTCCATCCTTCCACCTCATATTCGGTCTACCTCTCCCTCTCTGTCCCTCCACCTTGCTCTCGTAGACCCTCTTAGTCATTCTCTCGCTTTCCATACGTTCCATATGGCCGAACCATCTCAAGTTGTTCCTTTTCACACTTTCCAGCACATCTACCTCCACACCACACCTCCTTCTTACTTCCTCATTAGTCTGTCTATCCCTCCATGTAACTCCGCACGCACTCCTTAAGTAATTCATTTCCACTGCTCTCACTCTTGGTCTGAGTCTCTCAACCAACGTCCATGCTTCGCTTCCGTAAGTCAGTGTCGGGATTACCACACTGTCGTGCAAGGACTTCTTCACTTCCATACTGACCACCCTATTTCTTGTTACTGCTTTTAGCGTTCCTACAACCCTCTTCCCCTGTTGTACCCTCTCCCGCACCTCTTCATCCATAGTCCCATCTTTACTCAACACACTGCCCAGATACTTAAAAGAGTTGACGATCTCCATAGCCTGACCGTTCAGCTTCACCTCACAATCTTGTGACTTCACCCCTTTCGAAGACCATAAGTATCTTTAAGTATGTTATTTTCCTCTAAGTGATTTACGAGTCTGTCTCTTATGACCGTTTCTAGCATTTTACATACAACTGAGGTTAAGCTAATTGGACGATAGTTTATGGGTAGGGATTTGCTGCCTTTTTTTAATATCGGTGTTACGTTGGCTATCTTCCACTGATCAGGCATAGTTCCAGACTGCAAGGATTTATTGAATAGTAATGTCAGTGGTTTGGAGAGCTCATCCTTAGCTTCCTTTAGAACTCTAGGCTAGATTGTATCAGGTCCAGGCGTTTTATTTACCTTGAGTTTATCTAAACAATTCAATACTTCTCTCTCTGTAACGGTGATATTGCTTAGAACATCTGAATTATCAATCTGAATCGGCGAATGGTAGATGTGTTGGTGGGTTATGGTGGTTATTAAGTGTGATGGTGGTAGTAGTGGTTGTGTTGGGGGTTGTGGTGGTAATGTTGGTGGTTTTGTTGGGGGTTATATATGGTCGTAGTGGTAGTGGTAATGGTAGATGTGTTGGTGGGTTATAGTGGTAATTAAGTGTGATATGGTGGTGGTGGCGGTTGTGTTGGGGGTCGTGGTGGTAATTAAATTGGATGGTGGTAGTGGTGGATGTGTTGGTAGGTTATGGTAGTGATGGTGGTAGTAGTGGTTGTGTTGGGTGTTATGGTGATAGGTTTGATGGTCGTAGTGGTAGTAGTGATATTGGAAGTTTTTGGTTGTGGCGATAGTGGTGATGGAAGGTAGGCCTATACGATGATGTTTTGATAGTGTAAAGCCGGTATCACACGAGAGCTTTTTCCCTCAACATTTATCCTCAACACTGGTCTGGCAGCTTATGAGGTCAACATTTTAAGTATTTCTGTGACTTGAATTCATCTACCTTCAGTCTAGTTTCCGATGCCAGAGCAAAATATACCAGAAAAGTTGCCAGAAAAATGTTGATTATTGAATGTTGACTATATAAAAGCTCTCGTGTGATACCGGCTTAACTGTGTAAGTGGTGATGGTAGTGGTAATAATGAATGTGATGAAGGTGGATGTTAGTGGTGGTGGTGTTGATGGTAGTTAAAATATTGATGGTGAATGACTGACATATGTTTGAGGTTGAAAACAGGTAATTAAGTGGCCCGGGGTGATGGATAAGCTACAGTCTATTTGCTGTAAGTAGGCGAGAAATCATGACCTCTAACCTCTGTAAGTAAAAAAACGACAAGAGTAATCGAGCTAATATGTCTACCATTTGGGAAGAGTCAGTCAAGGAATAGATGTGGAAATTTACAGCCAATTTGCTCTAGCCCTTTTTTAGTTACAGAGGATAGAGGTCATGATTTCTCGCTTACTTACAGCGAATAGTAGCTGGAGCCGTTTTAAGAAACAGAGTTGACATACGGCACCCATTTATACTGGATATTGCCTACATAAATGTGCCATATGCTTTTTTCTGTATATGCCCAGCTTTAGATGTAGCCTATTACTGTATATATCTTTAATGTAGCCTACAGTATATCAAGTATTTCTACAATTCAGCTAATTGATTCAAGTTCTAGCATTGTGACTTGATGAACATGATCGAGTTGACTACATTCGTTACAGATAACATTCACAACCACAGCCACCCCAATAAATTTGTCTGGGAGAATCAAGGAATTTTGTAAGATATATACCTAAAATAAAAGTTACCCATAAAATACAAAATTGTCTATGGTTGCCTCTAAAAGAAAATGTGTATTTTATGAGCAACTTTAGAATAAATAAAGCATGCAACACCGACAATACTCCTAATCTGTAGCCTATATGTACAACTATAAGCTCACACATAGCATACATTTGCAATAGCAAATACCTACCCCTTCAGCTTATTGGATCCCCAGAATGTTGAGACTTGTATTGAATGACGAATAAAGAAAACAATATAGGATATGACCCTTTTACCGTCATTACGCTCGCAACAACACACACGTGACGTGACGCACAAGTATGAGCACTTACGTTCATGTATATTTACAAATACCCACACCCTTCAACAACAAAAAAAAATCCAGAGTGTTGGGGTTTGTAGGCTACCTACTGATGGCTGAATAATAAAGGGAACCAATTGGCTCATGCCATAAATCTATCTCCTTTACAACCACCAACATATATGCCAGATGCAAAGCTATTTCGAATACTGTAGTGTAATTTTAGCTTTTAGGAGCCAAGCAATGGCAATAGTATAACACAGAATACTCAACTTTATTTGGCTTGTCTAAAAATGCAGACACAAAATTGGCTCTGTAACGGTTTTGTCATTCAACACGACCTCACCTTTGTAGGCTATACTATATGTATACATATCTCGATTTTGGACTTCTTCCTTTGCAGAGGTCCTTTCATTCTAGTCAAGCGCTTCTTCCCATGGTGAGCATAGCAACAACAGCTTAAGCTACACTGAATGGAGTTAGCGCCCACCTCTTTTCTGCATTGGCCTACTGCACATGGATATGCACCAATATTTTTTAGATTTTCACACCTTGAACCACGTATGTGCATTTCCTTGGTTTTATTCATATTAACTCTTATTCCTTTTATTAGCTATGCCCTCGATCCCTCTATCCTCTGAATTTGGCCTCAGCATCCTGCATATTATCTGCAATATAATAATAATAATAATAATAATAATAATAATATTTATTCAGTCAGCAATTTACAGAGTTGGTACCACATAGTTTGTTACAAATATGACATGTACCAGCCTTGCATAATTCCAACTAAGGATAGCCCAATAAGGCCGTTAGGCGTATTTCCATTGGGATGAACTAGTTCAGCTGCGTATAGCAATTCCCAAGGAAGCCCAGTCCTAAAATATCTAGATAGTGCCTCCAGAACAATAACAAAGAGGAGGGGACTTAACACAGAGCCCTTGTGGGCTCCAATAACTGTAAACTCCTCACTCAGTACACCTTTCACCCTCACTACCGTTTGTGAGTCCTCATACATCATCATTATCACATGCACCCGCCACTTCTCTACGCCTAGATTTATCATAATTCACTGCACAACATCCCTGGGCACCTTTTTAATGGCCTTCTCCAGGTCTACAAATACATACATACATACATACATAACATTTTAAGACTGAGTGTTCCACACATAAGTGCAGTTTCAGTCTCTTGTCCTAATGGCGGCGTTCCAGGCAACCCTGTTAAGGGCTGCTTCACTTGTCAAGTTCTTGGATTTGAGATCGGCGCGTATAGTCCGATCCCAGGTCTTCCTCGGTCCACCCCTTGGTGCAGCTCCCTCCACAATCACAGACCTGCATTTTGTCACCCAATTTTGTTCATCCATTCTCTCTCTCCACATGTCCATACCATCCCAGTCTACTTGTACGCATCACCTCGCTAATACTCTTTATACCTAAACGTCTCCTCAGCTCAACATTTGTTATTCTATCCTGTAGCCTGGCCCCACACATCCATCTCACCATTCTCATCTCATTACGCTCCATTCTGTTGACATCCTCTACTTTAACGGCCCATGTTTCTGAGGCATACGTCATTGCACTTCTAACACATGAGGCATACACCTTTCCCTTCAGGGGGAGAGGCATTCTTTTCATGGTCAGGATTGGCATCAATTCTCTGAACTTCCCCCAGCCACACACCTAATTCTAGCAACAGTGGCAGCCTCGGCCCCACCACCGGCAGAGATGGTATCTCCTAGGTAACAAAACTTGTTCACCAGCTCCAAAGACTCATTTCCCAAAATTCACAGCCACAGGATCATCACTTAACACAAGCTCGCCTTTGCACACTACGCACTCAAATTTCTCTATTTCTGACTTATCCTTCGGCAGGGGCCCCTTTATTCTACTACAGCGCTTACTCCCATGGTGTACCCAACATCGACAGATGCTACATTGAATTGAGTTAACGCCCACTCCCTTTCCACACACTGCACATGGGTATGCACCGCTCTTTTCCACATTGCCTCGTCTCAAACTACAATGCATAACCTTGGTTTTGTTAATATTGACTCTTAAACCCTTGCTCGCCATGCCCTCTCTCCACTTTCTGAATTTGGCCTCAGCATCCTGCATACTGTCAGCTATTAGGACTAAATCGTCTGCATAAAACAGTTCCAACGGGAGTCCGCCTCTAAAAACTCTAGACAGCGCCTCCAAGACCATAATAAAGAGGAGGGGGCTTAACACTGAACCCTGATGGACTCCAACACGGACTGCGAATTCATCACTCAGTACACCTTTCACCCTCACCGAACTTCGCGAATCCTCATACATCTTCATTATCACACGCACCAGCCACTCTTCCACACCAAGTTTCCTCATAGCCCACTGTACAACATCTCTAGGTACCCTATCAAAGGCCTTCTCCAGGTCCACAAACACAAAGTAAAGATACAGATCCCTCTTATATTTTCTTTAGCTTCCTGACTATGAATATAGTATAGATTGTATCACGTCCTTCATCGTCATCGGTAGAAATGCTTTCCCTAATCATACCTCTAAAGACTCTCTCACAGAGTTTCATGACTTTGTCAAGCATTTTCAGGTCTCTATAATTGCCACTTTCTAAAGAATCCTACTCAATCCTTACTATTTATCTATCTATTATATACGGACACCTGACTCCCCTTTATGAGGGTGGCCATTCACAAAATGCCCCCCAAACAGATCCATACCCTGTGAGGACAACCCATGCCAGTTTAATGAAGGACTTACAGGATTGACCACTCAACTTAGGGTCCGTCCGACTCCGAGGCCTTCTATGCATCTTATTAGCACTATTTTTCTACAGTGGTGTGCGGCTAGTCCACCACTAATATGCTTCACCCTTAGGTAATCAGTACAGATTTGTATAAGGCTTACTCCCCTAAACAGGTTGCCGACCATGGCTAGTGAATCCCATCCACCCAGATTTGTATACAGTAATGTTGTCTAGATGGGTTGCCAATCAAGGCTAATGAGTCCCATCCACTTTTATGCCAAACCTCTGAGATTCTCTCCTCCCTAATAACGAGTTAATTAATTCTGTGACCAGTCACCTGAGGCTTTTATCATCTATATCAACAATGTCAGAGCATCCTGCAGCCTTCCCATTCTGCATTCTATTTATTGCGCTTTTCACAGCAGATGGCACTATCAATGGGGGGGGGGGCTAGTGCTGGCTTTGTATTACTAAATTGCTCCACTCCAACTCCACATTAAGTAATCGTTTGTAGTGTACCTTCCAAGCATCTCTGATTTCTTTCTCAGCATAAACAATTGCATCATTCTCATTCCTGACACACTACTCTCGTACTTCTCTACTGTCATCTTTAACTCGCCTAGCTAGGTTGAAGATCCCATTGGGAATTCTGTGTTACACACTTGATTAGTCAGCAAGTCCTGTTTAGTTTTTTTGCCTTGTATACTCTTTTGGCAATTTATTTAGTCGCCAGATAATCCTCCCTGCTGCCTCCTCTCTTCCATGCTTTGAAGCATCTTTTGGTCTCCCTTATTGCATTGTCAACCTCATTGTTCCACCACCAGGAAATCTTATGCCTGGGGGAACCCTTGTATCCACTGCTTTCTGCACCACACTGCTTCATTTGGTCCAGCTCAGGCACTGCAGTGTCCAAGCTGTATCTTTCCCAATCAAACTTGATATTTAATAAGTAGCATTGAGAGACTCAGACCAAGAGTGAGAGCAGTGGAAATTAATTACTTAAGAAGTGCGTGCGGAGTTACATGGAGGGATAGACAGACTAATGAGGAAGTAAGGAGGAGGTGTGGTGTGGAGGTAGATGTGCTGGAAAGTGTGAAAAGGAACAACTTGAGATGGTTCGGCCATATGGAACGTATGGAAAGCGAGAGAATGACTAATGTGTACGAGAGCGAGGTGGAGGGACAGAGAGGGAGAGGTAGACCGAATGAGAGGTGGAAGGATGGAGTGAGGAAGTACATGAACGAAGGCGGTGCTGGTTGGGGGGAGGGGCGTCGACTGACTGGGGACAGAGGTGCATGGGGGCGGTTCGTTCGTGGCCACCCCTTCGGGGATCACGGCGTCAGGCAATAGATAGATGTAGTGTTCCTTCCATGCACTCCTACTATAGACTCCATTTAAATGCGAATACAAAATTAACCTTTATTCCTACCTTTAATTATTAATTCTTCCCTTGCTGACATTTTATCTGACTCTCCTAATTTTTCCATGTACCCCATAATTCATTATCTACACCACTTTAACCATTTAACTGCAATATGATTTAATCCTTCGGGCCAGCCCTATGAGAGGCTTGTTCTAGACTCAGTGGTCTGGTTAAACAAACTTTTAATTAATAATTTTAGCAGATTCCCTATATCCACTAACTTGTACATAATTTTCCCTGTCCATTTTAGTATAAAATAAAACAGACTGATAGCAAAATCAAATTTAATTATGTACAAATAATATACTGTACAATCATATAATATTACATTATCAAGCAAACATTTTTAATTAGGACCAAATTAACAATCCTTACACAATCACTGTATCAATCAAGGTTTCTCTAAGCCTATGAACTGCGTAGCCAGGACAAATTTTTCTGAGGAATCTACTCTGCTGGCTGGTGGCTTGACTATTTTGACTGCTTGGTAGTATCTTTGCACGGCACCCAGAAACTCATCTTCCTTGTAGCCATCCCATATCTGTGAAAAAATACATTAATGAATATCAGTTTGTTAGGTAAATTGGGTGACATTTAGAGGGATATTTTTGGGTAGCATAATGTTAGAGGGGTGTATGAAGGATCAAGAAGGAATAAAATATAGGAGAGAAAATTGGAAGGGAGAAGGAAGATTGCAGAACTTGATTATATCCTGAAAGAAAGAAAGGTCAGCCAATGTGTAAAGCCGATGTCACATGAGCACTTTAGCAGTGCATGTATCGGCGTCACAATATTGGAGTCAATAATATACTGTGTGAATTTGTATTTTGTTTTTGTGTGTTCATTGTTTTTCTTTTGTGTAATGTTGTCCCTGTTCGGGCTTTGTCTCGAATCGGCCACCCCCAGAAAGAAAAAAAAATGGGGGAATGGGCCTGAGTAAATAGATAGATAGAATATACTAACGTGAAATCTATCATGAATAATAATAATAATAATAATAATAATAATAATAATAATAATAATAATAATAATACCGGTAATAATAATAATAATAATAATGTTTCTTTTTTTTCACCTTGAATAATATAACAGTAATTTAAATATTTTTTGTTCGTAATCTTGAAATAAAATCTAATACTGTATAAGGTTAAATCACAAAACTTCCCGAAATATAATAAGAAATTATAGCGATGATGATGATGTATTCTTTGTGAATTTTGTCGTTGTACTAGCCTTCTGAGCCTGAGCTTTAAAATGAATAGTGAACTATATGAGGATGATAGTGAAAATGGAAGAATGGTACGAACAATAGCTGGTATAAAGCTATGGTTACCATGAAGATATTCAAAGAATTAACAGAAAATAATAATAATATTAATGACTTACTTTACATAGAAATGTGCCCCCAACAGCTGAGTTTTGAACAGCAAAGCGAAGTGCAGAATAGGCCAGTTCAATTATACTCTCATGATCTAAGGCCTTTGTTCCGCTGGCATTAGGAGCCATGTCTGACAGCACCACATCGATCTGGAAGAAATAATACAGTAATAATAACAATAAGAAGTTTCTGCTGTTTTTATAAATGCTATACAGTATATTTATATTTAAGATAAACCTTTTCCAAATTTCTAACCTTCTTCACCCAGACATCCTCATTCATTCTCTGTACATGGCCTAATCACTACAGTTTGCCAGTACATTATCTTAACTATACTCTTAGTGGTGTGTGTGTGTGTGTGTGTGTCTCATTGTGTTTCTCCAATGTTGTGTCAACCAAGGCAAGTTTGACACGTTAAATATGAAGAGTAACTATGTTAGCATGTACAGATTGAAGATGCATGTTTATGAGCACAGTTTTAATTGAACTATTAATTTTGACTACCGTATACCAGTACTTTACTACTGTACACTATAATATTATACAGACCTTCCTGTCCTTGAGAAGGTCCAATATGGCTTGTTGTGTGGCTGGAAAGGTGAAATTATGACCCCCGAGCAGTGTGGCACCGGGCAGCGGGTGGATCGCCAGCAGGTCCACCGCAACCACCAGGCCTTGGGGATCTTTGGTGTCTGAAATTAAAAGTGAGTATTAAAATGGAATGCTGATATTAGTCTATACATTAGGCTACCTTCTTGGACAGTAGTTACTCCTGCCCACCCAGAAGTCGTACAGTCCCCCGTTGCAGGTGAAACCCCAGCTCCCAGGCATTGGGTTGTTGAAATGAGTGAGGCCAGGAAAAAAGGGCTAAAAATCTTGGAATATATATACAGTACATGCTCAGATTAATATGCAGGATTCTTTAACTGTGTTGATAGCATAATGCATAAATGCGCGGAATTTCGGTGTGAGTATCCTAGGTTCGAGTCCTTGGAGTGCCACATGTATTTGTTGATTTCATTAATTGAGTTTCTAAAATATGCCATAACTGGGTAATATAGTTCATGACAGTCTACTTTTCTTAAGTATGAGGAAGTTATGACATTATGGGCAAGGAATAAGCTGTAATTCATTGGTTTGTTATTGTCTCTCATTTCGCTGTAACTAATTAAAATGTAAAACTTGCAAACTAAACAAACCAAAACTGGGACAGAGACAATATAAAGCCAAAGTAACTTGTCATGACATCTTTAAGTATCCAGACCCTGTTCTAGTGAGAATCCTTTAGAGTTTACAAGCTTAGAGCACTTTAGAGAGAGGTCTGTCATAACCTACTCTTAGGTAAGCTGTTGACGGCCTCCACTGCTACTTGTGTCCATGCCCCCGGAGCAGCCCCACACTCCACCACCACCTGACCGGCCCTCAGTATCTTGTGACGATCGTTCACCTCGCTCAGTTTGAAGGCACTCCGAGCCCTAGAAATGTAGAATTATTAAACATGGCAGGATTGTAAGCATAAGGGAGACTAGCCAATTTATATGTGGTAATCCAATTAGTAGGTGATTATGATGAAAGTACTACCTACAAAAAATAAGTACCAGTAGTCATATTTGTTTAATTTTCCTACTCGATGAGACTTAAAAACGGGCGAGAGAACGCAAAAGTGGTCCCAGACCTGAGAATAGGAGCTTTGCATGTTGTTTCTGTTCGGGCTCTGTCTCATGTCGGCCTCCCCCAACAATGGGGTATGTGGCTGAGTATATACATACTGTACATAGTCATATTCATAAATGTTGTATCAAAATGTAAAAGTTAAATCACATTTGTCACTAAAGTTATTATTCTAACTCTAACATTCTATTGTGGGTATAGATTTATTAATATCACATATATATTGATTCATTATGTACAAATTGGCTAGTCTACCCTACTAGTGAAAATATTACCAGGATACCAAGGTTACTATAGTCTATTTATTTTTTAACCTGGTGAGTGTGCACTTGGTCACTTTGTGCTGTAGAACTCTTTTATGAGTTGATTGGCTGATGTACGGTCAGAATAATATCTTTCATTTGCAAAAACCAACACAAGATTATACATTACACAATACTGTACCATCAGCTAGTCAGCTCGAATCAGAGGTCTGTAACTCAAAGGGACCAAGTGTACAGTAAAGTTATCAAATTAAAAAGAATATACAGTACAGTACTACAGACTATGGAGGCCATAATTATCTGACTGTATCAAAGATGTAAACTAGTGAGTTGTTGTTGTTGTTGTTGTTGTTGTTCCCCAAGCTGCCTGGCCGAACAGCCCCAAGGCCCCGAGCAGGCCAAGGCCATAACCGTGCACCCCCACAGAACCCTCACTGCCGACCACAATAAAGCCTGGGTGACCGAAGCCACTCCATGGCAGGGAGCTGAGGAGGGTGCGGAAACGCCCAGGAAACCAAAGCCCCACCCAGGGCCCTGTGCCCCTCAGCAATTATGAAGAGAAAGTTGAGGGGCAAAGGAAAAAATGTGACACTTTGGCTTCCAATCTAGGTAGACTGGGAGGTCAATCCACAGAAGAGACGCCGTCACTTGAGATCTAGAAAATATAAAAGTAAAAGGAACAGTCAGAGTAAGCTATGGGTATGGCAGAGATCGCTCAGTTCTCACTCTGATAGACCAGCCCATCACCAGACTAGTGAGTGATTGACATTATTACAACAATCTGGGCCTACAAACAGAGTATTATAGACTATTTAAAGTACCGGTAAAAGAACAATTTGACCATTTCAGTATATGAAGACACACCTTTATTTTTTTCTCTCTTCAGGCTAAA
Source organism: Paralithodes platypus (assembly GCA_032716605.1). NCBI lineage: Eukaryota > Metazoa > Arthropoda > Malacostraca > Decapoda > Lithodidae > Paralithodes > Paralithodes platypus. The sequence continues at coordinate 44,721,942 of CM064527.1, read as the reverse complement.
ATTTGAGGATTATAGACAGCGAAGGAAGGACCTCTAGGAATCATAGGGGCAAAAACTTATAACAACTATAATTAAATTATGTTCCCTAATTATTAAGCAATGTAATACTGTAACAAAATAACTTAAAATAAGGAAACTTTGGGGGACAGACTTATTAAAGAAAATTATATCATTAGCTGCCAGACTAGTGTAGACGATATGAGTTGAGGGAAAAAGCACTTGTGTGATACGTACTGGCAAAGTGAGGAGTACAATTTTTGCAGAGTAAACCATTACCTGTACTGCTTATGTTGTTTAAGTTTAACATAAGGGTCATTCAACTGCCTGGTCAACCAGTCCTGAGAGCTCTTCTTGCGGCCTTTCAGGTTCTTCGGTACCACCTTCTGCCTCACGCATGACGTACATAGCTGTCTTGAATTTGACATACACACCGGCTTATAATTCTGTGTATAGTTATTGGTATTCATCTGTCTTAAATTTGACTTATACAATGGCTTATCCTTCAGTGTATTGGTTATGGTACTACTTGTACTCAACTGTTTTGCATTTGCCATAAATAGCTGTTTACAATAATTCAGTGTATTGGTACCGGTACTCAACTGTTTTGCATTTGCCATACACAACAGCTTACAACTCAGTGTACTGGTATTGGTACATATCTGTCTTGATTTTGATATATCAGTATTGGTACTAGTACATAATTGTCTCAAATTTGACATAGGCTCATATAACTGATTCCTATCTTGCATACAAAATTGCCTCATGTTTAGTGCACTCTTATGTTTCAGATGAGACAAATAATAGTTTTTCAGTATTAAAGTACTGACACTTGCATGCCTGACATCTGACACAAGCATCTTCTCCCGCAGTACAGGCAAACAAGCAGCACCTCGTGGCATTGATTGTAGGAACATTGTTCTTCTTGCTTGGCTAATTAACATATCTGGAAAAAAATAAAACAAATAATAACATATTGTATTAGTTGTGGTGTGGAGGTAGATGTGCTGGAAAGTGTGAAAAGGAACAACTTGAGATGGTTCGGCCATATGGAACGTATGGAAAGCGAGAGAATGACTAAGAGGGTGTACGAGAGCGAGGTGGAGGGACAGAGGGGGAGAGGTAGACCGAATATGAGGTGGAAGGATGGAGTGAGGAACTACATGAACGAAGGCGGTGCTGGTTGGGGGGAGGGGCGTCGACTGACTGGGGACAGAGGTGCATGGGGGCGGTTCGTTCGTGGCCACCCCTTCGGGGATCGCGGCATCAGGCAATAGATAGATAGATAGATAGATTAGTTGTACAGTATACTATCTTTTACCGTATACCGTATTTTTAAACAAGATCAGCATAGGCCTACCATATACTGTACACCAGTACAATACTATACCAAAGAAATCTGTCATTTGTATGTTACTATATCTGGACTTTGAGTGTTTTATGGTCATATTTCTTTCAATAATATCTCTAGAATTAAGTTCCCATGTCCCCATGATGCCATACCATGAGGACTCTTTCTGGATTCCCATGATTTAATTTCTTACATAATAACGTAAGTCAACAGGTAGATAGAGCTAACATTAAGGTAAGGAATTACAATTTTGTGTTCAAACACGAGGGACTAGGGAGGAAAGGAACAGTGACATAAATTAATGGATTGAAGTGGGGGGGGTGAACAACAACAAAAATCTGGTGAATAGCCTAGGCTTGAGTCCTAGAAAAATCTTGCTGCAAATAGCTGAAGCCTAGCCAAACGGTAACTTGTGAACAAGAAAACACTGTACGTTATCAGTCGGCTTGGTAGCTAAGTAAGTAACACCCTGTTCTTAACATTAATCATCAATTACAAACCCCAATGCACTTTAATAAACTACGGTAATGAAAGCATATGGTCCTCCCGGCCCCCGGGATTCAAACTTGGGACACCACACCCATAACATACTGGTACATAGGATTAGAGTTTGCCCGAGTCTCATATAGACAAGTTTTTATTTCCTATTTTTAAATTTAAGATAGCCTAGGTGAAAATTAAGCCTAGGCCTCTTATAATTATTTTATTTTTTATTTATTTTTTGTTTTTAAGACTACGGAACCGGGCCCTACCACAGGCCTGTATGGAGTGTGTGAGGAGACTGCCCGGCCTAAAAAGTCTCTGGTTTGCCAGCCTGTGTAGCCCGGGATTCCGCATTTCCCGGGAATCAAACTCGGGTTCTCTCAGTAGCAGATGAGCATCCTTTATAGTTGTTACTTCACCACCGTCTAAAAAGAAATAACAGAATGATTAGCCTATTTCAGTTTGGTTAGGTTAGGCCTAATAGAGTTTGGGGAATCATTGAAAGAGCCTTCCGCACACTCTCAGTCATGACCGTTGCGTTCTCTTCTCATTTGACTGCTTTTGGGATTTGGGTTGAAGGGGGCCTTCACTCCCCTCTCACCCCCTAGGGCCTAGGAGTTATTGTCATCATATATTGGCCTATTGCCAAATAACCGCTGGTTGTGGGATCATTTTGAAAACAAAATAAGTGGTCAATTAAGCTGAAGCCCCATTTAGGACACAAGGTTAGGTTAGGAATGACCTAACCTCTACCCTATTATAGGCCTAGTGTCCAAAATGAGGAAGGCCACCCTCACACTCCCAATGACAGTACACGGGCCACGGGGTCATCCCGGTCATGAGGGATGTAGCCTAATAATAAATGTCCTCCGATCTTCGAAACATAAAAACATGTATAGCTTATGATAAGTAACCAAATTATCCAAATACAGTAGTCAATAGCGATGCAACTGTACAACCTTACTTGGCCATTTAATCGTACGTTGCCAGCGGGGTAGAAATATTATAAACACGAGCCAAGCTTTCGTACATTGGATGCCATAAGATAATATCACATTTTGTTCATTATAATGGTACTTGCAGTAGTTATACGGTTTTCTTCAGCTATGTGTACTATAATGAAGCACATACTACGAGCCTAGGAAGTATAAAATGCACATAAAACCGGCATAATAATTCCAAGAGCCAGCAGCTGATTTGTCACTCCCCGAATTTTGGCGCCCTTTCATGTTCAATCATGGCTGCAAGACAAGCTGGAGAATCGTCTTCCTCGGTCTCTGGTGTGAAAATTAAGCTGTCTGACGTGATCTGCCCGATATGTTTGTCTATATTAATGGAGCCGGTGACTATGCCGTGCAGCCATTCCCTGTGTATGTCGTGTTTCACCCAGAATGTGGCCCAGTCTGCCTTGGCCTGTCCTCTCTGCCGACTGAGGTAACTATTTTGGCACTTTGTTTGCCAATATTGGCTAGGCTACCTAGCGTATATGCTTACTGATTCTGCTAAATTGTGTAGTAGATTTGATTACAGCTTATGTTTTCAGGGTTTTTTTAGTTTCAAAAAAAAAAAAATGCATAGCCTAGCCCTAGGCCTAGCCTATATTTTGGTACCACTTCCACGGTGTTTTAAAATTTAGGCCTAGGCCTAGCCTATTCGTAATTATTTACAAATTCATCTTCCGCTTTAAGCCTATGCTGCAAGCTGTCCTAGATTATGAGATAGGCCTATGACTAGAATAGAATAGGCCTAGCCTAGTGAAATTCAGAATTTATGATAGGCTATAGGCTAGGCCTATTATTTGTGGACATTGACAATCTCGCTGACGAGCTAAGAACTTACGGTTATACTGATGTTTTGGACCGACAGTTAGCCCATCGATCTTTTTAGGCCTAATAGGTCCGGTAGAGCATATACATCATTGCTATATATGGCATTAAGAGCGGAAATTTATTACAAGGGAGAAACAAAAAAACGCTAAAATACATGTATAGGCCTAGGCTACTGTAAAACAATAAGTATTTCAGCCAGTACCCATCCAGCGGGGGTGTGGGGTCGGTAGCCCCCACCCATATACTAGGTTAGGTTAGGTTAGGTTGTTAAGTTAGGCTAATGGCACCAAAAAATAAATAAAAATAACCTAACCAGCGGGGGTGTGGGGGCAGCAGCCCCCACTCATATACTAGGTTAGGTTAGGTAAGGTTGTTAGGTTAGGCTAATAGCCTAGAACATTAAAAAAAAAAAAAAAAAATCTAATAGGGGCGTGTTTTTAGATTGTTGGATAATGGGTAAATACTCATTTCCGCTCCTCTTCAGTATAAAACAACACTATATCTGAAGGAAAAAATACAAAAAACATAATAAAACTTACTGAAATCGCTGTCGGTCCAAAAAGTCAGGTTTACCGAACTTACCCTCGAAACCCCCGTTTTCTATGTGATCCGATCTCGGAGGTGTTTTCATTAATGTGACATTGCACATTTTTATTATTAGGCCTAGGCTATGAGCAGCAGGGATCAGGTGGTCAGGTTAGGGTACTACTAGCCTAACACTAGAATCCATATTGTCGTCAGGTTTAACCCATTCAGTACCATTGATGTCCTTTTCATTATATTCTGGCTAGGCTACAAGTAGATTATTTTATTAAGTTTAATAAGGGCATCCAGCAATTAACAGGATTCAAACTCTACTTTAACCTATGTTTACTACCACAGATCCTTCTTAATCTGCACTAAATCGTCTAAATGTAGCTGCAATCAAATGAGAAAGACGTCGCCGGTACACTACGGGTTAAGGACGGACAGAGACGACGGATTTGTTAATATTTACCGATTTATTAGCCAACCAAGGGACAATGGGAACGTTTGGACAATGGATTATCACGACTCGCTATAACTTTCTCACTAGGCCTATAATGCACATGGAAGTTTTGATACTGAAGCAAAAATATAAAATACCGGTACTGTAAAACAATAGTGTAATGGAATTAAAACAAAAAGTGGGAAGGATGTAGTATCCGGGCTTACGGTCGTCATGTTTACATATGGTAGGTCGTGTGCTCGCAGTCACGTTTCTGTCTCTTTTGATGGCTATATTTTCTGTTATTTGCCCACTGCTGGCAATATATATAATGACGACTAAGTCATGGGGGGGGGGGGAGAAGTGGGGCACAGCCCCACTTCCCTGTATTTAGGGTAGGCCTATTTTATATTTTTCGAGTGTAAAACTTTGCCATCACTGTAGCAATAAAAATCAAATTTTCGGATTTTCCAACCCTTACCCTTATAGGCCTACTCCCATGGCGGACGATCCCCTTAAATGAGGGAAATTGTAAAAGCATTGAAGAACAAGAAAAAAAAGGTGTCAGTTAGGCCTAATTCACAAATATGGAAGCATAAACCACATTGTTGAACAAAATTGGAAAGGACGTAGTGTCCGGGCATACCTTACCTATTGATACCTTTTGATGTGTTCGCCACTCTTCTAGCGGCACCTTCTACCGCCCGCCTTGTTTACACTACGCGGAGTGGCGGCGGAAGACGTCCGCGATCATGTTCCCGTCTGTTTTGACTGCCGTTGGATACAGTTGTTGTTGTTGTTCCCCAGTCTGTCTGGCCGAACAGTCTCAAGGTCCTGAGCAAGGCCAAGGCCATAAACGAGCGCCCCCACAAAACCCTCCCTGCTTACCACTAACAAAGCCCGGGTGACCGAAGCCACTCCAAGGCAGGGAGCTGAGGAGGGTGCGGAAACGCCCGGGAAACCAATGCCCCACCCAAGGCCCTGTGCCCCTCAGCAATTATGAAGGAAAAGTTGAGGGGCAAGGGAAAAATGTGACGCTTTGGCTCCCAATCTGCCAACTTCTAGGTTGGCAGTAGGGAGGTCAATCCACGGAAAAGACGCCGTCACTTGAGATCTAGAAGATATATAAGTAAAAGGAACAGTCAGAGTAAGCTATGGGTATGGCAGAGATCGCTCAGCTCTCACTCTGATAGACCAGCCCATCACCAGCGTTGGATACAGTAATATCATCCCCACCTCCCCCATGACTTATTGTCATCATCATATACATTGCCAGCAGGGGGCAAATAACCGAGAGAAAAAAAAATAGACGCGAACTCAACTGTGGTGATCGACCTATGTAAACATGACGACCGTACCGCCGGACACTACAATACATCTTTCCCTAAAAATTAAGCAAGGTAACTATATCATAGACAATCCAAGTTGCAGAACTTAACTAGAGTACTGTACAGTACTGTAATGTGTGGTTTATGTATACTGTACTGTATAACTGATATATTTTATTACAGGATCAGCGTATGGGTGCGTCGAGCCACCAAGACTAAGCGGCTGGTGAACACAAGACTCTGGCAATCTATACAGGCTAACTTTCCAGCCAAGGTGGAGGCCAGGCTACAGGGAGAAGACAGTGTGGACAGTGAAGGTACAGTAATCATCGTCACCTCCGATGTCTCGCTTCCTCCATGGAAACTCCGGCTAAAGGGTGGCTTTAACGCCTACAGGCAAATATGTCCAGACATGCATCGTTTACCTTGCCACAATGCTCTTTCTATTCCATGGAAGATTTTCCTCAATGTAATTTTCCACGACCTGCCATTCTGTTCTCATCCATTCTTTGCACATACTGTACCTACCTTCGTAAATATGTCTCTTAAGTAATTTTTCATTTGATAACTCCTTATTTAAATGCCTAGAGCTTGCTTTATATCTTAAAATGTCTTACATTTTCATATTACTTAATCTTAGTAGTATATTGAGTAGATGTACTGTATATCATTGACCCCCGGAACCCCACTTATTTATCTATAGTCAACTTTCTGATTATTACACTATGTGGCAGTGTTACTGGTATATGTAGTGTTTATTATTTTCGGATTGCTTTACAGAGGTGTTCACACCGGTACAACGTGTTAGCAAACCCGGTGAGATTCGTGATGAGTATGAGGCCGCGGTGGCGTTACAGATGCAGGAAGAAGCACGCAGGAAACTTGTGGAAGAATGTGCATCCAAAAAGATGTTAGAGGAATTTGAGGTAAGTAGTGAGTTTCCCATGTGTTATTGACCCTTTAAAATAGGCCAACTATATAATGCTATGTCCAGAGGATTTTATTTGACTAAGGAAGAACCTTATTAATGAAAAGGCATTTGTTCTATTTGGAGGAGTTTGGGTGAGGCATTTATCGAGGGCAAGCTAAAAATACATTGCTCTGAAAAGGAAAAACCAAGAAAAACCCTTAATAATAATTATATAATAGGCTATAATAATAACCCTCAAGACATCGTGCCAGATAGTGTTTAGTTGAATTAAACCACGGGATGGATAAGAACATAAGAACATAAGAAAATGGGAGTCTGCAGAAAGCCGATTGGCCTAAGCAAGGCAGATCCCTGTCCCACACAACCCCAATTCAATTACAAAGCCCAATTATAGGCTTCACACTCTAATACCCTGAGGATCATCTTACCAAAACGGTTAGAGATTAACGCAGGATTATGGAGGTCTGGAGAGCGCTGATTGGCCCAACCCGGCTGATCCCCCTTCACACCCAACCCTTCTCGTCCATATGCTTATCCAATTTTATCTTAAAGCTCCCTACAGTTTTAGATCCCACTATAGCACTTGGTAGTCCATTCCACCCATCTACAACTCTGTTACCAAACCAATACTTGCCTATATCTTTTCTGAAACGAAATTTATCTAATTTGAAACCATTGGTACGAGTTCTTTCGCTATCACTGAGCTTTAGTACATTTGCCATGTCCCCTTTGTTAATCCCACTAACCCACTTGAACACCTCTATCATATCCCCTCTAACTCTGCGTCTCTCTAACGAATGTAAACCTAATTTCTTCAACCTTGTAGAGTTCGGGCGTACGGTCGTCATTGTTTACATAGGGCGATCGCCGCGGTCGCACTTACATTCCCGTCTATTTCGACGCTATATTTTCTGCTATTTGCCCCCTGTCATTACTACATGAATACTAGGTTAGGTTAGGTTAAAATAGACGGGAACATGATGGGAAAGGTCCGACGCAACTACGCGTAATGTAAACAAATATGGCGGTACGCCCGCTCACTACATCCTACCCTTAACCCTTGAGACCCAGAAGGGCTCTTAAACACCCATAAAAAACACACCCGAGCTACCCGGAAGGGCTCTTAACCCGGCAAGCGCGATAGGCCTCACGGAAGGCTTCCTATAGGGAACGCGATAGGCCTCACGGAAGCAAGACCATAAAAAAAGCCTTCCATAAAAAAAAGGGCCTATCAAAACAAAGGAATTTGTCTCTAGGTGAGATAATTCCCCTCCAGTACTCATCCATGTAAATCTCACCCCCCCCCCTCCCCTCCTTCCCCACCTTATTCCCCCCTCCCTCCCCTCCTCAATTATCACCTATTTTTCCTCTTATTATCATCATTTATCGGTTATTTTTCTCTCCCGCGATAATGTAGCACAAGTGGGTTGCAGAAAAGATCGTTATGCAACACCCAGACACCGGCCCACACCGCCCCGCTCGTCTCAGTTACCTCACAGACAGCGAGAGAGGAGGGTTGCCTGTGGCTCTCTCTCGCCTGAGATTATGACCGGGTGGCCAATATCTTCGTTTTTCACCACCCAAATGCTTTTCCCACTTATTTTAGCACTCTTGAAGGTTCATATATACATCATATATGTAAAATAAAAGCATACCGATAACAAATAATGCTCTATATTGTAAATATAACGAATTCTGTCAGAATCCAAGGCTAGAAATGCACAAATAACTACCCTAGCCCCTAGGTCTATTTAGCGCTTGTCAGGTTAAACACCCATGAGCTCAAAGCCTGTAAGCTTGGTGTGCGAGGCGTACGTCCGACGCATGTAAACAACAGCCGGCTGGACCGACGCCCCGCATCTCCGGCCACAAGAAGGAGTGCGTCGCTTGTTCGTGTGTGCCTGTATGTTATTGTTAAGTATCGAAAAGTAGTGTAGAGTGGCTGTTTTTGCCATAAAGTTATCTCCAATGAAATCATCATCACAACTGAACCAGTTGACTTAGAGAGCTCTACTTAACACCATTCTACAGGTACGAAACACATCTACGCTTGGGGATGTGCGGGAATGCGGAAGCAAGCCAAATAACAAAGATGCGGTAGCCTAGGCGTAGACGTTTTTCGGCCAAAACCCCCGAGTTTCGGGGAATATATATATAATACATAGCCGGGGCTGGAGGGTTAAACGACCTTGTTTTATTATACTTTTTGTATTTATTATATTTTTTTTTATGAACAGCTGATCCTGCTAGCCACTACTTCAGTATATTTATTCTTAGTTTCATTAACAAATAATTTATGTGTTGCAGGGTGAGGAGAGGGAGATGAAGAGAACACTAAGGCAACAGAAAGACCAAGAGGAACAAGATGCCCTGGTTGCTCAGCAAGTTAAGGTACCGGTACACATATTTACACTAACACCAGTTCTTGTATTTCAATTCATTAACCAACCTTTCCAATACAATGATACCGGTACTATTTTTTACAGTAATTAGATCATTTTATGCATCATAGGAATAATCTAAATCTCAAAGGCATATATAATGATAATAAGTGCCATAAACCTTTAACCCCTCCGCTTTGGCTGGCCTCTTATGCTCCATACCCCCTGACTTGGGTCTTATGGTGATATCACTCAACCTTTACACCTTAATAGCTAAGCAATGGTAATAGGTAGAAAGGTAAGCTTAATGGGAAAATAGAGTACTTACTGTTGTCTTGATCTTGGCGTTGACCGGACATCGCTGTGTCGCCTGGTTGTTATGTTGTGAGTTTGTAAAGAGAGTGTGTGGGTGGGAGATTCAGGTGTAGTGTTTGCCAAAAAATAATAAATATTTAATCGTATTTAGGGGTTGATACATCTAAACTGCACAATGTATGGGATAAATAATTGCATGTACGGTATACTGTATATAATTTAAATCTTATATGCTTACACAAAGATAAATATTCATTTGATTAATCTGTTCTGGGCCAGGATACTCGAAGCATTTATGTTGCCTTTCCCTCTGATCATCTTATTCTCATTTTCTACATACCTGTACTAATCCTAGCGGTAGTAATTTGCCCAACTACAGGATATTGTAACTTATGATAGACTAGTTTCTATGAGTATGAGTATCTCACGAATTGGTAAGGAATATTATTTTCATTTGTTTGTTTTTGTATCTCTCATGTCATCTTAACTTATTGGATCTTTGAATATCTAGCCCCCAGTTTTTTTGTTTTACACATTGGAAAACTAAATTTACTAAAATACAGTAGAACTAATGTTAATCATTTGTGTGTGGTCTTGTTTTCAATATTTATTCAGATAATATTATTCTTTTAGATATAATTCATAATCATTTAAGTATTGTACTAATAATTTCATATCATCATCTTCATTTCTTGGCTTCCCTAGGGTAACCTTCATTCAAGAAAGGCTGTGATATAAGTACACCTTTTATCAAAGGTAAACCTTTTGCTCATTTCATTTTGTATCATCTTTCTCATTCAGATTGCTTTCCAAAAGATTTCATTACTTAAGCTTCCTCCAGGTAATGGAATGACAGTATGTCCACTATTATAGGTAGTGCCAACGAACTTGACAATAATCTTGATCCCTGAAATCTCTGTAACTCAAAAGGGCCTAGAGCAAACTGGCTGTAAATATCCACACCTATATCCTGGTGGACTCTCCCCAAATGATAGAAACGTCAGCCCGATTGCTTTCATTCATTTCGAGTTATAAGAAGTTAAAGGGCCAAGATTATTGTCAAGTTCGCTGGCGCTACCTTTAGTAATATGACAAATTTGTGGGTTTACGCTGGACTTCACTATTCTGCGCTCATCTCAGTGTATTAGTCCTTTGAAGCCTATGATGGTTCAGTTACCCAGCTTGGTACACTCGGATACCATAGTCTCTAGCCTACTCATAAGAATTTGTGGATCTCTATGTTTTTCTCTATGCAATTATAACTACCTGGATTGAATTTCGGATAAAACTTGCTGATCAATAAATAGCATATATGGTTTTGTAGTTGATGTAAAGAAAATTGTGTTCATAAATTAGTTTCCAGAGATATACTTCCATAATTAGAAATAGTTGAAATCCACGAATATTTATGAGTGGGCTAGAGACTGGTATCCGACTGTACAAAGGCCTATCTAAATATATATTGCCAGAAACCTAAATCCCGAGGGGTTAGCCACGAATAGAGGTATCAGGTGTGAGGAGACTGACTGCACTTCCATCTCATTTTGCTTGGGAATCAAAATCTGAGAGTTCTCTTGTTCGTGAGCCAATGCTACACCTGGCGCCCTTGGTGGTCTCCTACAATCCACTTCCTCTTTGGTTTATATATATCTGCAAATTTATTAGCTATGTTTTAGATATTTGCTGAATAATATTTCTAATGTTTTCAAGAATGAAAACTTATGCATGTTGTATATAACTTCCTATTCCTTTCTGCATACTTCTACCATATATATTTCAATTAAATTTGTCTAATCCATGTGCCATTCTAGTTATGATATTTTTACATAAGATATGGAATTCATTTTTTTTTTTTTTTATTATTTTATCAGGAAGCAGAGATGAATCGCTTAGAGGAAGAGTTAAAGAGGTTGCAGATGCTGTGTGCCAGTGATGAGGCTGTGGCCAGAGAAATTGAGGTACTGTATAAAGATGAAAACTAAATTAAGTTCAAGTTACATTTTAATTTGTTAGCAAAGAAGGAAATTGGTCTATGAGCTGTGTACGGTACTTAGTAGTACAGGTCTCCCTCGATTTACGATTGGGTTACATTCCTGAAAACCCGATCTTAAATAGAAAAATCATATAGCAAACCCTAAAATTAATGGGGTTTGTTGTTGCTGTTCCCCAGGCTGCCTGGCCGAACAGCCCCAAGGCCCCGAGCAAGACCAAGGCCATAACCGAGTGCCCCCACAGAACCCCCTGCCTACCACAATATAGCCTGGGTGACCGAAGCCACTCCATGGCGGGGAGCTGAGGAGGGTGCGGAAACGCCAAAGCCCCACCCAGGGCCCTGTGCCTCTCAGCAATTATGAAGAGAAAGTTGAGGGGCAAAGGAAAAATGTGACACTTTGGCTTCCAATCTTGGTAGATTGGGAGGTCAATCCACGGAAGAGACGCCGTCACTTGAGATCTAGAAAATATATAAGTAAAAGGAACAGTCAGATTAAGCTATGGGTATGGCAGAGATCGCTCAGTTCTCACTCTGATAGACCAGCCCATCACCACATGACTAGAACCCAATCCTCTCAGCATCAGCTAGGAAAGGCCCTAGAAAGCCGCCTTTGGCGGGGGGATAGCTCCCCTATTTCAACCCCTTTCGGGGTTGGGCACCCGCCTATGGGGTAAAACGGGATGCATTCTCGGACCAGCTAAAATCCAAACACAAACACCTAAAAACTTATAATAACGTAAATTGGGGCATCGGATAGTGAGGGAGACCTGTAGATTTTATTTTAGTAAGCGTTGTTTCCACATAGCGATTTTGATTAGTTATTTTGCCTTTATATTGTCTTTGTCCTATTTTTTTTTTTTTTTTTTTTTAACCCTCCAGCCCCGGCTATCTATTATATATATATTCCTCGAAACCCGGGTGTTTTGGCCGAAAAACGTCTAGGCTAGGCTACCGTATATTCGTTAATCAGACTGCTTCCCGCATTCCCGCGCATCCCCAAGCGTAGCTGTGTTATTTACCTGTAGAATGGCATTAACACTAGATTAGCGGGCTAGTGGTTTATTTATATGTACCGCCCAGCGGGGTGTTTTTAGCCAAAATAGGGCTGTTTACGTGATCATTTTCATGCCTAAATAAGACCCAGAGCGTAAAACAAGTATCTATCCCTGAAAGGGCATAAACAGAGCTTTCCAATGACACCATAACAATCCTTTTATGATGGCTAGTTTTCTTGCAACAACCGTGCAACGCGAGTGCAAAAAGCATGTAATTCGGCACTTTCCCCATACAATTCCGTATATAGCGAGTGAGAGAGGGAGGGAGGAGGTGGGATTCGTGTCAGTAGGTTCTCCGCGGTGGTCTGGAGCAGTCATACGCTCGCTACTCTCCTGCCACCACTTGTCTCTCTCTCTCAGCAACATTACGTGCTGAAATTGCCACACGACCTATGTCGAGCGCCGCCAGATAGTCCAGATTTATTATACTCGACTTATGTTGCGCCCCGACAGTTAGGGGTTAAGTAGAGCTCTCTAAGTCAACTGGTTGAGCTGTGATGATGATTTCATTGGAGATAACTTTATGGCCAAAACAGCCACTTTACACCACTTTTCGATACTTAACAACAACATACAGGCACACACGAACAAGCGACGCTCTCCTTCTTGTGGCCGGAGATGCGGGGCGTCGGTCCAGCCGGCTGTTGTTTACATGCGTCGGACCGACGCCTCGCACACGAAGCTCACAGGCTTTCAACCACTGGGCGTTCAAGAGGCCTTCCGGGTACCTGTTATATGCTTTTTTATGGGCGTTCAAGAGCCCTTCCGTGGTGAGAGGGTTAAAGAGACAATGAACGGAGGAAGGAAAAACACAGAGATAAAACAAAAAGGTCCATGTGCCTAAAGGCATCCTCCATTCATAAAATGTTTGTAACAACTGGATTTAAACATTTGTAGATTGTAAGTTTGTGGAAAGCAATTCGAGGGAAGTGATTTCCAAAGAGTAGTAGTTCTAGGGATAAATGAATTTTGATAAGCAGAAGTTCTGCATTGTGGAGGAGAAAGTGTAAATTCATGGGCGCTCTCAGCTGCCCTAGTTCTACGGGGAAAGATATGGAGAGGCGGCACAATTGAAGCAAGTTCCTCGGAACAATTGCTGTGAAAATATCTGTAGAATAATGCAAGGGATGCAACGCTTCTTCGTATGGACAATGTAGGAAGGTCCTGTGTGATTGCAGGGTTATTGATTAATCTAATAGCTTTATTTTGAATTTTGTCCAACTGCCTCAATGCAACCACTCCACTTCCACTCCACAGAGGTGAACAGTAATCCATCTGAGAACGCACATGACTTTTATATATTACGGCCAACTGCTCGTCAGTGAAGAATTCTCGAACTCTGTACAGGAGTCCCAGTTTTTTAAAGGCATTCTTAGCAATGCTTCTAACATAATGTGTCCAGCTCAAGTTAGTAGTTAATGTTACACCGAGAATGTCAATACTAGGGGAAGTGGGAATATTTACATCATTAAAAAATATATGGGAGTCAGTGAGATTCTGTCGGTTAGAAAATTGAATGTACTTGGTTTTCTGTGCATTAAAGGAAACTAGATTCTTTTGTCCCCATTCTTCAATTCTAGAAAGGTCCTGGTTCAGAGAAATTGCAGTGCTTATTTTTGAATTTATAAGATCGGGTTGGGTGAAAGAATTGGTAAATGTGAAGGAACTGTGGAGTGTTGCGTCATCTGTCATCTGCGTAGGAATGTATTGGATTATGAGTGGTAGATATGAGATCATTGATATGAATGAGGAACAGAGTTGGGGCCAAAACTGATCCCTGGGGAACACCAGCATTTATTGAGTGAAATTGAGAATAAAGGCCATCTACCATTACACATATTTTTCTGTTATGAAGATAAGAAGAAATTAGTGGAACTAATGATGCAAGGCCGTAGTGTGACATCTTCGACAATAAGGATTGATGCCAGACTCTATCAAATGCCTTTGATATATCCAGTGCTATTGTATATGTTTCACCATGTTGGTCTGTAGCTTGGTTGATTTGATGCGTAAGAAGGCAAAGAATGTCTGCAGTTGATCGACATCGTCTAAAACCATATTACCTATCACTGATTAATTTATTATTCTCAAGATGCTTAATTATGTGATTATTTAATATAATTTCAAAGACTTTACCAAGAGTGGAAGTTATAGCTATTGGTCTGTAGTTTGATGGATCTGAAGAGGCACCTTTTTTAGGAACTGGATGGATGTTTGCTTCTTTCCAGGGTACTGGGAAGCATGAGGTATGAGTACATAGACGGAAAAATTTTGCCAATACAGGAGCGAGCACCAAGGAGCAATTCTTAAGTACTATTGGAGGAATTTCATCTGGACCAGGAGCCTTATCTACTGAGAGATTCTGCAAAATGGTTTTGACATGTCTGGTGTGGATCTTAAGTGAGGGAATTTCAGGCGAATTAAAACTAGGTACAGGGACTTCTTGATTTATTTCATCTAAGGTTGAGTTGGTGTTTAGTTTGCAAGTTTTACATTTTAAATTATACAATACAGTAAACCCTCGCCATCTCGGACCTCTAGAAGTCGGAAACCCGTACTAGTCGGACTGGCTACGGCCTCTCGGACATGCACTTCCGTATTTCGGGCATTTCCGTCATCGTTCCGACAGTCTCTGACGTTGTCGGACTTTATATAAGTATTCGGAAAATGTCCGATATCATATTTTTCAATTCCATTGCATTAGAAATGATTCAAAGATTACAAGAAGTCCTGGGCGGGTGCCCAACCCCGAAAAGGGTTGAAATAGGGGAGCTATCCCCCCGCCAAAGGCGGCTTTCTAGGGCCTTTCCTAGCTGATGCTGAGAGGATTGGGTTCTAGTCATGTGGTGATGGGCTGGTCTATCAGAGTGAGAACTGAGCGATCTCTGCCATACCCATAGCTTACTCTGACTGTTCCTTTTACTTATATATTTTCTAGATCTCAAGTGACGGCGTCTCTTGCGTGGATTGACCTCCTAATCTACCAAGATTGGAAGCCAAAGCGTCACATCTTTCCTTTGCTCCTCAACTTTCTCTTCATAATTGCTGAGGGGCACAGGGCCCTGGGTGGGGCTTGGGTTTCCCGGGCGTTTCCGCACCCTCCTCAGCTCCCCGCCATGGAGTGGCTTCGGTCACCCAGGCTTTATTGTGGTCGGCAGGGAGGGTTCTGTGGGGGCGCTCGGTTACGGCCTTGGCCTTGCTCGGGGCCTTGGGGCTGTTCGGCCAGGCAGCTTGGGGAAAAACAACAACAACAAGAAGTCCAAATAAGACATAGTTATGTTAGATAGATAGAATGGGAGCGTTACAGAGGGGAAGTGAGCGATAAACACGAACTATTATGAGACGGACTTAATTGGTTCTGAAAAGACAAAGGAGACTTTTATATTGACTCTTTTTCATGTTATTATTTGTGTGCTAGAAGGATAATATTGTTTTCAATTCCATTGCATTAGAAATGATTCAAAGATTACAAAAAGTCCAAATAAGACATAGTTATGTTAATGTATAAGGGAGTTACGTAGATTCATTAGAGAGATAGATAGATAAAGAGAGAGTTACAGAGGGGGAGTGAGCGATAAACACGAACTATTATGAGATGGACTTAATTGGTTCTGAAAAGACAAGATAGATAGAAAGAGAGTTGCAGAAGGGGAAGTGAGCGATAAACACGAACTATTATGAGACGGACTTCATTGGTTCTGAAAAGACAAAGGAGACTTTTATATTGACTCTTTTTCATGTTATTATTTGTGTGCTAGAAGGATAATATTGTTTTCAATTCCATTGCATTAGAAATGATTCAAAGATTACAAAAAGTCCAAATAAGACATAGTTATGTTAATGTATAAGGGAGTTACGTAGATGCATTAGAGAGATAGATAGATAAAGAGAGAGTTACAGAGGGGGAGTGAGCGATAAACACGAACTATTATGAGACGGACTTAATTGGTTCTGAAAAGACAAGATAGATAGAAAGAGAGTTGCAGAAGGGGAAGTGAGCGATAAACACGAACTATTATGAGACGGACTTAATTGGTTCTGAAAAGACAAGATAGATAGAAAGAGAGTTGCAGAAGGGGAAGTGAACGATAAACACGAACTATTATGAGACGGACTTAATTGGTTCTGAAAAGACAAAGGAGACTTTTATATTGACTCTTTTTCATGTTATTATTTGTGTGCTAGAAGGATAATATTGTTTTCAATTCCATAGCATTA
Organism: Paralithodes platypus; assembly: GCA_032716605.1. Taxonomy (NCBI): domain Eukaryota; kingdom Metazoa; phylum Arthropoda; class Malacostraca; order Decapoda; family Lithodidae; genus Paralithodes; species Paralithodes platypus. The sequence continues at coordinate 44,705,094 of CM064527.1, read as the reverse complement.
GAAATGATTCAAAGATTACAAAAAGTCCAAATAAGACATAGTTATGTTAATGTATAAGGGAGTTACATAGATGCATTAGAGAGATAGATAGATAGAAAGAGAGAGTTACAGAGGGGGAGTGAGCGATAAACACGAACTATTATGAGACGGACTTAATTGGTTCTGAAAAGACAAGATAGATAGAAAGATAGTTGCAGAAGGGGAAGTGAGCAATAAACACGAACTATTATGAGACGGACTTAATTAGTTCTGAAAAGACAAAGGAGACATTTTTATTGACTCTTTTTCATGTTATTATTTGTGTGCTAGAAGGATAATATTGTTTTCAATTCCATCGCATTAGAAATTATTTATAGATTACAAAAAGTCCAAATAAGACATCGTTATGTTAATGTATAAGGGAGTTAGTTAGATGCATTAGAGAGATAAATAGATAGAGAGAGAGTGGCTAGGGGCGAGCGAGCGATAACATACTAACATATACGAGACGGACTTATGTTTCTGAAAGACAAAGGAGACATTTCTATTTACTCTCTTTTTCATTTTATTATTTGTGTGTTAGAAGGGTAATATTGTTTTTGAAATATTGAAAATTTATTAAATATTTACTTATTAAAAATTTATTAAATATTGAAATATTGAAAATTTAGATCAACACAGAACCAACCCAAATGGATGAATAATAGACTATTAGACCTTCTAGGAAAAAAGAGAGGAATATATCGAAAAATAAAGAAAGGCGAAATTCACCTACTTGCTTACTATCAGAATCTATCAAGAGAGGTTAAAAAATGTATAAGGACAGACAAAAGAAATTATGAAATCAGGATAGCCAATGACTCAAAAAATAACCCTAAGGCTTTTTACCAGCTATATAAATCTAAAGTTAGAGATAAAATAGGCCCCCTTAAAACTTCGATAGGAGAAATGACAGAAAATGATTTAGAAATGTGCAGTACATTAAATAGTCAGTTTCTATCCGTTTTCACTAATGAAAATTTGGCACAGATTCCAGAAGTCAATACGGTATATAGAGATAGTATAGAAAATAGGTTAAGTACGGTTACTATAAGTAGAAATGATGTGCTTAAGGAAATTGACAGACTGAAACCTCAGAAATCGCCTGGTCCCGATGAGGTATATGCCAGAGTATTAAAAGAATGCAGAGATGAGTTAAGTTACCCATTAACATTTCTTTTTAACAATTCATTAGAAACAGGTATAGTTCCAGAAGCTTGGAAGCTTGCAAATGTAGTTCCGATTTTCAAAAAAGGTGATAAATCAATAGCATCCAATTACCGTCCCATTAGTCTCACTTCAATCATAGGAAAGCTACTAGAGTCAATTATTGCTAGGAAAATGAGAAACCACTTAGAAACATTTAACTTAATCAATTCTTCTCAGCATGGATTCACACAGGGACGTTCTTGCCTTACTAATTTGCTTAGTTTTTTTCTCAGAGGTATATGAAGCAGTAGATAATGACAAGGCATACGATATTATATATTTAGATTTCAGTAAAGCTTTCGACAGAGTCCCTCATGAGAGATTGATGAGAAAGGTTGAGGCACATGGAATAGGTGGGGCGTTGTTGGGATGGATTAGGTCATGGCTAATTGGTAGGAAACAGAGAGTCAGCATAAATGGTACCAAGTCAGAGTGGGGAGCAGTCAAAAGTGGTGTCCCCCAGGGATCGGTATTAGGTCCCCTGTTGTTTCTTATATACATAAATGACCTAGATTTAGGTATAACTAGTAGGATAAGTAAATTCGCAGACGATACTAAAATGGGGAGATCAATTGATTCAGATAGCGATATAGAGTGCCTCCAAAGGGATCTAGATACCTTACATGAATGGTCAGTAAATTGGCAGATGAAGTTTAACATTGACAAATGCAAGGTATTAAAGATAGGGAAGATGCAAACAAATGTTAAATATAAACTAGCTAATTTAGAATTAGAAAATTCAGACTGCGAGAAAGATCTAGGTGTGTTTGTTAGCAATGATTTGAAGCCTAGAAAACAGTGTATAGGCGTTCGTAATAAGGCAAACAGGATTCTCGGGTTCATCTCTAGGAGTGTGAGTAACAGAACTGCTGATGTTATCTTAAAACTTTACTTGTCATTAGTGAGACCCCATATGGATTATGCTGTCCAATTTTGGTGTCCTTATTACAGAATGGACATAGATTCATTGGAGAGTACAGCGTAGAATGACAAAAATGATCCATAATATTAGAAATCTTCCGTATGAAGAAAGGTTGAAGAAATTAGGTTTACATTCGTTAGAGAGACGCAGAGTTAGAGGGGATATGATAGAGGTGTTCAAGTAGGTTAGTGGGATTAACAAAGGGGACATGACAAATGTACTAAAGCTCAGTGATAGCGAAAGAACTCGTACCAATGGTTTCAAATTAGATAAATTTCGTTTCAGAAAAGATATAGGCAAATATTGGTTTGGTAACAGAGTTGTAGATGGGTGGAATGGACTACCAAGTGCTATAGTGGGATCTAAAACTGTAGGGAGCTTTAAGATAAAATTGGATAAGCATATGGACGAGAAGGGTTGGGTGTGAAGGGGGATCAGCCGGGTTGGGCCAATCAGCGCTCTGCAGACCCCCATAATCCTGCGTTAATCTCTAACCGTTTTGGTAAGATGATCCTCAGGGTATTAGAGTGTTGAGCCTATAATTGGGCTTTGTAATTGATTTGGGGTTGTGTGGGACAGGGATCTGCCTTGCTTAGGCCAATCGGCTTTCTGCAGACTCCCATTTTCTTATGTTCTTATGTTCTTATGTTTTCAATTCCATCGTATTAGAATTGATTCATTGATTAAAAAAAGACCAAATAAGACATAGTTATATATATATGTATAAGGGAGATAGATGCATTAAATAGATTGATAAAAAAAAAAAAAAAAAAAAATCAATTTCTCTGGTGACGTGGACTTTCCTCTTCTAATTCAGAATTTTCCCTCTCTTAAGTCAGACATAAGTCGGACTTCGGACATCTCAGATTTTCGGTCATCTCGGACTGGGTCTCCCCCCAATTAGTCCGAGATAGCGAGGGTTTACTGTACTGTACTGTAGTTTGGGAGATGTTGGAACCCCATTACACCGTCAGAAAGCAAAGTCTCACTCTACCTTTGCTTTAGATTGAAGGCTGTTAAAGCTTGAATGCCTGAATAACTATATTGGCGTACAGTAAAACTCCACTTATCCGGTATACTTAGCGAATTTGGGCGGGTGCCCGACCCCGAAAGGGGTTGAAATAGGGGAGCTATCCCCCCGCCAAAGGCGGCTTTCTAGGGCCTTTCCTAGCTGATGCTGAGAGGATTGGGTTCTAGTCATGTGGTGATGGGCTGGTCTATCAGAGTGAGAACTGAGTGATCTCTGCCATACCCATAGCTTACTCTGACTGTTCCTTTAACTTATATATTTTCTAGATCTCAAGTGACGGCGTCTTTTCCGTGGATTGACCTCCCAATCTACCAAGATTGGAAGCCAAAGCATCACATTTTTCCCTTGCCCCTCAACTTTCTCTTCATAATTGCTGAGGGGCACAGGGCCCTGGGTGGGGCTTTGGTTTCTTGGGCGTTTCTGCATCCTCCTCAGCTCCCCGCCATGGAGTGGCTTCGGTCACCCAGGCTTTATTGTGGTCGGCAGGGAGGGTTCTGTGGGGGCGCTCGGTTATGGCCTTGGAATTGCTCGGGGCCTTGGGGCTGTTCGGCCAGGCAGCTTGGGGAACAACAACAACAACAACAACTTGGCGAATTTCCGGTTATGTGAAATGTATGCCTCCAATATTCATAACAATTAAGTATAAGCCACATGTAAATATATATATTGTATATATATACAGTATATATATATATATATTTTACTTATTCACTGGCAATATCTACTGGTTACCAATATTTTTATATACTGTATACCGAATGTTTGGATACCGGATAAACAGAGCCTTACAGAGTTATTCAGACATTCAAGCTTTCGATAGCCTTGGTTTTTATTTGATATTTCTTTGAAGTTGGCAAAGATTTTAGTCCCATATCAGCTGATTTCTGAGTAATTAATGAAAAATAAGAAGCTACTGTGTCTGTATCATATTATTGACAGGTTTATAATTAACAACATACAGTATTTGGCTATGAATTAAAATGTAAAACTTGCAAACAAAGTCAAACCAAAACTGGGACAAAGACAATATAATATAGTCAAAATAACATATCAAAATCGCTATGTGGAAACAATGCTTACTAAAATAAAATTTATGAAATGAAAGTATTTGTCTATGAAAACATATTAGCTGAGTTATATTTATTTGTTATTGATTATTATATATTGTTGTTTATTGTTTATTTATATGTATTTATTATATTACTGTATTACGATGTGGACAAACCAAACTCACCAGTCTACTAATCATAGGCTGCTTCTCCTGGATCCTAGTTAGTGATCTAAAAGACTGGCCTTTATGTCTCCACCATCAGAGGAAGTTAGTTAAAGAGATGGATAGTTATACAATGGAGAGTTACTTTAATTTTATATGTATTTTTATTGTATTTTTGTGATAATGTTCTTGAATTCAAAATTGTAAAGCTGTCATTTACACCATGAGTTATAATTCCCCATAGAAAATAATTGTGCATTTTTAAAATTTATTTTTTGTTCTGGTTTATTTATTAATTAACAAAATGCATTGCCTAAAAGATTAAGTGTCCAGCAGGATGTTAAAATCTTTACTTGTATTTATAGACATATTACTCTCTTCCAGGTAACGGAGCGCAAGCTGCGGCAGCATGAACGTTTGAAGGCAACCCCCAAACTCGGACCCATGGATGTCTATATTGGTAAGTTAAGTCATATTATTTATTTTTATCAATACTGCTTAAGGGGAGGTGGGTAATTTTTCTGGTCCCCTTTCTTCAGCACATTAGTTTGGCGATTTTAACATCTTTCGCCCCATTTTGTTATCAATTTTAAGACCTCATCCTTCCTCTTGCGGTTGCCATACCTGTTTCATTCACACTTGGCTTACTACCCCCGATAAAAATATCCGCGTATTCATGACCCGGACCCTGAATGCCTCTGACCCCCCCTTGCGGTCATGCTTCCAACTGCCTTTGTGCTTACCATTTATGACAACAACGTGACAAAGCCACCTCAACACAAGAAGCCGTTATTACCTCCTTATCTAAGTCTTGTCACTTTCGTGGGTCTCAAAGTGACGTGACGGCCGCCTGTTCCGTCCCGTCCCACCGCAGGTCCTAGTGTACGCCAATACCAACAGCTTCGCAGAACAACTAGTTCTGTAAACCTCGACAATCTTGAACCTCTAACGTGATTTTCCAACCGTACATTCTGCAATGGAACGTTAACGGACTCTCCACGCGGCTTGGCCTTGGAGAAGTCCAACGTCTCCTTACAATTTATTCTCCCATTTGATTTTGCCTCCAACACGTGGGGCAATGTCCTGCTCCATCCTCCATTACAGACTGGCGTGCCGATCGTTGTCTTTGGGTGACGAACTTAGTTCAGCCATTTATGTACATACGAAGCTTACCTATGATATTCTCCCAGTACGTTCCACCTATCTCCAATATTCTGCCGTCCGGCCTTTCATCCTGGACATAGTCTTTTATCAATTTGCCCTCATTCAATACATGCTGCATACTCTACATGACCCTGATCGTTGGGTTCAAATCTGTTGGAGAACTGATTAACATCTTTACATGGTGTCATTCAACAGCGGTGGCATCAGTTATGGGGGTCACAATCCCCGACTAACAAACTGCGCTCGATTAAACAATAGCCTCACCTATGGCAATCCTCCCTTCAACCGTCCCGTGCGCTGGAAGTTCTACTCACGCGCCTGCGTCTTGGCCATACAATACTAACACACGGCTACTTGATGTCTACACCCCATGGTCCACGACCAGAATTTCAATCCTGTCACACTACCCTTACCGTTCGTCATATCCTTATTGAATGCCCACTCTATTCCCGCTCCCGTACACTTTACTTCGGATGCAAATCTTACTCTGAATTGTTAACAGATTCTCCTACTCCATCGTTCACTTCCTTTCCTCCTCCTCTCTCCTCAATTAAATCTGATTAGTGCACCAACTCACACTGATATATATCTATTCCCGCTGAACCCTTAGCTCAGGCTACGGCCAGCCCTATGAGAGTCTCGTAATGTGACTCAATGGTGTGGTTAAACTACTGTATTAAAAAAATAAATAAATAAACGATATTATGCAGATTAGGAAGGGTATATGGAAGTCAGGATTAATCGAGATAGACTTTACCCTTATGCTTCCCACAAATCCTTCATAAATTGTATAAAATCGTCAAATGAACTATCAAAATGCTTCGCAATCTTCAAAGGGTTACTAATGACCTAATATTTTATTGTACAGGCCAGAAGACTCCTCGAACCTGTGGCAAGCTGTCCCTTCCAAATCCAACAGGATCCACCCAACCACGTGAGTGTTCTACAGTCGCTTATATTTGGGATTTTTTATTTTATAGTGTTGTTTTGCTAAATCTTCAAGGCGTTTCCACATAGTGAGTTTGGTAAGTTCTTTTGTCTTTACTGTATATTGTGCGGTTCCTGTTTTGGTTTGTTTTTACAAGTTTTACATTTTAATTACCCAAGTTATTTATGAATATGAGACAATTACTTAACTGTAATGGTAACAACAGGAAGCATTACTACAGTGTATGTAGTGGTGATGGGCTGGTCTATCAGAGTGAGAACTGAGCGATCTCTGCCATACCCATAGCTTAATCTGACTGTTCCTTTTACTTATATATTTTCTAAATCTCAAGTGACGGCGTCTCTTCCGTGGATTGACCTCCCAATCTACCAAGATTGGAAGCCAAAGCGTCACATTTTTCCTTTGCCCCTCAACTTTCTCTTCATAATTGCTGAGAGGCACAGGGCCCTGGGTGGGGCTTTGGTTTCCCGGGCGTTTCCGCACCCTCCTCAGCTCCCCGCCATGGGGTGGCTTCGGTCACCCAGGCTTTATTGTGGTAGGCAGGGAGGGTTCTGTGGGGGCGCTCGGTTATGGCCTTGGTCTTACTCGGGGCCTTGAGGCTGTTCGGCCAGGCAGCCTGGGGAACAGCAACAACAACAACAGTGTATTACCTAACACATTTATTCAATTGTTGTATTCTTCATTTGTAAAAAGGTTCAAATATTACAATATTTAAGGGTATATATAGACTGTATTGTTAGGTATGCTTTGTATCCTTTGATCCTCATAACTTGATGTAACCTTGATGACAGGTGGTGTGAGACTACAGTCAAGCGTGAGTAACCCAGAGAGCAGCAGTGGCAGCAATCCTTTCCCACCAGCCAACAGACCCAGCACGTCTCACTCCAAGTCCGACACCTCCCAACACACATCATCCTCCTCCACCGCCCCCTCATTGGGTCATATCAGATTGGCACGACAACTCAGAGAGATCACTTCCTCACAGAGCTCAGAGTCAGGTGAGGAGATGCATACATATATTGTATTGTAGTCTATACAGCACTCTGTTTCTTTTCAACCGACAATAAATTGAATCCGTTAGCAGCTAATTTCTCTATACTTGATGGAAAAATATGAAACTACTATCTTTTTGCATCATATTAAGTCCAAGTGTATATAGTTAGCATCATATTTCACTACAAAATCTTCAAAATAACTGAAAAATCTTGATAGGAACTTTGTAATTTACTGTCAGTTAAAAAGAAACAGAGTATAATCAATATGACAAATATAAATGTTGTGAACCCGTAGTTTCTTGGTACTCAGGGTGGGGGAAAGTAATGTAAAGTTGTACATTTAATTACTGTTTGACTTCTCGAGTGGTAGAAATTTTACCTTGGTTGCTCAAGCCCTTTTTGAACTATGAGAGGTAGGGGGTCGAGATTTCTAGACTAATCAAAATGAAGAGACTACAGAGTATATAGGGTATTAACATGTCAGAAAGAGCAAAGCTTGTTCATGAATATGTAGCTAAATTCACACAGCATCTGTGACTGAATAAAACGAATTGATATTACGACTGAAGGAGGCTGCCAGGGACTAGTTAATAAGTAACCCCGTTCTTAACATTAATCATAAATTACAAACCCCAATGTACTTGAATAAACTAATGAAAGCATATGGTCCTCCCGGGATTCAAACTCGGGACACCACACCCAGAACATAAGCGCCTAAACCATTACACCACCAACACAGATACCCAGAGTGAGAACAAATCTTCTCTAATCATGTGTACCGATAGATCATTATCTTTCAATGTATGAATATACTTTACCTCATATGATTTGGTGGCTAATCTACATGGATATATTATTTTTGGGTAAAAATAACTTATTGTATTTGAATGTCTTTAATAATTTGATAGTCTGGACTGTACAGTATTTCCATCATTGTATTCCATGCCGGTCTTCTTTCATATTTACGGGGGACAGTCTGTATTCCACATTGCACAAAACACATGTTTCTATCCAGTTTCCCTACTTACATTATGTTTATTTCAGATATGGAAGATTCAAATTCGTCACACCAATCAATGAAAGTGCATCAGAAATCTGGCAAGGAGAATCGAGACAAAAGACATATTCACCGACCCAGTAAATCAGACCGAGAAAACCTCCAGATAAACTATAGTCGAGCCAAAAGGTTTACCGGCCACAGTCCAGATATAACCAGCTACAGCGGTGTCAGACAAGTTGATCATATTCTACCTGACGATGGGGAGGATTCTGATGAAACAGACGCCGAGGAGGACGTCCCCATTTCCACGAGACTCAAAGCCAGTTCCAGTAAGAGCGATGAGGAGAGTCACCATGGTCCGTCCAGATGCCCAGAGAGTCACGTTAATCCAGTTTCAAATATTAAAGCCTCCTCCCGTTTTGACGATCCTGTCGATACTGAAAATGACAGTCCAGATTATGCAGCCCTACTATGTGAGGGAGGAAGTACGGTAAGTTTTGAGAAGTCTAACCCCTTCTATACCAGCTACGTCTTTCTAACTTTATTCTGGCTACTATTAGACAATTTTTGTGCAGTTTATAAAAGGCCTCCAGCAATTAACAGGTTCAAAGTATCTCTCTTAACCCTTTTTGCTACCACAGATCCTTCTTAAAGTGCACAAAATCATCTAAATATAGCTAGAATAAAATCGATAAGACGTCGCCGGTAAAGAAGGGGTTAAATTATTTATGAGTAGAGGTTGTTGTTGTTGTTGTTCCCCAAGCTGCCTGGCCGAACAGCCCCAAGGTCCCGAGCAAGGCCAAGGCCATAACTGAGCGCCCCCACAGAACCCTCCCTGCCGACCACAATAAAGCCTGGGTGACCGAAGCCACTCCATGGTGGGGAGCTGAGGAGGGTGCGGAAACGCCCGGGAGTAGAGGTTTAATGGCATGGCTATCTCATCATAATCATCATCTTGGACCCCTTGCTTCCTCCTGGGAGGATTGCCGTGGCAGAAATGCTCCCAGGCTACTTTGTCCAGGTATGGTTTCTTTTTTAATTTTAATGAGTTTGTTATATTAATTTGAGCAGTAACTTTTGAGTCTTTTTCAAGTTTAATATTTTAATTTGCCCATGCCTCAATAAGAACATAAGAACATAAGAAAATGGGAGTCTGCAGAAAGCCGATTGGCCTAAGCAAGGCAGATCCCTGTCCCACACAACCCCAATTACAAAGCCCAATTATAGGCTCAACACTCTAATACCCTGAGGATCATCTTACCAAAACGGTTAGAGATTAACGCAGGATTACGGGGGTCTGCAGAGCGCTGATTGGCCCAACCCTGCTGATCCCCCTTCACACCCAACCCTTCTCGTCCATATGCTTATCCAATTTTATCTTAAAGCTCCCTATCGTTTTTAATCCCACTATAGCACTTGGTAGTCCATTCCACCCATCTACAACTCTGTTACCAAACCAATATTTGCCTATATCTTTTCTGAAACGAAATTTATCTAATTTGAAACCATTGGTACGAGTTCTTTCGCTATCACTGAGCTTTAGTACATTTGTCATGTCCCCTTTGTTAATCCCACTAACCCACTTGAACACCTCTATCATATCCCCTCTAACTCTGCGTCTCTCTAACGAATGTAAGCCTAATTTCTTCAACCTTTCTTTATACGGAAGATTTCTAATATTATGGATCATTTTTGTCATTCTACGTTGTACTCTCTCCAATGAATCTATGTCCATTCTGTAATAAGGACACCAAAATTGAACAGCATAATCCATATGGGGTCTCACTAATGACAAGTAAAGTTTTAAGATAACATCAGCAGTTCTGTTACTCACACTCCTTGAGATGAACCCGAGAATCATGTTTGCCTTGTTTCGAATGCTTATACACTGTTGTCTAGGCTTCAAATCATTGCTAACAAACACACCTAGATCTTTCTCACAATTCGAGTTTTCTAATTCCACATTAGCTAGTTTATATTTAACATTTGTATGCATCTTCCCTATCTTTAATACCTTGCATTTGTCAATGTTAAACTTCATCTGCCAATTTACTGACCATTCGTGTAAGGTATCTAGATCCCTTTGGAGGCACTCTATATCTCTATCTGAATCAATTGTTCTCCCCATTTTGGTATCGTCTGCAAATTTACTTATCCTACTAGTTATACCTAAATCAAGGTCATTTATGTATATAACAAACAACAGAGGACCTAATACAGATCCCTGGGGGACACCACTTTTGACTGCTCCCCATTCTGACTTCGTACCATTTATGCTGACTCTCTGCTTCCTACCAATTAGCCATGACCTATTCCATCCCAACAACGCCCCACCTATTCCATGCGCCTCAACCTTTCTCATCAATCTCTCATGGGGGACTCTGTCGAAAGCTTTACTGAAATCTAAATATATTATATCATATGACTTGTCATTATCTACTGCTTCATATACCTCTGAGAAAAAACTAAGCAAATTAGTAAGGCAAGAACGTCCCTGAGTGAATCCATGCTGAGAAGAATTTATTAAATTAAATGTATCTAAGTGGTTTCTAATTTTACTAGCAATAATTGACTCTAGTAGCTTTCCTATGATTGATGTAAGACTAATGGGACGGTAATTGGATGCTATTGATTTGTCACCTTTTTTGAAGATCGGAACTACGTTTGCAAGCTTCCAAGCTTCTGGAACTATACCTGTCTCCAATGACTTGTTAAATAAAAATGTTAATGGGTAACTTAACTCATCCCTACATTCTTTTAATACTCTAGCATATACCTCATCAGGACCAGGCGATTTATGAGGTTTCAGTCTGTCAATTTCCTTAAGCACATCATTTCTACTTATAGTAACCGTACTTAACCTATTTTCTATACTATCGCTATATACCTTACGGACTTCTGGAAACTGTGCCAAATTTTCATTAGTGAAAACGGAAAGAAATTGACTATTTAATGTACTGCACATTTCTAAATCATTTTCTGTCATTTCTCCTATCGAAGTTTTAAGGGGACCAATTACATCTCTAACCTTGGATTTATATAGTTGGTAAAAAGCTTTAGGATTATTTTTTGAGTCATTGGCAACCTTAATTTCATAATTTCTTTTTTCTTTCCTAATATCCTTTTTTACCTGTCTTATTATTATTATTAATATTAATATTGATGATTTTTTAAATTTATTGTTCTTGTTAAAAGAGTACTCTTTGTTTAAATCTGTTGTTACTTCATATTTTGTAATTATTTGTCTTTATATTATATGTATTCATTGTCGATAGTATCAATTGCTTACTTTTGCGATTTCCTTAGTTTATTTGTGCTATAAATGTAGGTTATTTGTAGGGTAGTTATTGATAGGGGTCACTTGAGGCATGCTATGCTTACAGGTACCTACCCGATAGCACTATCGTTAGTGAGTGCTGTACTGTATTTTATATATTATTTTGTAATAGTATAGATATCTTATCAATATTTGTATTTTGTACTATTTTAATGTCTTGTCATGTTGCAAATTTGATTTTAAATAATATTTTGACATTTAACATATAGTTTCTTTATTCATGCAGAGTTTAGTAAAATTTGCCAGAACGTCCCGGACTTCCCAAACTTGACTACTTCCTTTAACGTGACGATAGTGCGTTGTTATATGTGCGATTAGTTTGCTTGGGAAACAGATTAACTTGCTCATGTAGTAATGTACACCCTATGTGGTGGATTGTGTTCTTTTATTTAATAATTTTCATTTTAGTAAACGTTGTTTCCACATAGCGATTTTGATATTTTAATTTGACTTTATATTGTCTTTGTCCCAATTTTGGTTTGTTTAGTTTGCAAGTTTTACATTTTAATTGATAGATTCTGATAGTAAGCAAGTAGGTGAATTTCGCCTTTTCTAATTTTTCTATATATTCCTCTCTTTTGTCCTAGAAGATCTAATAGTCTATTATTCATCCATTTGGGTTGGTTCTGTGTTGATCTAAATTTTCTTTTGGGGATGTATTTATTTTGTGCATTGAATACTGACTTGATAAAATTATCGTATGTATCTACCAAGGTTGACGTCTCTTCCTGACTTAAGATGACAGGTGCCTGAGAAGGGGTACACTCATTTGGACACCTGGATCGACTTAATTTTTTTACCATAGGGTCAGCTAATAAGGCTCTTCTTAACCCACCATAATTGGCTTTTCTAAAGTCAGGTATTAATGTTGTATTCTCTCTGGTATTACCTTTCCATTGTATATTAAAATACACAGAATTGTGGTCACTATTTCCTAGGTGGTCCCCTATCTCTACATTATTTACCATATGTTCATTGTTACTGAAAACTAAATCGAGAATATTATTACCTCTAGTCGGCGTATCTATGAATTGAAATAAAAAACTATCTTGTACTACCTCTATAAACTCCTCAGAATCAGAGTCTCCTATTTTATGCTGCCAATCTATATTCGGAAAATTAAAATCCCCCATAATGCACACATTGCTAAACCTTGATGCCATTTTAATTTCCTCCCATAATGACGTTCCGTCATTTCTACTCGTATTTGGCGGTCTATACATAACTCCAATAACTATGGTCTCACTACCTTCGGTAACCTCTACCCAAACACTTTCATTATCGTTATTTAGTCTAATACCTGATTTAATACAGCTTTTTAATGTACTCCTGACAAACACTGCTATACCGCCACCCCTCTTACTTGTTCGGTCATATTTAAACAAACTATATCCTGGTATATCAAATTCTGCTAAAAAATGCCTGGTTTCTGTATTAATCCACGTTTCAGTTAGCGCTATTATGTCTATATTTTCTTTGCTAACAAGGGCTCTAAGTTCGTTCATTTTGTTACATAGACTCCTACAGTTTGTGTAATATACTCTCAATTTACTTCTTTTCTTTATACCTAATTTACCTTTGTTTCTAACGACATTTCCATCTTCCGTTGCACCATCACTACTATCATTTGCATTATAGTCATCATTTTTAGCATGAGACTGAATATCCTTATCGCTTTCGCCTGACGCTAAAATTGTTCCATTTAACCTCTCATTTACACTCTCAATATTTCTGTTCAAAACCCCACAACCACCCTATCTAAAGAACTAGCTAATGTAGAAACCCCTAACCGTGAAAGATGAACCCCATCCCTTGCGTACATCCCATCTCTCCCATAGAAACTATCCCAGTTATCAATGAATGGTATTGCTTTTTCTTTGCAATATTTCTCCAAACGGCAATTGACACCAATCGCCCTGGATGTCCATTCCTTGGGAACTCCTCTTCTGGGTAGGATACAATGTACTACAGGGATCCCTCCCTTCATCCTAACTTTATCTAACACATCCCGATACTGCTGCAGCAGTTCCTCACTTCTACCCTTACCAACATCGTTACTCCCGGCACTGAGACAGATAATGGGGTTATCTCCACTATCTTCCAAGATGTGGTCCATCTTCTCTAAAACCCTCCCAACTCCATGGCCAGGCAGACACACAACCTTCCTAAGTTTAGTGCGGGTAGCCCTAACTAAATGTCTTACCATGGAGTCGCCCACAATCGACACAGACTTACCTTCTCGGGACACAGACTTACCTTTCCCTCGGGAGGATCCAGCAGCTGCAGTTGGAGAACCCCCGGTGGTGGCAGAAGCTCCCTTGGTGGTGGTGGTGGTGGGGGTAGTGGTGGTGGTAGGTAGCACAGCGTCAGAGGTTGGAGCTGAGTCGGCGGCAGGCACTTCGGTTATCCCTCCCTTATCCTGACTATCTTTTCCCTCACATTCGTCTCGCAAAGGAGAGAATGTATTTGTCACACTCAAACCTATTCTACTATCCTGCTTCTTGAGTGTGACTTTCCCACCCGTATTTTTAACAACCTGCCATGAATACAATTTTTCATCAACTTCCTCCCTTTTCCCCTTACTTGACTTTATTTCCTCTTGGCTAAGCTTGAAAGCTAGATTTTCGTCTTTAATCAAATCCACTTCCCTCTGAATTTTAACATTAACCTCCCTTAGAGCCAAGACCTCTTCCTTCACCACAACCATCTCCTCTCTTACCTGGAGAATAAGATGATGCAGATCAGTTAGACTCGCACTCCATACCTGCCATGATCCCAATAAGCTTAGCGAGGAGCAAGAAACTAAGTACAGACAAACAAAAACAAGTAAACTAACTATAATAATAATGTATACACCACTATTGTCCAACACCATATGGCACCACAGACACTTTAGACTTGCGGGCGCCTCTGGCACCCAGGCCTGTGGAGGCAGCAAGTCCTTCAGTTCACACCAGACTCTCAGATAACCAACTAGCGTCTCGGCGCTCCTGTACTCAACCCTAGCCAATAAAGGATTGAAGAGTACTGGTGTTATATCTCCATTCATCTTTATTATATGGCGCAGTGTATATCAGTATCTGAACCTACATGGAGAACCTGCACTACCTAGCTGAGGCTGCAGCTGCTGTGGAAGCCGGCTTGCCGCCATGCGGTCCCTACCCGGCTACATCTACCTCCCAACCGGTCGAGCCTTCATTGCCCGATGCCCTGTCTCCATACCCATCCATCATCTACTTGAATGAAAGGATCGACGCCCTCCAATCGAGTATCGCCACCTTTCTACAGCATCACCAGGACCAGCAGCCTCCACAACTA
Organism: Paralithodes platypus; assembly: GCA_032716605.1. NCBI lineage: Eukaryota > Metazoa > Arthropoda > Malacostraca > Decapoda > Lithodidae > Paralithodes > Paralithodes platypus. Next base: position 44,689,939 of record CM064527.1, on the reverse strand, counting down.
CAACATCGCCCCGCGACAGCTCCACCACCGCCCCGCCAGGATCTACAACATCGCCCCGCGACAGCTCCACCACCGCCCCGCCAGGATCTCCAGCCCCACCAGCCTCTACAACATCAGCCCCAGGCCAGTAATGTTACCCACCAGGCTGACCCATCCTTTGCCTCATGCCCCACCAGTGATACACTTATTCATCCCTCTACACAGACACCCACACCTCATACATCTCCCCATGTCTCAGTGCCCCACCATATGCCAGTTACCCATGTCTCAGTGCCCCACCATATGCCAGCTACCCATGTCTCAGTGCCCCACCATATGCCAGCTACCCATGTCTCAGTGCCCCACCATATGCCAGTTACCCATGTCTCAGTGCCCCACCATATGCCAGTTATTCCCCACATGTCTTTATTACATATGAACATGACTAATCCCCTTACCCACCCTCTCAAGAGCGAATATCCCACACCCTCCCCAACTGACGGCCAGGCCCACACTGGTGTCGGTAGCGACGGTCGGTATTACGGCGGCCATTATGCCCCCCCTGGCTATCGTACGGCTGGCACCAACCCTCACGGCGCAGCCCCTTCTGCGCATGACGTCATCATACCACCACCACCTCAAGTCCCTTCCTACCCAGCCCAGCCACGCCCCGCCCCGCCCCGCCGGGCTGCCCCTACGCGGCCCCAGGCCGCTTTACATATGCCGGGACACGCCCTACGCAAATTCTGGGCTGATTGGGAGGTCTACAAGCGGCTCGTCCTTCTACCACCTCACGAGGCTACCATCGAGCTCTACCAGACGTGCGACCCTGCCCTTCAGAGCGCCATATTTGCTCACAATCAGGCGTTCTCCTCATTGCCAGAAATCGACCTAGCAACTCTCATCACACAACTCGTCCACCGACAACGGAACCGCGCAGCCGCTCGCCACCACTTCCGGTCTCTTCTCCAACAACCTACTGAACAGATCCGGGACTACGTCACACGTATTACGGAGGCCACTTTGGACTGTGGCTTTACCTGCCCCTGTTGCCACACTGATGTCTCTGACGAACACATACGGGACCAAGTGACTATCGGGATTAGTGATTCGTCCCTTCAGCAAGATGTTTTAACTAAAGACCGCACCCTACCTACCTTACAAGATGTTATCAACTACTGTGTGGGGTTCGAATCTGCGGCACTCGATCAGACGGCAATGCAACCGGGGGTACATGCTGTGAAATCACCATACCAGCGTCTCAAGAGTACTTACCTATGCCCCGCCCCTATCCAGACCCCCGCCCAACCCACTCAGCCCCCGTCGCCCGCCCCACCACCTCCTCACGTCGGCCCCACTTCATCTCCCACACGTTGCTCCGGGTGTGGCCTATCTTCACATTCACAAGCCCAACGATCTTCGAAGTGTCCTGCATGGGGCAAGACCTGCACGGCGTGTAATAAACCTAACCACTTTGCCAAGGTTTGTAAATCCACCTCTTCCCAGTGCAGTGGGTGCGGCCTATCCACACACTCTCGAGCCGAACGCCCATCCAAATGCCCTGCTTGGGGCAAGACCTGCCCGTCGTGCAACAAACTCAACCATTACCCCACAGTTTGTCACTCCACGCCCTCACCTTCATCCGCGGCTGTTATCATTGGTACTATCAAACAGGCTGTTAACAAACCACCACCCGCACGACTCCCCTCCTTACCCATTACCATTTCTACTGCCATGTCGCCCCACTCTCACCCCACCAGCGTCACGGCCCACCCTGACACGGGCGCCCAAGTATCTGTGGCTGGTTTGCAATTACTACGGGCACTGGGCCTCCAACGCCACCACCTACAGCCTACTCACCAACGGATCACGGCCGTGGGGGGTCACACTCTCCAGGTCCTGGGTTATATGCCGACTACCATTACCGCCACCGACGTTGCCGGCACCCCCTACAGTACTGATGATGATATTTTTATTATTCAGGCACAGTCACCGTTATTTATTAGCATGTCAGCTTGTAGGGCACTACATATCATCCCTCCCGACTTCCCCACACCTACCCCCTGCATGGCCGCCCACACAGCCCAACCACCACCCACCTTGACCAGGACCCCTCCACCACACCGGCCCACTTCCCTCCCCTTCCCACCTAACGACCTGCACCTGTCTGACCTTCGTGACTGGTTCTTGTCACAGTTTGCATCTTCTGCATTTAACACCACCAGCGGCCCACTCCCCACGATGTCTGGCCCTCCCATGCACATCCACATCAAGCCTGGCGCATCTCCACGTGCCGTGCACACCCCTGCCCCTATACCACATCATTGGAAGGCCCAGGTCAAAGCAGATCTCGACAGGGACGTCGCACTGGGCATTATTGAGCCTGTCCCCATCGGTACCCCTACTACCTGGTGTTCTAGGATGGTGGTGGTCGCCAAGAAAACTGGACAACCCCGCCGTACAGTTGACCTGCAGGCACTCAACCACGCCTGCCTTCGGGAGACACATCACACCCCGAGCCCATTCAACTTGGCCCAATCCATCCCTGCAGGCACTCGTAAGACGGTCCTAGACGCCTGGAATGGATACCATGCTGTTTTACTCGACGAATCCAGCAGGGAGGCTACGACTTTCATCACGGAATTTGGCCGTTACAGGTATATCAGGGCCCCTCAAGGTTACTTGGCAGCTGGCGACGCCTATACCCGACGCTTCGACGCAATCATACAGGCTGTCCCTCGTAAGGTGAAGTGTGTCGACGACTCCCTTTTGTGGGACTCTTCAGTCGAGGAGGCATTTTGGCACACTTTTGATTACCTGGCCCTCTGTGCAACCAACGGTGTCACTTTCAACCCTGACAAGTTTACCTTCGCCGCCCCTTCAGTTGACTTCGCCGGACTCACCATCACAGACACTGGAATTAAGCCATGCACGTCCATGATTAAGGCCATCCGTGACTTTCCCACGCCCACAGACATCACAGGAGCCCGGTCGTGGTTTGGTCTCGTTGAACAGGTCGCCTGGGCCTTCAGCATCAAACCGGAAATGGCGCCCTTCCGGGAACTTGTGCAGTCCAAAACCCCCTTCCACTGGGATGAGGCACTCGACTGTACCTTTGCCACATCTAAGGACCACATCACACGCCTGGTTGAGGAAGGGGTCTGCTCCTTCGAGATCGGCAGACCCACGTGCCTCGCCACAGACTGGAGCAAAACCGGCCTTGGCTTCCTCCTACTCCAACAACATTGTTCCTGCCCCACCGCATCTGCCCCCACCTGTTGCAAGGTCGGTTGGAAACTTGTCTTCGCCGGCTCCCGTTTTACCACACCTGCGGAGTCCCACTACGCACCCGTCGAAGGCGAGGCTTTAGCAGTGGCTGACGCCCTTGACAGATGCAGAATGTTTGTCCTGGGCTGCCCTGACCTCGTCGTCGTCGTGGACCACAGACCTCTACTGCACATCCTTAACGACCGGTCCCTGGACAACATACCAAACCCTCGCCTGTTCAAGATTAAGGAACGTACCCTACGATACCAGTTCACCATTCAACATACGCCTGGCAAATGGCACCGCGGCCCTGACGCTGTCTCCCGCTACCCGACCAGGCCCTCCGCGGACGCCCATGATGTGCATAGTGCGGCCGCCAGCGAGCTCGATATCCACTCAGTTGCCTTGGCCTCCCTCACCATGCTCGCCGCCATACCTGACCCAGTTGTATCATGGTCTGACCTTAAATCTGCCGGCCAACAAGACAGCGAGTATACCTCCCTTCTTCAGACCATCCCTGAGGGCTTCCCGGACTCCAGAGAGGCGACCGCCCCACAACTACGACAGTTCTGGGGTGTTAGAGACCGCCTCACTTCCGTCGACGGGGTAGCCCTCATGGATCAACGACCAGTCATCCCCCATCATCTTCGGTCCAGAGTTCTCGAGGCCCTTCACTCAGCTCATCAGGGTATGACTGGCATGAAGGCCCGTGCACGTGCGAGTGTTTACTGGCCAGGTATTGACAAGGCCCTACGCAACTGCCTGGATACCTGCCACTACTGCCGCGCCCACGCCCCGTCCCAGCCGAAAGAGCCACTCATGTCATCTGACCCACCCCAATGGCCATACGACCAGGTAGCCGCCGATTTTTTTCAGCACCAGGGCAAACACTACCTGGTCTACGTCGATCGCTTCTCCAGCAATGTCCACATCTTCTACCTGCCACCAGGTAAATGTGATGCTCACCACCTCATCTCGGCGTGCCGTACCCTCTTCACCCACTACGGAGCACCCCGGGTACTGGCGAGCGATGGTGGGCCCCAGTTTACAGCCGGGGACTTCCAAGAATTCCTGGCACATTGGGGTGTGTCACAGCGGGTCAGCTCTGCGTTCTACCCTCAGTCTAATGGCCGCGCCGAGCTGGCTGTTAAAGCAGCCCGCCGCATCATCGCGGACTGTACATCCCCCACTGGCTCTCTAGACAACAACGCCGCAGCCCGCGCCCTCCTCCAATACAGGAACACACCCCTCTCGACCATTGACAAGTCACCAGCTCAACTTCTCTTCGGCAGGACCCTACGGGACCACGTCCCCTGCAATCCTGCACTTCTCCACCTCCACCCCCACTGGCTTCTCTCGGCCGAAGCTCGTGAGGCAGCCCTTTTTCACCGTAACGCTGCCCTAGCCACATACTATAATGCTTCAGCCCGGCCTTTATCACCACTCCACGTCGGTGACCGGGTCTCCGTCCAGAACCAGGGGGGCAACAACCCGACACGGTGGAACAAGACTGGCACTGTAGTGGAGGTGCATCCACACCGCCAGTATACCATCCGGGTGGATGGGTCGGGGCGAGCCACACTCCGCAACCGCCGCTTCCTACGACAGCTTCGTCTACCGCCCTCCACTCAACCTACACCGCCCGACTCCACCATCGCCTCGTCGGACGCCAATAGGGGGGGGGAGATATAATAATAATGTATACACCACTATTGTCCAACACCATATGGCACCACAGACACTTTAGACTTGCGGGCGCCTCTGGCACCCAGGCCTGTGGAGGCAGCAAGTCCTTCAGTTCACACCAGACTCTCAGATAACCAACTAGCGTCTCGGCGCTCCTGTACTCAACCCTAGCCAATAAAGGATTGAAGAGTACTGGTGTTATATCTCCATTCATCTTTATTATACTAACAGCTAAAAACTGAGCTATAACACGAGTGCACTGCCCCCAAACACAGGTAGGTGTAATGAATGTCCCTTACTCCCTTCCACTACATGTAAGTTTTTCTTCAATATATTATTCCATTTTCTTCTCGCATACCATAGGTGGTCTTCCATTACCAGCTGTTCCACTCACCTGACTCCCATGTATCTTTCTTGGCATTCTGTCCTCATCCATTCTTTGAACATGACCAAAGTACCTCAAAGTACAGCTTGTACTTCTCTTTATGGGCTCAGCTATTGATAAGTTGTTTTGTCTTTTTACTGTGTTCGTCCAAGTTTTGGTTTGTTTATTTTGTAAGTTTTACATTATAATTCCACATTCAATTCCCAAAACTTGCTGTTCCATTCCAATAGACTTGTACACTTCCCTATTATCTAGCTCATCTAGTATATTCACACCAGCTGCCATTCTGAAACCACGTCTCTCAGTTTGTAGAAGCCCTCGTCAGTTGCTGTCTGTGTCTCACTTCCATACAAGAGTGTTAGAATCAGCACACTGTTCCTCAGAAACTTTTTCACTTCTTGACTGAACATTCTTCCTTTCAGGATACAGTCACGTTTTCCAATCACCTTTTTCCCTTGCATTTTTCTCTTTATATCTCGCTCTCCATTTTACCATATTTGCATAGTACAGGTCAGGGAAGTACTCCCGGAGATATCCTTAGGTGGAGTATAAAGATGGCTAGACATCCTGTTTCACTACCTGGCGTCCTTTGCTGTTTTTTGCTGTGCCTCAGTTACACAAAGAGCAATTATTCTAGTGCTACTCACCCTACACTATCTAAAGATTTATTTCAAATTTTGGCATAGAGATGCGGAAACATTACCGCCCGCCACTTTGGTGGTGCAGTCAGCTTTTGTGGCAGTGGACCACTGGTTCATTTATATAGTTAGTTAGTTATGTAGAGCAGATTAACCAGACCACTGAGCTCCATACGGAACTCTCGTAGGTCTATATAACTAATCACATTTATTTAAAGGAAATTTATGTACAATCATATTATATACTTCAGGATCTTTGAATAGTTACATAATGCGAGCGCTATAAAATCCGTTCATGTGGAGAACTGGCACTTAAGACAATAGAAAACATCAATTTTTATTGTTATTATTATTATTATTATTATTATTGTTATTATTATTAGTATTATTATTACAGGAGTCGTTTGCGTTATTGGTGGCTGAGCAGAAACGTGTGGAGGAAATACTAAGGCAAGAAGCAGAAGATTGTTTAATGGCCCAAACACTACAGTCAGAGCTAGACAGACAGACACGCACGGTAAGCACTAGTAATGTATGTATGTACTGTATATACTCAGGCAGATACCCCATAGCTGGGGGTGGCCGACTCGAGACAGAGCCTGAACTGGAAAAAACATTTAAAGTTTCATTTCTTAGGGCCCGGGCGACTTTCGCGTTCCTCGCCCCTTTCTCTGTCTCGTCTAGTAGGTGAATTTTAGTTTCTGGAAGTGTATAATTCTTTCAGACCAAGTATTTGTTAAATCTTTTATTTCCACCACATAAAGAGTCTAATATGGATTTATGTACCGGTGACGACCTGTATCGCCTTTATGAGCCCAGAGCCATTGGGGAGCATGCTTTTGTCACTAGATTCTTTTATTTTGTTGCCCCACATCTACAGTATTTCATCAACTTCCAGGGACACTTAAGCAGTTGATTTGTGTTGACACTTTCAAGAAGGGATTCTATCCATCTATTTATTGCCGGACGCCATGATCCACGAAGGGGTGGCCACGAACGAAACGCCCCCATATTTCTAAAAGCTTACGATACTGCAGATAATAGAGTTACTGACAGGGTATGTGAAAAGAGAAAGTTAAAGGTCAATGTAGGGAAATGTAAGGTAATGGTGTTTGAGAGAAGAATGCATGAAACTATAGATTTTAAGGACAAATATAGAATTAAGACAGAACACAAGAAAAGTTGTAAAATAAAATTGAAAAATGAAGTACTAGAAGAGGTTGAAAGTTTCAAGTATTTGGGAGCTGTACTATGCAAATATGGTAAAATGGAGAGTGAGATAAGAGAGAAAAATGCAAGGGAGAAAAGTGATTGGAGAACTTGATAGTATTCTCAAAGGAAGAATGGTTAGCCAGGAAGTCAAAAAGTCACTGAGAAACAGTGTGCTGCTCCCAACACTCTCGTATGGAAGCGAGACATGGACGGCAAGTGACGAGGACCTCTTCAAACTAAGAGCTGTGGAGATGAGCTTTTTCAGAATGGCAGCTGGCATGAATAGGCTAGATGGGCCAAGTAATAGGGAAGTGTACGAGTCCTTTGGAATGGAAGAGCAGGCTTTGGGCATTGATTGTGGTGTGGTTGAGTGGATAAAGAGAAGTACTTTGAGGTGGTATGGTCATGTTCAGAGAATGGATGAAGACAGAATGCCAAGAAAGATATATGGGAGTCAGGTGAGTGGAACTGCTAGTAGTGGAAGACCACCTATGGTATGGGAAAAGAAAGTGGAAAAATATATTGAAGAAAAACTTCCACGTAGTGGAAGGGGCATTGTGGCACGGGCAAAGGAGGCATGTCTTGACAAGGTAGCTTGGAGACGTTTCTGTCATGGCCATCCTCTAGTGGGGGTTTCCCAGGGGGAAGCAAGGCGTCGGAGATGATAATGATAATAATAATAATAGAGTTACTGATGATTATTAAATTTGAATTTTTATTTAGTTGAAAGAGAAATAAAAAAGGAAAATGTGAGCGCTCATGAATCCACTTGGAGAATTGGCGCTCATGACAAAAACAAAATACAGTACTGTACCAGCATATTATTTTATTACGACCAGCTATGTACAAGTATGCAAAAATGAACGTAAAATGCCAACAAAATAACTATTTTCTTTGAATATCACAGAAGCATAGGAATATATAAAAGATGTAGACTGTACTATAGGTAGCGCCAACGAACTTGACAATAATCTTGACCCCTTAACTTCTCATAACTCCAAAGGGCCTAGAACAAACTGGTTGTAAATATCCACACCTACTTCCTGGTGGGCTCTTCCCAAATGATAGAAATATCAGCTCGATTGCTTACATTCATTTTGAGTTATGACAAGTTAGGGTCAAGTTCGTTGGTGCTACCTATAGTAAGTTTAGTACATATGGCTCAACCTGTTTCATGCATTTTTTCAAAATTCTTCTAAGTGCTATGGATCCTATACATCATGAGTTGGGAAATTATAACTGCGGTACGACCATTACTTTTTTTTTTTTTTTTTTTTTTTTTTTTTTTTTTTTTAGCTCCAGATGTCTCAGACTTTATGTGAAAAACCTGAAATGTATTTTCTGTTAGTTTTCATATACCTTGTTTACCATGATTTTGCATTTTTTGTTATAGCTCTGATTGAGCATAATTTGCGCAACAGTATTTCCCGCGGACAAAGAAATTATAGTTACGATGCTTGTTTTTGTTTTGTTTTTTGTGGGTGGGGGAGTTCTTTTGGGTTTCTGTATGTGTTGAAGATATAGATGTTATTGTCTGAGTTGAAGGTGTAGATGTATGATGTGTGTGTTGTAGGTGTTATGTATGTGAGATGAAGGTGTAGGTGTTATGTGTGTGAGATGAAGGTGTAGGTGTTATGTGTGTGAGATGAAGGTCTAGGTGTATAAGTATAATGTGGAGAAGGAGTTTAGACACTGGTGACATACCAGATAGCTTGAAAAATGCAATAATTGCCCCACTGCATAAAGGAGGGAGTAAAGCACTACCAAAAAACTACCGCCCGGTAGCTCTAACCTCTCACATCATTAAAGTTTTCGAGCGAGTCCTGCGAAGCAAAATTTCAACATTCATGGAGGCAAATGAACTACACAACACCGGTCAACATGGGTTTAGAGCGGGAAGATCATGTCTCTCACAACTTTTGGAACACTGACAAAATTCTTAAAGCGCTAGAAGAAAAGAAAAACGTGGATGTCATTTACACTGATTTTGCTAAGGCATTTGATAAATGTGACCATGGTATAATAGCCCACAAACTGAAAGCAAAAGGTATAACTGGGAAAATCGGACGGTGGATATACAATTTCCTCGTAAACCGAAAACAATCGGTAGCAGTAAACCAAGTCACTTCTGAGCCTTCGGATGTCAAAAGCTCAGTGCCCCAAGGAACAGTGCTAGCGCCCCTTCTGTTCCTCATACTAATTTGCGACATAGATACCAACACCAGACACAGTACGGTGTCATCTTTTGCTGATGACACAAAATTAAGTAAGATAGTAAACACACAAGAGGACACGGGCCGACTGCAGGAAGACATGAATGTAGTGTTCCAGTGGACCAGGGAAAACAACATGCATGCGATTGGTTTGCTTGGGAAACAGATTAACTTGCTCATGTAGTGATGTACACCCTATGTGGTGGATTGTGTTCTTTTATTTAATAATTTTCATTTTAGTAAGCGTTGTTTCCACATAGCGATTTTGATAATTTAATTTGACTTTATATTGTCCTTGTCCCAATTTTGGTTTGTTTAGTTTGCAAGTTTTACATTTTAATTCAATGAGGAAAAATTCCAATTAATACGGAACGGAGATAATAATGGTGTTAAAGAAATTACAAATTACTTAACAGAATCTAACCACATAATAGAACGGAAAGACAGTGTGAAAGACCTTGGGGTATTAATGTCTGAAAATATGGGTTTCAAAGTACATAACCAGGTCAAAGTGGCGGCTGCGAAACGTCTAACGGGTTGGATTCTGCGTACTTTTAAAACACGCGGTGAATTGCCTATGATAACGCTCTTCAAATCTCTAGTGCTACCGCGGCTTGAATACTGTAGCGTATTAACATTCCCATACAAAGCAGGTGAAATAAATGACGTAGAGAGTGTACAAAGAAATTTCACTTCGCATATAAGTTCGATAAAACATCTACACTATTGGGAGCGTTTAAGAGCACTGAATCTGTACTCACTGGAACGTAGAAGAGAACGTTACCTAATAATATACACATGGAAAATTGCAGAGGGTTTAGTATCAAACCTACATACTCCGATAGTCATGAAATTCAGTGATAGGAGATGCTGGGAATGCGAAATCCCCCGGATGAATAACAGGGGTGCTATGGGCTCTCTGCGAGAGGGCTGGTTATCACACAGAGGCCCACGTCTCTTCAACAAACTCCCACGGCGAGTAAGAGACATGAGGGACATCTCGTTAGACAACTTCAAGAGAGCCCTAGATGTCGAACTGCAAAAAGTGCCAGACGAGCCCATCCTCGCAAGGGAGCGAGCTGTCGCTTCAAACAGTCTACTGCACCAAATCACCACCCATAACGAGGGGCGTCGCGCTCCTTGGTGCCGCTAGAGGAGCGGCGAACACATCCAAAGGTATCCAAAGGTAAGGTGTTATGTGTGTGTTGAAGGTGTAGGTGTTATGTGTGTGTTGAAGGTGTAGGTGTTACGTGTGTGTTGAAGGTGTAGGTGTTATGTGTGTGAGATAAAGGTGTTGTTGTTGTTGTTCCCCAAGCTGCCTGGCCGAACAGCCCCAAGGCCCCGAGCAATTCCAAGGCCATAACCGAGTGCCCCCACAGAACCCTCGCCGCCGACCACAATAAAGCCTGGGTGACCGAAGCCACTCCATGGCGGGGAGCTGAGGAGGTTGCGGAAACGCCCGGGAAACCAAAGCCCCACCCAGGGCCCTGTGCCCCTCTGCAATTATGAAGAGAAAGTTGAGGGGCAAGGGAAAAATGTGACGCTTTGGCTTCCAATCTTGGTAGATTGGGAGGTCAATCCACGGAAGAGACGCCGTCACTTGAGATCTAGAAAATATATAAGTTAAAGGAACAGTCAGAGTAAGCTATGGGTATGGCAGAGATTGCTCAGCTCTCACTCTGATAGACCAGCCCATCACCAGATAAAGGTGTAGATGTTATGTGTGTGTTGAAGGTGTAGGTGTTATGTGTGTGTTGAAGGTGTAGGTGTTACGTGTGGGTTGAAGGTGTAGGTGTTATGTGTATGTTGAAGGTGCAGGTGTTACGTGTGGGTTGAAGGTGTAGGTGTTATGTGTGTGTTGAAGGTGTAGGTGTTATGTGTGTGTTGAAGGTGTAGGTGTTATGTGTGTGTTGAAGGTGTAGGTGTTATGTGTGTGTTGAAGGTGTAGGTGTTATGTGTGTGTTGCAGGTGTAGGTGTTATGTGTGTGTTGAAGGTGTAGCTGTTGTGTGTGTGTTGAAGGTGTAGGTGTTATGTGTGTGTTGAAAGTGTAGGTGTTATGTGTGTGTTGAAGGTGTAGGTGTTATGTGTGTGTTGAAGGTGTAGGTGTTATGTGTGTGTTGAAGGTGTAGGTGTTGTGTGTGTGTTGAAGGTGTAGGTGTTATGTGTGTGTTGAAGGTGTAGGTGTTTTGTGTGTGTTGCAGGTGTAGGTGTTATGTGTGTGTTGAAGGTGTAGGTGTTATGTGTGTGTTGCAGATGTAGGTGTTATGTGTGTGTTGAAGGTGTAGCTGTTGTGTGTGTGTTGAAGGTGTAGGTGTTATGTGTGTGTTGAAGGTGTAGCTGTTACGTGTGTGTTGAATGTGTAGATGTTATGTGTGTGTTGAAGGTGTAGGTGTTATGTGTGTGTTGAAGGTGTAGGTGTTATGTGTGTGTTGAAGGTGTAGCTGTTGTGTGTGTGTTGAAGGTGTAGCTGTTGTGTGTGTGTTGAAGGTGTAGCTGTTGTGTGTGTGTTACTTATCTATCGACTTATTGCCCTCGTCCCTGAATTCCTTGAATATACATAACCAAACTCATTAACCCTTGTCTAGCGGGCGGGTGCCCAACCCCGAAAGGAGTTGAAATACGGGAGCTATCCCCCCGCCAAAGGCGGCTTTCTAGGGCCTTTCCTAGCTGATGCTGAGAGGATTGGGTTCTAGTCATGTGGTGATGGGCTGGTCTATCCGAGTGAGAACTGAGCGATCTCTGCCATACCCATAGCTTACTCTGACTGTTCCTTTTACTTATATATCTTCTAGATCTCAAGTGGCGGCGTCTTTTCCGTGGATTGACCTCCCTACTGCCAACTTAGAAGTTGGCAGATTGGGAGCCAAAGCGTCACATTTTTCCCTTACCCCTCAACTTTCCCTTCATAATTGCTGAGGGGCACAGGGCCTTGGGTGGGGCTTTGGTTTCCCGGGCGTTTCCGCACCCTCCTCAGCTCCCTGCCTTGGAGTGGCTTTGGTCACCCGGGCTTTGTTAGTGGTAAGCAGGGAGGATTTTGTGTGGGCGCTCGTTTATGGCCTTGGCCTTGCTTGAGACCTTGGGGCTGTTCGGCCAGACAGCCTGGGGAACAACAACAACAACCCTTGTCTATCGGGGTGTTTTGGGCTCATTTGGGCATATTCAGGCCCTCCTGCATGATAAATCAAGCATCTGCATGAAAAACAAAATATTTAGCAAAAAACTAGGCACTAAAAGCTTCAAAATGAGACAAGAACGAGCTACGTAGCACTCGTGGTTCTCTTGTAGTGGTGCCACGAACATGGAAGTTTAGCATATATCGGTATATTTTTCCCAGCTATGCTCACCACTGGCTACACTGCCGGCCTCTCGAGAACACAGGGAACATGAGTTAATGGGCGGCGGTAAGCCCTGGGAGTCGGCTGTCTGGACCGCTGCTCTCCCGGCCATTTGCACTATTTTAACCCTTTAAAAGCCTTAATAATGCTCCTAACTTGCTGCAAATTGGTGCACGACTTAAGTCGAGCGCCGCTCTTTAAGTGTTAACAAAGCATTTCCTGATTCAGAAAGTTAGGGTTATCTCGTATATTTTCGCACATTTCATTGACTGTATGGACCTAACAGCCTTTTCCCCTACATACATAACTTTAACTCTTGTCTAGCGGGGTGTTTTGGGCTCATTTGGGCATATTCAGGCCCTCCTGCATGATAAATCAAGCATCTTCATGAAAAAATAATTATTTAGCAAAAAACTAGGCGCTAAAAGCTTCAAAATGAGACCAGAACAAGCTACGTAGCACTCGTGGTTCTCTTGCAGTGGTGCCACGAACATGGGAGTTTAGCATATATCGGTATATTTTTCCCAGCTATGCTCACTACTTGCTACACTGCCGGCCTCTCGAGAACACAGGGAACATGAGTTAATGGGCGGCGGGAAGCCCTGGGAGTCGGCTGTCTGGCCCGCTGTGCTCCCGGCCATTTGCACTCGATTTTAACCCTTTAAAAGCCTTAATAATGCTCCTAACTTGCTGCAAATTGGTGCACGACTTAAGTCGAGCTCCGCCAATAAGGGGTTAATGACCGAGTCCCACACTAAATGCGGTTCCGGTCTCATGTCCTAATAGCATCGCTCCAGGCAGCCTTTTTCATAGTTTTTTTTAATTTAAGATCAGACCGTAAGATATGATCCCACGTCTTTCTTGGTCTTTCCCTTGGTGCAGCTTGGGTCCCTCCACATTCACGGACTAGCATCAAGTTAATTCATTCATCCTCTTCACATGTCCAAACCATCTAAGCCTGCTAGTACACATCTCGTATCCATGAATGTGGAAGGGTGGACCAAGAAAGACATTGGATCGAACTTTGCGGTCTGATCTTAAATCAAAGAACTTGACAAGGGAGGCAGCTCTTAACTGCCTGGAACGCCACCATTAGGACGTGAGACCGGAACAGCGTTTTGTGTGGAGCACTCGGTCTTTAAACTTGTATATGTATGTATGTATGTATGTATGATACTCTTGATACCTAACCGTTTCCTCAGCTCTTCACTAGATATTCTCCCTACCTATCTATCTATATTCGTTATTTATTAACATAAAGATTTTTGTTTAGCCTTTATTTAATCTGTGAGTAATTTCTAATAAGACGGAATTGAATAAAAACATATTATCCTTCCAACACACAAATAAAATGACAGTCAGTAAAAATACTTCCGTTATATTTTCAGAAAGTTAGGTCTATCTCATATTTTTCCCACAAACTCTGGTGTTTGTGTCCCTGTGGTTGATATATATCCAGAAAATATGACGTTTTACTGTATATAGGTCAGTAGAATACTTGTTTTATTACTTAATATACATGTATTAACCCACTGAGCCCCAGCTAGTTATTAATAAATGTACCACCAGGGCCCAACAGGTTTTGATTTTTTTTTTTCCCAGAAACAATGGCGAATGGGTTAGGAATGAAGGAAAAACCACAAAAAAACGATCAAAAAGGTAAAAAAGGGGTCCTACGGAGCCCCCGAAAGTCGATTTTACAAGAGTAAAAAGTTGAAGGCAAAAACACCCAAAAAACATGTTTTTGCGCGCTCACGCGCACGCGGTTGGACTTGAGAGTTTTCAACCATCGGCATGGTTGTGTGGGATACTTACACAGTTCCCATACAAATCTGAGCCCTCTAGGTGCCATAGGACCGAAGTAATTGGGACCGACGCAACTGTTGCGTCGCTGGGTTCTGGTGATCGAACATTGCCGACGCAACACGTGCGTCGCTGGGATCCAGCGGGTTAAGTAACACCATTATTAATCATCAATTACAAACCCCAGTGCACTTGAATAAACTAATGAAAGCATATGGTCCTCCCGGGATTTAAACTCAGGACACCACACCCAGAACAAAAGCATCTAAACCATTACACCACAAAGACAGTTAAAGGTTGAATACACGATCACGATTAATATCCATTTTCAAATTTTGGATATCAATCTAAACATGTACTCGACCCAACTGCATTATGGAAAGCGTAATGTTTTATTGAGTGGAAAGAACAACGAATGGGGCCAAGATCACTAAGGAACGGCCTCGCTATACATTAGTTCCTGAACCTATATAATTAAGTAACACCACGTTCTTAACATTAATCATCAATTACAAACCCCAATGCACTTGAATAAACTAATGAAAGCATATGGTCCAAATTTTTTTGGGAGGGAACGACCACCATTAGTAAATCTGCGGGAATGATCGCTACGCCATAAAGTTAGTCACAAGCACAGAACTAACATAAATATTATAATTCTGAAAACACCATCCGAATCACATATCTCTTGGTCATGATTGATATAAATATTGAATTTCTAGGCCTTTACAAATCAAAGAGTTAAAGCATGAATCTCTAAAATGAAGTTGGCATTGCGGGAACGACTGTTACGGTATCTTCAAGCAGTTATATCTTAAAAAGGACTAGTGTGAATTACCATCTGTCGATGGCATAATATTTCCTAAGGTATTAACTTACTACCTATAACAAATAAATATTTTACTTCAAGTACTGGTGCTTTGAGAAATATTACACGGAATTTACATGCGATGTGCAAATGGTACGACTGTCATGCTGGTATGACCCTGATTATGTTATTTGATTAAAAGTGAATTTTGTGCTAATGATATATTTATTGCAATATCTTCATTACATTTGGGTTTTTGGGGTGGTTGGTGGCTGAGAAATCCAACTTTTGGGAGGGTCTTTGACTATGGTAATTTTTTCCATAAGATTTCTTGTCATGACCATCACAAATTCATTCATAACAGCACGATATCATAACAATGTAACTGTGATTGACAAGATTTTTATTATACAGTACAGGTCGCCCTCACTATCCGATGCCCCGATTTACGATATTATTATAGTTTTTTAGGTGATGATGATGATGCAGTTTTTACCACCATAGACTCCCTGCTGAATACCAAGGCTAGGGTGGGTGCCCTGATGAATCAGAGACTTAGTGAATAGTTGCCACAGATTGCTAAACCGCACCGTTCACCAACAGCACTGACGTCTGCCAATAACTCACTGGCTGGCCCGAGGCTCGAACCGTCAACCTCACGGTTAGCAGGCGAACGCTCTACCAATCGCGCTGCGGCCTGTGTTTGGGTTTTGGCTGGTCCGAGAACGCATCCCTATTTACCCCATTAATTTTATGATTCGCTATACGATTTTTCTATTTATGATCGGGTTTTCAGGAACGTAACCCAATCGTAAATCGAGGGAGACCTGTATATGAATTTTTGAAGGCGATTGCCAGCTCTTTGATGTTGATAATTCTGTTCCCAGGTGGACCGCACTAAAGGTTCTGAGGACGAGTACGTGCTGCGTGAGCGTGGCCGACAACGCAGCTCAGTGCAGCGGCCAGGACCAAGCTGGCGGGGGCGGAAGGGCTCAACACACTCACCCTCACCTAAGGGGACCAAGAGACAGATCACACTTAACGAGAGTATCGCCAAACATCGCAAGATCCTGTAATAAGCACTCATTAGGGTGATGAAGGAAATTGTGAAGTTACTTATACATATTTATCTTAGTCTATTCACTATAATTTGGCCAGAAATCTTGACCACTTACTCCTTATATCTCAAAAAGGACTAGAGCAATCGAACAGATATTTCTACCATTTGGGGAGAGCCAACCAGTGATTGTACCGTTTCTTTTCAACTGACAGTAAATTGCACAAAGTTCCCATTAAGATTTTGAAGTGAACTATGGTGCTAATCATATAAACTTGGTCTTAATATGATGCAGAGAGAGAGTAGTTTAATATTTTTCCATTAAGTATCGAGAAAATAGCTGCTAAGGGATTCAATTTACCGTCAGATGAAATGAAACCGAGTATAAGTGTGGAAATTAACAACCCATTTGCTATTGCCTTGTTTGAGTTACAAGAGGATAACGGTAAAGATTTATGGCCTAACTGTTGTAAATAAACCATAATTACCATCAATAACGCCAAAGTTGCCACTGCATTGACCCGTACATAGCAAAGTGCCTCTTAAAGGCAAGACATAATATGCAGTTCCCGCACTTTCCAGTAGGTCCTGACTTTCCTGATGAGATGTACATTCGGCAATATATGTCTCGTATATTATACAGCAAAACCCCTCTCTTTCGGACTAATTGGGGGGAATTACCAGTCCGAAGGAGCAAAATTCAGGAACCATGAGAATCCGGACTGTTCTCAGTCCTTCAGACTACAATACGAAAGAGAGATAATTCAATCCGGAGTGTATTCCCTCTCTTTCGTATTGTAGTCTGAAAGAGAGAGAATTCCATCCGGAAGATCTGGAGCATATTCTCTCTTTCGTATTGTAGTCTGAAAGAGAGAAATTTCAATCTGAATTTTCTAGATTGTATTCTTTTTCTTTCAGACTCAAAACGAAAGAGGGAATATGATCCGGATCTTCTGGATTGTATTCTCTCTTTCGGACTAAATCCAAAAGAGAGGGAATTGAGTCCAAAAGCAAAATTCATTCCGGAAGCGGCGGTATTCTGGATTCGAGGAGTCCGAAAGAGAGGGGTTTTACTGTACAAGTAAATAGGCCCGAGAAAAATGGAAATGGTATATACAGTAACAAAATAGAAAAGTAGCTGTATCATTCCTTTCTATTTACCCGTTATCGGCGCTCTTTACGCTAAATCAAATGGTGTCTCGAGTTTGAATCCCGGGAGGACTATATGCTTTCATTAGTTAATTCAAGTGCATTGGGGTTTGTAATTGATGATTAATGTTAAGATCAGTGTGTTACTTAATAGTTAGTTGTGGTACAATTATGATAACTTTAACCCGTAAATTTCAGGAGTGGGAAAACCTAATCTTCCCTCCATGTGAAAATAAAAAGACCCTCGTCTGTGTTATTGCAGCTTACAGGTTATATTTATTGTTTCTTTACAGATGTCAAGAACGAGATCTAAGTAACTTGAATATTTAGTTTGATAGCTTTACATAATGTACAGTTGCGCTAATAAGTGATGTCTCGGCACCAAGTATGTTTTGATCAATAATTGGTATCAACAATATCTAAGCTTAATTTCTTCATATCGAGTGAAATATACAAACGTGTCTCTACACTTACCAACCCTATTCAACATCTTACAGACATTAATACAGCACAGAGCGAGCCAAACGTATAATGACAGCTGAGACTGGTGATGGGCTGGTCTATCAGAGTGAGAACTGAGTGATCTCTGCCATACCCATAGCTTACTCTGACTGTTCCTTTAACTTATATATTTTCTAGATCTCGAGTGACGGCGTCTCTTCCGTGGATTGACCTCCCAATATACCAAGATTGGAAGCCAAAGCGTCACATTTTTCTTTTTCCCTTGCCCCTCAACTTTCTCTTCATAATTGCTGAGGGGCACAGGGCCCTGGGTGGGGCTTTGGTTTCCCGGGCGTTTCCGCACCCTCCTCAGCTCCCCGCCATGGAGTGGCTTCGGTCACCCAGGCTTTATTGTGGTCGGCAGGGAGGGTTCTGTGGGAGCGCTCGGATATGGCCTTGGCCGTGCTCGGAGCCTTGGGGCTGTTTGGCCAGGCAGCTTGGGGAACAGCAACAACAACAACAACCTTCTAAAATCCACAAAATATTTACCAATGTACGGTCGCGCTAATAAGTCATGTCTCAGCTGTCATGTTGTTTTTGTTGTTGTTGTTGTTGGTGTTGTTCCCCAAGCTGCCTGGCCGAACAGCCCCAAGGCCCCGAGCAATGCCAAAGCCATAACCGAGCGCCCCCACAGAACCCTCCCTGCCGACCACAATAAAGCCTGGGTGACCAAAGCCACTCCATGGCGGGGAGCTGAGGAGGGTGCGGAAACGCCTGGGAAACCAAAGCCCCACCCAGGGCACTGTGCCCCTCAGCAATTATGAAGAGAAAGTGGAGGAGCAAAGGAAAAATGTGACGCTTTGGCTTCCAATCTTGGGAGATTGTGAGGTCAATCCACGTTAGAGACGCCGTCACTCGAGACCTAGAAAATATATAAGTAATAGGAACAGTCAGAGTAAGCTATGGGTATGGCAGAGATCGCTCAGTTCTCACTCTGATAGACCAGCCCATCACCACATGACTAGAACCCAATCCTCTCAGCATCAGCTAGGAAAGGCCCTAGAAAGCCGCCTTTGGCGGGGGGATAGCTCCCCTATTTCAACCCCTTTCAGGGTTGGGCACCCGCCCTGTTGTTGTTGTTGTTCCCCAAGCTGCCTGGCCGAACAGCCCCAAGGCTCCGAGCACGGCCAAGGCCATATCCGAGCGCCCCCACAGAACCCTCCCTGCCGACCACAATAAAGCCTGAGTGACCGAAGCCACTCCATGGCGGGGAGCTGAGGAGGGTGCGGAAACGCCCGGGAAACCAAAGCCCCACCCAGGGCCCTGTGCCCCTCAGCAATTATGAAGAGAAAGTTGAGGGGCAAGGGAAAAATGTGACGCTTTGGCTTCCAATCTTGGTAGATTGGGAGGTCAATCCACGGAAGAGACGCCGTCACTCGAGATCTAGAAAATATATAAGTTAAAGGAACAGTCAGAGTAAGCTATGGGTATGGCAGAGATCGCTCAGTTCTCACTCTGATAGACCAGCCCATCACCAGTCTCAGCTGTCATTATACGTTTGGCTCACTCTGTGCTGTATTAATGTCTGTCAGATGTTGAATAGGGTTGGTAAGTGTAGAGACACGTTTGTATATTTCACTCGATATGAAGAAATTAAGCTTAGATATTGTTGATACCAATTATTGATCAAAACATACTTGGTGCCGAGACATCACTTATTAGCGCAACTGTACATTATGTAAAGCTATCAAACTAAATATTCAAGTTACAGTAAACCCTCGCTATCTCGGACTAATTGGGGGGAGACCCAGTCCGAGATGACCGAAAATCCGAGATGTCTGAAGTCCGACTTATGTCCGACTTAAGAGAGGAAAATGTCCGAATTGGAAGAGGGAGTCCGACCCACCAGAGAAAACGGAGACTTCCCTATCACTAACAACTTTGATTCAAGATAAATTACAGTACCTGTACAGTATCCAGCAGACATATATTATAAATATCACTTTCCTTCTCCATTTCACTGTCCTTCTCCACCTCACTGTAGCCTTAGATCTCGGAATTTGCCCTTAGATCTCGGAATTTTCCGAGATATATGACACCTGTCCGACAGACCATGTGGGCCCTCGGAGTATTCCCCTTACATCTCGGAATTTTCCGAGATATACGGCAAACTTTCCGAGAGGCCGATGCCAGTCCGAGTAGTCCGGGTTTCCGACTTCTAGAGGTCCGAGATAGCGAGGGTTTACTGTACTTAGATCTCGTTCTTGACATCTGTAAAGAAACAATAAATACATGTATAACCTGTAAGCTGCAATAACACAGGCTAGGGTCTTTTTATTTTTTTTTATTTTCACATGGAGGGAAGATTAGGTTTTTCCACTCCTGAAATTTACGGGTTAAAGTTATCATAATTGTACCACAACTAACTATTAAGTAACACACTGATCTTAACATTAATCATCAATTACAAACCCCAATGCACTTGAATTAACTAATGAAAGCATATAGTCCTCCCGGGATTCAAACTCGAGACACCACACCCAGAACATAAGCATCTAAACCATTACACCACCATATTAATATAATCTAATTTATTCATTTCACTCTCTACACCATCACCACCCAGTGAAATTAATGAAAGCATGTGATCCTACCGGGATTCGAATCTGGGTTACCACTTACAGGTCTTAAACACTCATAAGCATTACACCATCAAGAGAACTTACTCTGACTGTTCCTTTTACTTATATATCTTCTAGATCTCAAGTGACGGCGTCTCTTCCGTGGATTGACCTCCCAATCTACCAAGATTGGAAGCCAAAGCGTCACATTTTTACTTTGCCCCTCAACTTTTTCTTCATAATTGCTGAGGGGCACAGGGCCCTGGGTGGGGCTTTGGTTTCCTGGGCGTTTCCGCACCCTCCTCAGCTCCCCGCCATGGAGTGGCTTCGGTCACCCGGGCTTTATTGTGGTCGGCAGGGAGGGTTCTGTGGGGGTGCTCGGTTGTGGCCTTGGCCTTGCTCGGGGCCTTGGGGCTGTTCGGCCAGGCAGCTTGGGGAACAACAACAACAACAACAACCTAATCGTACTATCCTGTGAAGTGTTTCTCTGATACTGGTGATTAACACTTGAAGTATGATGATCTCTTAGAACCAGGGGTGTGGAGTCGGATTGAAAAAAATCTGACTCCAGGAAATTTTAAGGATGCGACTCCGACTCTGACTCCACCCCCTCTCCCCCAAATTTCCCAATTTCCCACAAAAACTGACCACAAATTGCTTGCTTGAAATGTCCTTCCACAACAGCTCCCACAAATTTGTGGGAATTTCCCGCAAAGTGACAACACTGGCTTAGCAGCACACCTAAGTACTTTACACAATAATTGATCACGTAAAGGAGTCGGAGTCGGAGATATTTTTACCGACTCCGACTCCGACTCCAGCCAAAAGTAGCCGACTCCTCGACTCCGACTCCGACTCCACACCCCTGCTTAGAACTGTATTCAGGCTAGCATGAGATGGTTTTATTCAGTTTAGGAAGGGCCTCTAAATTAAAGACTTGTCCTGGTATGCTAAGATGTGCAGGTGGCAGCTTTAGTTTTGTTTTCTTTTATGTTAGAAGATTTATTATATTCTAATCTTGCAAATACTGTATTATGGGATGAATGACTTGAATGTGGGGTTGTGAATGTTTGGGCATAGTTGTGTATATGCATAGTGCTTAACCCCTCCAACTTGGCTATCCTCTTATGCTCCATACCCCCAGATTCGGCCCATATGGGGCTTTATGGCCTTATAACCTTAACCCTTCTGGACCGGGCTCGCCTTCTAAAGGACAGCACTGAGACCCGGGGGATCTGGCTGAAAAACGTTGTAATATGCTAGCCCTATCTTTGTTATTTTAACTGCTAGAGAATTCACACATATCTCAAAACGTAGCCCTGTTTCGTATCTGTAGACTGTCGTTGAGTAGAGCTATCTAGGTCAACTGGTTCAGTTGTAATGACGATTTCCGTGGAGAGAGTTTTGATGCGATGTTAGCAATATCGGACATTTACAGATACTAATTTCGTCCTAGCAGACAACATCAACAAAGATCCGACTTCTTGTTTTTGAAGGTGCGCGTCGCTCCGACCGACTTTGTTTACAAACGTTTCAGCGCACGGCTTTCATGCTTATGGATTTCAGAAGCCCATCCGGGCCCCACAGCGCGAGTTTGTTAAGGGCTTCTGGAAGCCCAACCGGGTACCGAGGGTTAATGGGGGATGGGCCGGTTTTCTGGACCACACTCTCCCTCATGTTTAGCCCCATTAGTTTTCAGATGTTTGCCCCATTAGTTAGGCGACTATAAGACCTTTCGCCCCATTTCTTCGTCAATATATAGACCTTTCGTGCTATTTAGGTGTCGATGTTTTCCCTGGCGAGCAATAGTGAGCCTGTAATGTTGGAAGAAGCGGCCTTCGGCTGGGACATTTTTCTACCGAAAAATGTACAAATTAATCTAGAAGGGGAATCTAATGGATGTTTTTTTTAAATTTGATAGAGGTCTAAGGAGGAAACTAGAAAAATAATGAATACATGCAAAAATCGCCCAAAAAGTGAACCATTAAGAGGTCACCCGAGTTCCGTGATGAAAGTTCGGTGTGGAGTATAAGAAGACAGCCGAGTTTGACGGGCTAATGAAGTGGATTAGGACTTACATTACTGAACCAAGTTTGACTATTTAATTTTTCTGGATCACATTTTGCTTTGTAAGCGATTTTGACAAGTTAATTTGACTTTATATTGTCTTTGTCCCAGTTTTGGTTTGTTTAGTTTGCAAGTTTTACATTTTAATCATTATTGTATGCTTAGCATTTTGTGTTTAGACTTTCTTTATTGACATTACCTTAGGTAAACTGAAAAAGGTGGAGTAAAAAAATTCTTTAACCCGTAACTCCTCCAGTACCGGTGCTGTCCTTTTGACTAATCTGGCTATTATTAGACGATTATATTCAGTTTAACAAGTGCCTCCAACAATTAACAGGCTTCGAACTATCTTACTTAACTCTTCTTACTACCTCAGATCCTTCTGCACTTAAATTGTCTAAATATAGCAAGAATAATATTAAAAGAACGTCTCTGGTACAGAAGGGGTTAAAGATTGGGTTGTTTATAATAGACGTATCACCGCCAGTGGCCTGTTTTCATGTATTTGTGGTGGCTGTAAATCTGTAAATGAAATTGTTATTGCCATACATTTTTTGTTATTATTTACCGTATTATCAGTAAGTAAGTGGTACCTCTAGCCTCGGAAACCCCCTTTCATCAACCCCAGCAAGCTCTCTGACGATTCAAATTTAGTTGAGGGACAATATATGAGTGTACAGTATGTTTATTATTAATGATTATTGTGAAGGCTCTGTAAGTGTTTGAATGTGTGAAAATCGGGGGGGAAAAACTACCAAATTTCGCCCATAAAACAGTGTTGTACGAGGATGGACTGTACAGTGATCCAGGTAGTATGCAATATTTGTCAAAATTACCAACATTAAAAAAACAGTAGCTATATAAATAAATCTAGTTTCAGAATGTATCTTTATTATTGTACATTTACATATGTACACATTTATTGCAAGTTTTACATTATAATTACTGCTCATGTGGATATTGTTTTTATAAATATGGTGTACTAATTGGTCCACCATGTGTATATTGGATGCTCTACCCTACTATTGATCCTACACATATGCTGTATTACTTATATTATATTTTATAAATATATAAGTATGTGCCAGATTGCATACATACGGTCGCACTAATAAGTCATGTCCCAGCTGTCATTACGTTTGGCTTGCTCTGTGCTGTATTAATGTCTCAGATTTTGAAGAGGGTGGGTAAGTGTAGGAACATGTTTTTATTTTTCACTAGATATGAAAAAATTAAGCTTAGATATTAATAATACCAATTATTGATCAAAACTTACTTGGTGCCGAGACATCACTTATTAGCGCGACTGTACATATAAATATATACAGTACATTATCCTTGGTGTTTTCTAGACAACCCTCGGCTTCTCATTATAGTTTTATTTGTCAATTTATGCATTCTCTCATTACACAAGTTTTTTGTAATATTGTTAATTAAAATTAGCTTGATCATAAAACATCCCTTACGACATTAATACTGATTTTAACAGAGATATTCATTCAT
The DNA here is from genome assembly GCA_032716605.1 of Paralithodes platypus. NCBI lineage: Eukaryota > Metazoa > Arthropoda > Malacostraca > Decapoda > Lithodidae > Paralithodes > Paralithodes platypus. The sequence continues at coordinate 44,665,774 of CM064527.1, read as the reverse complement.
TCAATTCAATCCAATATAGCACCTAAAACCAATAAGATTTCACTCTCAAAGTTTGTATTTGAGCTAGGTGTATGCAAGGGTGTCTTCAAGGTGGATGTTTGTGGTCGTGTTGCTCCCTAGACTGCCTGGCTGAACAGTCGCTAGTACAAAGGAGTACAAAGGAAATCAAGCAACAACAGATCTAGTGACCCTTCTAGGTTGCTTGTCCTCCAAAACACTGAGGATCAAGTGTCCAAACAGTGGTTTAGAGTGGGTAAGGGAACATTGGAAAGGGAATTACTGCCCTGGAACTAATGTCCGTGGCATGATTAGGAAGTTAGTAGGGGACAGATGGGTTAGTAACTGAGGGGGGGGATAAAATAAAGTTATTCATTTACAAACGCAGTCAGTCGCGGGTTTGATGCGAGATATTTGTCTAGGCGGAGTTTAAATGAATCAACGGTGATGCAGTCTATAACGTTTTGGGGAAGCCCATTCCACAAGTTGACAACTCGATTGAAGAAGAAATTCTTAGATTCGTGTGAGTTAAAAGATTTACCAATAATTTTGCAACTGTTTCCCCGCGTGTAATCAGATTGGTCGATAGTGAAGTACTTACTACAGTCCATATTGTCGATGCCTTTGATGATTTTGAACACTTGAATTAAGTCACCTCTTAATCTGCGCTGGGTTAAAGGAAATAGATTTAATTCTCTAAGACGCTCTTCGTATGGTTTGTTCTTTAGGCTAGGTATCATTTTGGTAACTACGTTGAACTCGTTCTAGCTTGTTTATATCTTTTTGGTAATAAGGGCACCAGGATTGAACGCAGTATTCCAGAAGAGGGCGGACTAAGGAATTGTAAAGGGTTAGGATAACTTCTTTGGATTTATGCTCAAATGACCTGCCTATAAAGCCAATTATTTTGTTTGCCTTCTTAACCTCTGAAGTGCGCATGGGGGTAATTAGACACCTCTCCCTGTGCGCATGTATTTGAGGTGTTTCCGTCACTAAAATATTCATTGTACCATTAATAGCATTAATACTTATCCATATGCGCCTATTATGGGTTGATTATAAAGGTATTAACCTGAAACAACAATAAAACGAGTGAAAAAAGCGTTTGGATGGTCAAAATCGGAGATATAGCCCGCGAGTTGTATAATGTATGGGTGAGGCAAGCTGCTTTCCCGCCAATTTCCCCCAAGGCCACTGAGACACAGTCGATCGATACTCTCTTGCACTCGCTTGCCATCAGTGATGACAACACCCTGCTTGCAACTCGCTAATGTTAGCACGAAAATATACCTCAGAATAAGGGAATAACAGGGAAAATAGGTGATAACTGAAGGAGAGGAGGAAAGTGTGGAAGGAGGGGAGGTAGAGGACTGAGATTTTGCATGGCCCAGGGGCCATTTTTTTTTTTTTTTTTTTTTTTTTTTTTTTTTTTTTAATGTCAAAAGTTGATTTTTTTTTTCACTCTCTCTTAAGAGTCTCCCCGCAGTTCCCGGGTTAACAACTTCTGAACATTGTTGACTCGGTTTTAGGTTACTCGATATTGTTACTCCCAGATCGGTTTCTCTGTTTACATTCTTAAGCTGAGTGCCATTCATCGAATAGTTTGCTTTCTCATTTAGGTATCCGATATGTAGTACTTTACATTTATCCGCATTGAAACTCATTTGCCAAATTTGGGCCCAACATGACAATTTATCTAGATTGTGTTGCATATCGTCAACTTGTTCTTTTGAGAGTACGCTATTTCCAATTTTTGTATCGTCAGCAAATTTTGAGATTGTACAGGTGAGACCCTCATCTATGTCGTTGATGTAAATTAGAAAGAGAATTGGACCTAGTACCGATCCCTGGGGTACCCCGCTACTTACATTGGTCCATTTAGATGCCTTACCGTTTATGACTACTCTTTGCTTTCTGTCGCTGAGCCAATTTTCTATCCATTTCAACACACCATCTTGTATTCCATGCACTTTTAGTTTTAGCAGTAAACGTTTGTGGGGAACTTTGTCAGAGGCCTTTTGAAAATCAAGGTATATAATATCTACAGCTTTACTCTCATCGTAGAGGTTGAGGATATCGTGGAAGAAGTCTAAGAGGTTTGTTAAACAGGAACGTTTTTTACGAAAGCCGTGTTGAGTATCTTTAAGTATGTTATTTTCCTCTAAGTGGTTTACGAGTCTGTCTCGTATGACCGTTTCTAGCATTTTACATACAACTGAGGTTAAGCTAATTGGACGATAGTTACTGGGTAGGGATTTGCTGCCTTTTTTGAATATCGGTGTTACATTGGCTAGCTTCCACTGATCAGGCATAGTTCCAGACTGCAAGGATTTATTGAATAGTAATGTCAGTGGTTTGGAGAGCTCATCCTTAGCTTCCTTTAGAACTCTAGGCGAGATTGTATCAGGTCCAGGCGTTTTATTTACCTTGAGTTTATCTAAACAATTCAATACTTCTCTCTCTGTAACGGTGATATTGCTTAGAACATCTGAATTATCAATCTGAATCGGCGATGGTGTAGGGATATCACTGAGGTCTTCTGTTGTAAAAACTGATGCAAAGAAGGTATTGAGGGCATTACTCATTAGTACTTCGTCTTTGGTGTATTCTCCATTTTCATCGACTAACGGTCCAACAGTTGTCCCTGAGGAAGGCCATTGCCGGAACTGGGCATTCCCACAGAACCCTCATTGTGTGTATGTTGTATTGTTGGCGTGCGTGATTGAGTGTAGTACTGTACAGTCTTCCTTAATGTGTGTTGGTATGGGGTGCAATGTTACAGCCTCAACAGTCATCAGCTTCGGACTCGTAGCTGAGGAGAGCCAGATAAAGCCCTCAGCGTAGCTTAGCTAGGTAGACTCTCTCCTCCCGGGGGAGGTTGAACATGTACAGTAGTTGTGTATTGTCTTTGAGTGCTTGGATAGAGCGGTGAGTGATGTGAGTGTGGATCTGATGCTAGAAGCTGGTTTATGGTGGACGAGGAGGGAGTGATGGCAGTATTTCTGTGAGGTAACATGAGTGGGAAGTTGTTTTGATGTTCCTTGGTGTTCCTTTGATGTACTGCCATGTAGTGTAGCAGATGGTGTGGGAATGATCAGGAATAACTGGATGTACAAGAGAAAGAACAAATGTGAGAATAATGACTAACGAATAAAATGCAACAGCATTAAGAAAATTGGTGAAAGACTGTTATTTGTAGGGTAGTTATTGATAGGGGTCACTTGAGGCATGCTATGCTTACAGGTACCTACCCGATAGCACTATCGTTAGTGAGTGCTGTACTGTATTTTATATATAATTTTGTAATAGTATAGATATCTTATCAATATTTGTATTTTGTACTATTGTTAATGTCTTGTCATGTTGCAAATTTGATTTTAAATAATATTTTGACATTTAACATGTAGTTTCTTTATTCATGCAGAGTTTAGTAAAAATTTGCCAGAACGTCCCGGACTTCCCAAACTTGACTACTTCCTTTAACGTGACGATAGTGCGTTGTTATATGTGCGATTAGTTTGCTTGGGAAACAGATTAACTTGCTCATGTAGTAATGTACACCCTATGTGGTGGATTGTGTTCTTTTCTTTAATAATGTTCATTTTAGTAAGCGTTGTTTCCACATAGCGATTTTGATAATTTAATTTTACTTTATATTGTCCTTGTCCCAATTTTGGTTTGTTTAGTTTGCAAGTTTTAAATTTTAATAGTACATGAATAGTGGGCTAAGTGAAGGTAATACATGTAATAAGCAATATGGATAGGTACAGTTCTCAGCATAGATATGGTTACTATCTATCTATATCTATATGCTCAGGCCCAATCCCCACTTTTTCCTATTTTTTTATTTTAATTTTCCTCTTTTATTTATTTATTTATTTGTTTTTCTTTCTTGGGGGTGGCTGACTCAAGACAGAGCAAGAACAGGGAAAACACAAGACAAAAGAACGAACAAACACAGACAAAACGCAAAATTCACACCCGTTTGAATATTTGAACATTTAACCCCTTCAGCACGAGAATGTCTTTTCACTTTTTATTCTGGTTAAAATCAGACAATTTTAAGACGTTTAAAATATACCTATGTTATTCAAAGAGTTTATCGAGATCGTATTTGCCCCTTTTAGTCCTATAGGTAGATTATAAGCTAAAGAAAATTGTTGAATGGTAACCGGAACAAGATGAAAGTTACGTCATTGTGCCAAGCATCTGAGTTATAGTAATATATTGTTTGGTCGTATTTGCATTTGATACCGATCCAAATGGGCGAATCACTATTGATGATCAATTGCCTGTACAAACCATGGTATACTGAAGGCAGCTGAACGTGTATGTGGAAAGGAAAGGGATAGGTAATGCATAGAGGAAATAGTGGAAGAACAGAAAGATATGTGGAAGGGCTGCTTAAAAAGAATTTGCATTAGAGAAACTAGATGTACAATGAAACAAGAATATACAATTTAACCCTTTAAGACAAAAGAGGTGTGCAAGTAGTTGCTGGACAGAATAGGAGTGGAACTGTTGAAAGGCGGGTGCCTCACTCACCGCAAGGGAGGGGATATGCACTGAGAGCTCTGAAGAACACTGATTGTTGTAATAACGATAGAAAAGTGAAAGATATGCAACATTGCAACATAGAAAGAGATTGTAGGGAACTTTTAAGAGGAAGTGAGTTGATGAGACAAAATGCTTTTGATTCTACTCTTTTGAGAAGTGCGGTATGGGTGGAGCCTCCCCCACACATGCGAACAATACTTAATACATGGGCGCACTGTTCCCCGATACAGAGCAAGAAGCTGTGCAGGGGTGAAGAACCCACGGAGACAGCTGAGCACACCTAGCTTTTGGGAAGCTGTTTTAGCAATAGTGGTAATATCTTTCCAATATAGGTCAGATGAAAATTATACACCTAGAATATTGAGAGATTAAGGGTTTAGTTGTGTTGTTGAAGAATAGTTGATAGTCTTGTGGAAGATTGTGATGGAGAAACTGGGTCTTGGAGGTGTTGAAAGTAACAAAATTTGCTCTGCCCCAATCAGAAATAATTGATAGATCAGAAGATAGGCCCTCTATGGCCTCGTCATGTTTGTTTTGGAGTTTTTGCATGCTGGTTTGATGTGAAAAACTAGTTGAATAGTGTAAGGTAGAGTCATCAGCATATGAATGGATAGGACTAGAGGTACAGTTGAGTAGATCATTAATGAATATTAGAAAACAAATTGGAGACAGGACAGAACCTTGAGGAACATCGGTGTTAATAGGTTGAGGAAGTGAGCGATGGCCGTCCATAACTGCAGCTGTCTGTGGTCTGAAAGAAAATTGAAGACAAAGGCACAGATAGAGGGATAGAAACTGAAGGAGGGTAGTTTGGAAATTAGAGATTTGTGACAGACTCTATTGAAGGCTTTCGATATGTCTAGTGCAATAGAAAAAGTCTCACCGAATTCCCGAAAGGAGGATGACCAAGAGTTATTAAGATAAGCAAGAAGATCACCAGTAGAGCGGCCCTTAAGGAAAACATACTGGCGATCTTAAAGTAGATGATGGGAAGATAATTGCTTAAGAAATTTTGATTTAAAAATAGCTTAAAAAACTTTAGAGATACAAGAAATGAGAGCACTTGGACGATAGTTGGAGGGTTGGGAGCTGTCACCCTTTGGAACAGGTTGAATAAGAGCAAACTTCCTGCAAGAAGGAAAGACTGCTTAAGGCAGTAACAAAAATATATTAGAATGTATTGGCAATGTGAAGGTGGGTGATCAACTAAGCGCTAGTTTTGAGATCAAGGTAGGAATGAGATGGGCATGTGTTCTGTAACCAAAGCTGTTTATTATATGCATCGTTGGAGTGATCAGAGTATGCAGGGCAGGATCAATAGGCACAGTGGGAAGTGTAAGGTAACAGTTTGTGAGTGAATAAAATGGGATACTTTAGACGTTGAGACAAAATCCAACACTTTAAAGTGTCAATTTAAGGTGAGATGGTTCACTTTTTGGGCGATTTTTGCATGTATTCATTATTTTTCTAGTTTCCTCCCTAGACCTCTATCAAATTTAAAAAACATCCATTAGATCCCTCTTCTAGATTAATTTGTACATTTTTTGGTAGAAAAATGTCTCGGCCAAAGGCCGGTTCTTCCAACATTACAGGCTCACTGTCGATCGCCAGGGAAAAAATCGACACCTAAATAGCACGAACGCTCTAAATATTGACGAAGAAATGGGGCGAAAGGTCTTAAAATCTATTGTATTATTATTATTAATATTAATATTGATGATTTTTTAAATTTATTGTTCTTGTTAAAAGAGTACTCTTTGTTTAAATCTGTTGTTACTTCATATTTTGTAATTATTTGTCTTTATATTATATGTATTCATTGTCGATAGTATCAATTGCTTACTTTTGCGATTTCCTTAGTTTATTTGTGCTATAAATGTAGGTTATTTGTAGGGTAGTTATTGATAGGGGTCACTTGAGGCATGCTATGCTTACAGGTACCTACCCGATAGCACTATCGTTAGTGAGTGCTGTACTGTATTTTATATATTATTTTGTAATAGTATAGATATCTTATCAATATTTGTATTTTGTACTATTTTAATGTCTTGTCATGTTGCAAATTTGATTTTAAATAATATTTTGACATTTAACATATAGTTTCTTTATTCATGCAGAGTTAAGTAAAATTTGCCAGAACGTCCCGGACTTCCCAAACTTGACTACTTCCTTTAACGTGACGATAGTGCGTTGTTATATGTGCGATTAGTTTGCTTGGGAAACAGATTAACTTGCTCATGTAGTAATGTACACCCTATGTGGTGGATTGTGTTCTTTTATTTAATAATTTTCATTTTAGTAAACGTTGTTTCCACATAGCGATTTTGATAATTTAATTTGACTTTATATTGTCCTTGTCCCAATTTTGGTTTGTTTAGTTTGCAAGTTTTACATTTTAATCAACTAACTAATGGTACAAACATCTTAACATCTGAAAACTAATGGAGCTAAAGATGAGAGAGAAAGTGGTCCAGAAAACCGGCCCATCCCCCTTTAAAGTAGTAATATTGTCAATAGTAAACTTTGATTAGATCTTCCATAGGAATTCACTTGCCCTCGGACCACTTTACCACAGTATAAATCCACGGGCGGGATGTCACACCTACAATATGATACAATCGACACATTCAAAAGGAATCTAGACATATTTCGAGGAGGTTAGGGTAATATAAGTAAACAAAAAATACATAAATATGAAACAAATAGAAATAGATAAAGTAGGTTAAGTATCAGTAGCAATTATTTTCCGGTCAACACATTCCCACCCCTATTCTGTCCAACTCTCTAACCCAAGAGTGTACCGATTTTCCCAGTCTTTCTTCCACTCAACAAGTAAACTCTAGCTATATTTAGACGACATTGTGAAGCTTAGGAAGGATCTGTGGTTGTTGTTGTTCCCCAAGCTGCCTGGCTAACAGCCGCAAGGCCAAGGCCATAACCGAGCGCCCCCACAGAATCCTCCCTGCCGACCACAATAAAGCCACTCCATGGCGGGGAGCTGAGGAGGGTGCGGAAACGCCCGGGAAACCAAAGCCCCACCCAGGGCCCTGTGCCCCTCAGCAATTATGAAGAGAAAGTTGAGGGGCAAAGGAAAAATGTGACGCTTTGGCTTCCAATCTTGGTAGATTGGGAGGTCAATCCACGGAAGAGACGCCGTCACTTGAGATCTAGAACATATATAAGTAAAAGGAACAGTCAGAGTAAGCTATGGGTATGGCAGAGATCGCTCAGTTCTCACTCTGATAGACCAGCCCATCGCTGGTAGTTAAAAGGGCTGGTTGAGATAGTTTGAAGTCTTATCATTGCTAGAGGTCCTTCCTAAGCTTAATAAAATTGTTTAATAATTGCCAGAATATGATGAAAAGGACGTCCCTGGTACTGGATGGGTAAAATTTTGTGGCATATAAGGTAATTAAATAGTGTAATTTACAATGGTATAAGAATAACGGCTCTCATTTATCTCTAACCACAAGCATCACATTTCTATTTCTATTTTATATCTGACCAGTGAAGCAGTTATGGGGTCATTTATCTAGATCCTCTTCTCCCACATGTTTAGCCCCATTAGTTTTCAGATTTTAAGATGTTTGCCCCATTAAGTTGTCGATTTTAAAACCTCCCGCCCCATTTCCTTGTCAATATTCAGATCTTTCGTGCTATTTAGGTGTCAATTTTCGTCCTAGCGAATGATAGTGAGCCTGTAATTTTTGGAAGAACCGGCAGGACATTTTTCTACTGAAAAATGTACAAATTAATCTAAAAGGGGGATCTAATAGATATTATTTGTTTATGTTTGATGGAGTTCTAGGGAGGAAACTAGACAAAATAATTAATACATGAAAACATCGACCAAAAAATGAACCATCCCCCCTTAACCTAATTAGAGAAAACAATAACTACACCTCCCTCATTTCTTCCATGGCGATCAACGTTATGCTTATATTATAAATCCACCCATTAAGGGAGCTCAGACGGTATTAGGCAGCATAGTTTACTGGTTCGGCTCAATGGTTTAAGGAAGGGGATTAGTTTGCTCTCTAAACCTCCATCAAGCTTAAAAAAACAACCTCCAGACCCCCCTTCGATATAAATTTGTATATTTTTCGGTAGAAAAATGTCACGGCCAAAGGCTGATTCCTCTTCAAATACAGGCTCGCTTTCGCTCGCCAGGAAAAACTCGACACCTAAATGGCACAAAAGGTCTTAATATTGGCAAAGAAGTGGGGCAAAAAGTCTGAAATTGCCAAACTAATGGGGCGAATGTCTTGAAATCTCATAACTAATAGGGCTAAACATGAGGGAGGAGGACGACTCGAAAAACCCACTGCCTCCCCTTAAATTATCCGCAATGGTTATCCGCATCTTATGTCTCGGTAATCATGATAATATATTTTATTATCTGTGCAAGCGATTACAGGCAGTTGATCTATTCTATTCTATTAAGGGGGGTGACCTGCTCTTTGTTATTTCTGTCCTTTTCTCTCTTTCTCTGGCTTGTATCCATTCGGCCCCATTCAACCAACTATTTTAAGACGTTTATCCCCATCTAGGTGTCGATTTTTTTCCTGGCAAGCGATAGCGAGCCAGCATTATATGAAGAAATCCGGCTTTGCCGGAGAAATTTTTCTATCAAAAAATGTAAAAATTTAGCCTGCTGTCAAACAAAAATAAAAAATATGCTGGCTCGCTACCACTCACCAGTAAAAAATTGACACCTGGATGGGGATAAACGTCTGAAAAACAGTAGGCTGAATGGGGCCAAATGGATACAAGCCAGAGAAAGATAGAAAAGGCCAGAACAAAAACAGGTCACCTCCCTTAACCCTTTGAGTACCAGCGACGTGTGTTATATATTATTCTAACTATATTTAAACGATATTATGCAGCTTGGGAAAGGATCTGTGGTAGTTAAAAGGGTCGGTTGAGGTATTCTGAAGCCTTATTATTGCTAGAGGTCCTTCCTAAGCTGAATAAAATCGTCTAATAGTGGCTAGAATGTGATAAAAAGACATTCCTGGTACTGCATGGGTTATGCAAACTGCTACTGTTTGTACAAAATACCTTAAGTTTCTTTTCTACAGCTTCGTTGAAATTCCCAATATCTTTTATTCTAAGATAACCAGGTTTATCCCCATAGGCTTGAAACTGACACACACATAGGTACAGTGACCTACATATAAGTTATTTGTTTCTTTTGTTTTCTGTGTTTACATAATCTTGTGTATAGAACTAAATTATGTGATTGAATTAACCCCTTATTCAGTTGCCCTCTGACCCTTGACCAGTGCGGACGTCCCCAGTGACCGCTAGTGAACCTGTTTACCCTTAGTGAGGTCCTAGTGAACTTTCTTAGTGATGGCTGTTGTTGATGAGTCTGCTGTCTCCTCCCATACTCTCCAGCTTTGTCTTGCTTTGCAAGAAAGACTGGAGAGTGTGGAGCAGGAGATTCAGTGTCTCAAAGATGAAAATTTGGCCTTGAGACTAGCTATGGCGGAGAAGAAGTGTGAGGCTACCGGAAGTGTTCCCAGGGATCGTGAAGCCCCTTGGAAAGTGGTGTCAACCAGTGCAACGTCCTGCAAGCTGAAAAGGCAGCCACTCAAGACCCACAACAACTTCAGCACCTTGGCTGATGAGAGTGATGGCGAGGAAGTGGCGATCATGGAGGCAGTGAGAGGGGAGGGGGGGAAGTCTGCTGCTGTTGCTGCTACAACTCCTGCTACACGCCGACAACGGAAAAAAGCTAAGTTCATTGTCGGTGATTCAATGGTTAGGTACCTTGACGGGTCTACTAACACTCATGTTAGCAAAGTTGTCTGCCTACCTGGAGCCGGAGTCGGGAGGGTGGCAGAGAAGATGGATGGTGTCCTAGAAGTGGGTGGGGAGGACCCCATCATCTTCATCAACGCGGGATCCAATGACATATGGAGATGCAGGACTGAGGAGTTGCTGACCAAGTACCAGGAAATGCTGGAGAGGATCAAGGAGAAGGGTGGATTTCCTGTGGTACACAGTATCCTGCCAAGAAGAGGGGTACGGAAGGAATGGTCCTCCAGGGCTATTGGTGTAAATAGCCGGCTGGAGAAGTATTGCAAGGCAAAGTCAATACCATTCCTAGATAACTGGACCCACTTCTATGGTAAGGATGAACTGTATGCCCAGGATGGAGTACATCTTTCTCGACTAGGAGTTTCGACCTTGGCCAGCTCACTGGACAATATTGTTGCGGGGTTTCGTTAAAAAACCTGGGTGTGTAAGTAAAATACTGTCTCCATATGGAGCAGGTACTTCATGTGACAAACCAGTGAATAAAATAGAAATAATCAGTCAAGATAGTGCGAATATAGTGATGTGTAATAGTAGTATCGATAACACTACACATGTAACTGATAGTAAAGATGAGATTACTGATAGAGTAGAATTTCCGTCTAGAGCTAGTAGTTCAACAGGAAATAATAAGTTAGCTAAAAACAATAGAAAATTAGTTGCAAATAAAAGTAATAGGTTGAGGGTATATTATACAAATTGTAGGAGTTTATGTAACAAAATGAACGAACTTAGAGCACTCGTTAGCACAGAAAATATAGACATAATAGCGCTAACTGAAACGTGGATTAATACAGAATCTAGGCATTTTTTAGCAGAATTTGATATTCCAGGATATAGTTTGTTTAAATATGACCGAACAAGTAGGAGGGGCGGGGGTATAGCAGTGTTTGTCAGGAGTACATTAAAAAGCTGTATTAAATCAAGTATTAGACTAAATAATGATAATGAAAGTGTTTGGGTAGAGGTTAACGAAGGTAGTGAGACCATAGTTATTGGAGTTATATATAGACCGCCTAATATGAGTAGAAATGGCGGAACATCGTTATGGGAGGAAATTAAAATAGCATCAAGGTTTAGCAATGTGTGCATTATGGGGGATTTTAATTTTCCGAACATTGATTGGCAGCACCAAATAGGCGACTCCGATTCAGTAGAGTTTATTGAGGTAGTACAAGATAGTTTTTATTTCAATTCATAGATACGCCGACTAGAGGTATTAATATTCTTGATTTAGTTTTCAGTAACAATGAACATATGATAAATGATGTAGAGATTGGTGACCATCTAGGAAATAGCGATCATAAATCTATTTATTTTAATATACAATGGACAGGGAATGCTAAAGAGAATATGACACTTATCCCAGATTTCAGAAAAGCTGATTATGGTGGGCTAAGAAGAGACTTAAGGGTGGACCCTATTGTTAAGCAATTAAGTCAGGATATACCAGAGTTAAACTTGCCACCTACATATAACCAGTTTATTGCTTCACTCCACAATGCTCAAAATAAATATATCCCTAAAAGAACATTTAGATCGCCGCAGAACCAACCAAAATGGATGACTAATAAGCTAATAGATCTTATAGGAAAAAAGAAAGGAATATATAGAAAAATAAAGAAAGGCGAAAATCATCTACATATATACTATCAGACTCTATCAAGACAGGTCAAAAAGGAAATCAGGAAAGCAAAAAGAAATTATGAAATAAGGATAGCCAGTGACTCAAAAAATAACCCTAAAGCTTTTTACCAACTATATAAATCTAAAGTTAGAGATGTAATAGGCCCCCTAAAACCTTCAATAGGAGAAATAACAGAAAATGATTTAGAAATGTGCAGTACATTAAATAGTCAAGTTTCTTTCCGTTTTCACTAATGAAAATTTGGCACAGATTCCAGAAGTCAATATGGTATATAGTGATAGTATAGAAAATATGTTAAGTACAGTTAGTATAAGTAGAAATGATGTGCTTAAGGAAATTGACAGACTGAAACCTCAAAAATCGCCTGGTCCTGACGAGGTATATGCTAGAGTATTAAAAGAATGCAGAGATGAGTTAAGTAGCCCATTAGCATTTTTATTTAACAAGTCATTAGAAACAGGTTTAGTTCCAGAAGCTTGGAAGCTTGCAAATGTAGTTCCGATCTTCAAAAAAGGTGATAAATCGATAGCATCCAATTACCGTCCCATTAGTCTCACATCAATCATAGGAAAGTTGCTAGAGTCTATTATTGCTAGGAAAATTAGAAGCCACTTAGACAAATTTAACTTAATAAATTCTTCGCAGCATGGATTCACTCAGGGACGTTCTTGCCTTACTAATTTGCTTAGCTTTTTCTCAGAGGTATATGAAGCAGTAGATAGTGACAAGTCATATGATATTATTTATTTAGATTTCAGTAAAGCTTTCGACAGAGTCCCTCATGAGAGATTGATGAGAAAGGTTGAGGCACATGGAATAGGAGGATCGTTGTTGGGATGGATTAGGTCATGGCTAATTGGTAGGAAACAGAGAGTCAGCATAAATGGTACCAAATCAGAGTGGGGAGCAGTCAAAAGTGGTGTCCCCCAGGGATCGGTATTAGGTCCCCTGTTGTTTCTTATATACATAAATTACCTAGATTTAAGTATAACTAGTAGGATAAGTAAATTCGCAGACGATACTAAAATGGGGAGATCAATTGATTCAGATAGCGATATAGAGTGCCTCCAAAGGGATCTAGATACCTTACATGAATGGTCAGTAAATTGGCAGATGAAGTTTAACATTGACAAATGCAAGGTATTAAAGATAGGGAAGATGCAAACAAATGTTAAATATAAACTAGCTAATTTAGAATTAGAAAATTCAGACTGTGAGAAAGATCTAGGTGTGTTTGTTAGCAATGATTTGAAGCCTAGAAAACAGTGTATAAGCGTTCGTAATAAGGCAAACAGGATTTTCGGGTTCATCTCTAGGAGTGTGAGTAACAGAACTGCTGATGTTATCTTAAAACTTTACTTGTCATTAGTGAGACCCCATATGGATTATGCTGTCCAATTTTGGTGTCCTTATTACAGAATGGACATCGATTCATTGGAGAGAGTACAGCGTAGAATGACAAAAATGATCCATAATATTAGAAATCTTTCGTATGAAGAAAGGTTGAAGAAATTAGGTTTACATTCGTTAGAGAGACGCAGAGTTAGAGGGGATATGATAGAGGTGTTCAAGTGGGTTAGTGGGATTAACAAAGGGGACATGACAAATGTACTAAAGCTCAGTGATAGCGAAAGAACTCGTACCAATGGTTTCAAATTAGATAAATTTCGTTTCAGAAAAGATATAGGCAAATATTGGTTTGGTAATAGAGTTGTAGATGGGTGGAATGGACTACCAAGTGCTATAGTGGGGTCTAAAACGGTAGGGAGCTTTAAGATAAAATTGGATAAGCATATGGACGAGAAGGGTTGGGTGTGAATGGGGATCAGCCGGGTTGGGCCAATCAGCACTCTGCATACCCCCATAATCCTGCGTTAATCTCTAACCATTTTGGTAAGATGATCCTCAGGGTATTAGAGTGTTGAGCCTGTAATTGGGCTTTGTAATTGAACTGGGGTTGTGTGGGACAGGGATCTGCCTTGCTTAGGCCAATCGGCTTTCTGCAGACTCCCATTTTCTTATGTTCTTATGTACTGGCGACGTCCTTGTAACTTTATTCTGGCTGCTGTTAGACGATTGTATTCAGTATTAAAAGGGCCTCCAACATTTAACAGGCTTCCAACTATCTCACTTAACAGGAGATTTCCAGTTGAGGGATTTTTTTTCTTGACTCCTTTCTCCCTCATGTTTAGCCCCATTGCTTTTGAGATTTTAAGACGTTCGCCCCATTATTTTCGACCCATTTCTGTCAATTTTAAGACATTTCGTGCCATTTAGGTGTCGATTTTATCCTGGCGAGCGATAGCGAGCCTGTAATTTAAGAGGAACCGGCTTTCAGCCGGGACATTTTTCTACCGAAAAATGTACAAATTTATCTTAAAAGGGGCTCAAAGGGGTGTAATCTTAAGCTTGATGGATATCTAGAGACCAAACTAAAAAACCTCCCCTTAACCCATCATACTACCACAGATCCATCTTAAACTGCACAAAATCGTCTGAATATAGTTATAATTAATGTATATAAGATGTATATAATGTATATAAGACGTAGCCGGTACAGAAGGGGTTAAGAGTGTAGTTTGTTATCAGTCGGTTGACTATTCAGATGCAATAACGAATGCATAACATGGTTTTCCAATTTGAAGAGATTTTCCTGGATATCTTGGTTTATTTGGTGAAAAAATCCAATTTGTAGAGATTTTCATGGTTAACTAAATGTTCTTGGTTTAAAGAGATTGTCATGGTTAACTAAATGTTCCTGGTTTAAAGAGATTGTCATGGTTAACTAAATGTTCCTGGTTTAAAGAGATTGTCATGGTTAACTAAATGTTCCTGGTTTTAAGAGATTGTCATGGTTAACTAAATGTTCCTGGTTTAAAGAGATTGTCATGGTTAACTAAATGTTCCTGGTTTAAAGAGATTGTCATGGTTAACTAAATGTTCCTGGTTTTAAGAGATTGTCATGGTTAACTAAATGTTCCTGGTTTAAAGAGATTGTCATGGTTAACTAAATGTTCCTGGTTTTAAGAGATTGTCATGGTTAACTAAATGTTCCTGGTTTAAAGAGATTGTCATGGTTAACTAAATGTTCCTGGTTTTAAGAGATTGTCATGGTTAACTAAATGTTCCTAGTTTAAAGAGATTGTCATGGTTAACTAAATGTTCCTGGTTTTAAGAGATTGTCATGGTTAACTAAATGTTCCTGGTTTTAATAGATTGTCATGGTTAACTAAATGTTCCTAGTTTAAAGAGATTGTCATGGTTAACTAAATGTTCCTGGTTTTAAGAGATTGTCATGGTTAACTAAATGTTCCTGGTTTTAAGAGATTGTCATGGTTAACTAAATGTTCCTGGTTTTAAGAGATTGTCATGGTTAACTAAATGTTCCTGGTTTTAAGAGATTGTCATGGTTAACTAAATGTTCCTGGTTTTAAGAGATTGTCATAGTTAACTAAATGTTCCTAGTTTAAAGAGATTGTCATGGTTAACTAAATGTTCCTGGTTTTAAGAGATTGTCATGGTTAACTAAATGTTCCTGGTTTTAAGAGATTGTCATGGTTAACTAAATGTTCCTGGTTTTAAGAGATTTTCCTTTTCAATATTTTCCTGCTGGATGAATATTGTTTTGCCATATTTTGTTGATGATTGGCATTGAAGTGTCCTTGATTGTGACGATTTCCCTGTTTTATATGATAATCCTTTGTTCGTATTTTCCTGATTGAGTTGTTTCTGTTTTTGTCCTGTTTGACGGGATATTCTAATATATCTATTTCACTCCCAACACCAAACACACCTTCCAATGAAATTAATGATAGTATGTGATCCTACCGGGATTCGAACCTTGGCTACCACATACAGATCTTAAACACTCTAACCATTATACCATCAAGACAGTTGTGTAGTTGATATTGTGTTTGAGCTGTAGAGGTTAGGATTTAGGATTGGTTGCCTACCTATACTGTAATCAACAAGGTATATTATATTATTATTATCAATCAGAACAACCTCATCAATCAGAACAACCGCATCAATCAGAACAACCTCATCAATCAGAACAGCCTCATCAATCAGAACAACCTCATCAATCAGAACAACCGCATCAATCAGAACAACCTCATCAATCAGAACAACCGCATCAATCAGAACAACCTCATCAATCAGAACAGCCTCATCAATCAGAACAGCCTCATCAATCAGAACAACCTCATCAATCAGAACAGCCTAATCAATCAGAACAGCTTCATCAATCAGAACACCCTCATTAAGCACAACAACCTCATCAATCAGAACAACCGCATCAAGGGGAGGTGTGGTGGAGTGGTCTTGCCACTGGCCTGGTAATCCAAAGGTCCCGGGTTCAAATCCCGATGTATCAATGGGAAGATATTATTGGGATGGAATTTGTGCTGTACCTAGTGTCAGTGCATTATCACAAGCCCACCGAAACGTCAATAAAATACCCTCATTGTTCCCTGATTAAATAGCAGTGTATGAATATTCCCATATTCAAAATATGCTATAGGGGTGCAATGCCTGGTGAGTTAGCTGCTCAACAGGTGGCGTTGTGTGTGTGTAAGTGTGAGAGTCCGAGTGTAGGAGGTGAGACAGTGAAGCACGGGAACGAGATGGCTTCAGAAATGGGGTCGTTTCGGGCCATGAGTGAGCACCGTGCCTCATGTGAAGGCAAGATGGCAGGTGCTCGTTGTACTCTACGTGCTTCACACGTCTCACTCCCTAGACTGGAACAAGACCTCACGGGCTTCACTGTTCATTGTAAAGCGGTGAATGTTAAGGCTCTCAGCCTATGCCCGAGAGGAAGTAAGTTGGAATATAGAAAAAAAAAAAAAAAAAAAAAAAAAAAAAAATCAGAACAACCCCATCAATCAGAACAGCCTCATTAATCAGAACACCCTCATCAAGCACAACAACCTCATCAATCAGAACACCCTCATCAATCAGAACACCCTCATCAATCAGAACAACCGCATCAATCAGAACAACCTCATCAATCAGAACAACCTCATCAATCAGAACAACCTCATCAATCAGAACCTCATGAATCAGCCAGTTAGTCACACAGCCAGTTACATTTAGTCAATCAATCAGTTAATCACAGTCAGTTACATTCAGTCAGTCATACAGTTAGTTACATCCAGTCAATCAATCAGTTAATGACTTAGTCAGCCAGTTAGTTATAAACACAGTCAGTTACACCGAGTCAGCCAGTTAGTTATAAACACAGTCAGTTACACCGAGTCAGTCAGTCAGCCAGTTAGTTATAAACAGTCAGTTACACCCAGTCAGTCATTCAGCCAGTTAGTTATAAACACAGTCAGTTACACCCAGTCAGTCAGTCATCCAGATAGTTATAAACACAGTCAGTTACACCCAGTCAGTCAGTCAGCCAGTTAATTATAAACACAGTCAGTTACACCGAGTCAGGCAGTCAGCCAGTTAGTTATAAACAGTCAGTTACACCGAGTCAGTCAGTCAGCCAGTTAGTTATAAACACAGTCAGTTACACCCAGTCAGCCAGTTAGTTATAAACACAGTCAGTTACACCCAGTCAGTCAGTCAGCCAGTTAGTTATAAACAGTCAGTTACACCCAGTCAGTCAGCCAGTTAGTTATAAACAGTCAGTTACACCCAGTCAGTCAGTCAGCCAGTTAGTTATAAACACAGTCAGTTACACCCAGTCAGCCAGTTAGTTATAAACACAGTCAGTTACACCGAGTCAGTCAGTCAGCCAGTTAGTTATAAACACAGTCAGTTACACCGAGTCAGTCAGTCAGCCAGTTAGTTATAAACAGTCAGTTACACCGAGTCAGTCAGTCAGCCAGTTAGTTATAAACAGTCAGTTACACAGTCAGTCAGTCAGCCAGTTAGTTATAAACAGTCAGTTACACCCAGTCAGTCAGCCAGTTAGTTATAAACACAGTCAGTTACACCCAGTCAGTCAGTCAGCCAGTTAGTTATAAACAGTCAGTTACACCCAGTCAGTCAGCCAGTTAGTTATAAACAGTCAGTTACACCCAGTCAGTCAGTCAGCCAGTTAGTTATAAACACAGTCAGTTACACCCAGTCAGTCAGTCAGCCAGTTAGTTATAAACCAGTCAGTTACACCCAGTCAGTCAGTCAGCCAGTTAGTTATAAACACAGTCAGTTACACCCAGTCAGTCAATCAGTTAGTACACATATAATTAGGTAATCCTCTTCATTTATATATACAAAATACAAGTAAATATAATTAACTATCAATCAATAAACTATTCTCTTCGTAAACAAAACCACTGTAAAACATTTATAAATAATAAGAAAAGACAAGGGAATATTGGGTAAAAAGAAACATCTCCAAGTAATGCGGGGTATATTGAACTCGATTACATGTATTTATAAACACTACAATCACATTTTAGTTGATAATTCTTCTAAATAAATAATACACCTGATAAACAGAAATATATAATATATAAATAATACAAACAGATGAATTAATATAAATAGATATATAAATAAATAAATAGATAAATAAATAATACAGCTGATAAACAGAAATACAAAATATACACATTATAAAAAAGCTAAATTAATATAGGCCAAAGTTAAGTCCACCCCTCGCGCGAGTGATGGGGGTAGTAGGGTAGGTAGGGAGAGGGGAAGGGTTGAGAGAGAAAACAGCTCTGGGCCGCCCATCCGCGAGTCGTCCGCCCAAAATCACGCCCTCAAATATTGCACCTACGACATTCTAACCTGTTGCAAACGATTTACCGCAACTTTTAATCCTTTCTAGCGTCGTTTATTTGCACGGATTTTAATATCAGCCTCGAACTCCGTCTGGTTTAGCCGCAAATCGCATTTTTCCACGCAAAATTTTACATAGCCGTAACTTTTGCATTATTTGAGCTAAGGAGTTGAAATTTAGACACAAGATGCATACCTTAATTTTTATTTTACTAATTTCACCACAACACCAAACACCCCCAATGAAATTAATTAAAGTATATATGATCCACCGGGATTCGAACCTGGGTTATCACACACAGATTTTTGCCACCTTAACCATTACACCAGTTAAAGGTTTATGCACACGCCTACGACTTATTATCCATTCTCGAATACTGGATATTAATCTAATCATGTTCATATTCCCAACCGCGTTATGGTAGCCTACTGTTTAAGTGAGAGGATAGCATATTCATGGGGCACAGATCATATAGACCGGCCTCTCGAGACCATTATGAGAAATGGGTTTTTTCACTTTCTCGAAATTTTGATTTTTAATTAAGTTATTGGACATTAAGAAACTATTTTTTAAATTAATTACACCCAGTCAGTCTATCAGTTAGTCATCCAGTTATTCACACAGTTATAAACACACAGTCAGTTACATCCAATCAGTTAGTCAGCCAATTAGTCACAGTTCGTCGCACAGTTATATACACACAGTCAGTAACTTGACAAATGAGTGTGACTGATTTTGCCTCTGACTGACTGCATGTGTGACTGTGACTGGCTGTGTGTGACTGACTGACTGTTAGTGACTGTGTGACTATGTTATTGACTAACTGTACTGTAAGTAACTGTAACTGGTTGTATGACACTGACTGAATTATGTTATTGGCTGATTATGTGTGACTGGCCGTATGTGACTGATTGTCATTGACTGTGTGACTGATTCTGACTAACTGTATGTGTGACTTTCTGAATAACTGCATGTGTGACTGTGACTGACTGTATGTGAATGATTGTTACTGACTGAGTAACTGTATGGGTGACTGTTTCTGAATAACTGCATGTGTGACTGTGACTGGCTGTATGTGACTGATTTTTACTGACTGTGTTACTGTTTCTGACTAACTGTATGTGTGACTGTTTCTGACTAACTGCATGTGTGACTGTGACTGGCTGTATGTGACTGATTGTTACTGACTGTTTCTGAGTAACTGTATGTGTGACTGTTTCTGACTAACTGCATGTGTGACTGTGACTGGCTGTATGTGACTGATTGTTACTGACTGTTTCTGACTAACTGTATGCGTGACTATTTCTGACTAAATGTATGTGTGACTGACTGGCTGTATGTGACTATTATTACTGACTGTGTGACTGTATGTTACCATGTGTGACTGTGATTGTCTGTATGTGACTGACTGACTGTGTGATTATGTTACTGACTGACTACATGTGTGACTGTGTGACTGGGAGTATGTGACTGACTGTGAGTGACTATTAATGACTCACTGTGTGTTACTGACTGTGTGACTTACTGATTGTTACTGACTATTATATATTCACACAGTCATATTCATTCAGTCAACCATGCACATTAAGTCACAAACAGTCAATCACAGTCA
Organism: Paralithodes platypus; assembly: GCA_032716605.1. Lineage (NCBI taxonomy): Eukaryota > Metazoa > Arthropoda > Malacostraca > Decapoda > Lithodidae > Paralithodes > Paralithodes platypus. The sequence goes on along the minus strand of CM064527.1, from coordinate 44,645,395 downwards.
GATTCATTCAATCAACCATGCACATTAAATCACAAACAGTCAATCAGTCAGGCACCCAGTCAGTCAGTATCACAGACAGTCAGTCAGGTACACAAAACGTTAGACACATAGTCAGTCAGTCATGCAATCAGTCAGTCATACAGTCAGTCAGTCATATTGTCAGTCAACTATACTCGGTTTCATTATCATCTGACGGTAAATTGCAAAGTTCCCATCAAGATTTCTCAGTTATTTTTCAGGTTTTGTAGTGAAATATGGTGCAAATAATATAAACTTGGTCTAAATATGAAGCAGATACATAGTAGTTTCGTATATTTCCATTAGTTATCGATAAATCAGTTGTTAAGGGATTCAATTTACCGTCAGATGAAATTAAACCGAGTATAGTCAGTCAGTCACAAGGTCAGTCTAGTCAGTCAACCACACAGATAAGTCAGTCACTCAGGCACACAAGCACACATTCATATAATATATACGTTGGCAAAGAAACAAAATACATTAAGCGAAGTAACTATTATGCATACTTAATTGAGTTGAAAATGTAATACATTAATTAAAAATAAGAATTTCGAAAAAATTAGAAACTCATTTTCTCTGTATTAACATATGTATTCTGTGTCCAATTTACAGCCTCTTAGCTCAAAAATTGTAAAAGTTATGGCCATTTCAAATTTCGCTTATACAAATGCGATTTCCGGCTAAACCAGACGGAATTGGAGGCTAATATTAAAATCCGTACAAAAAACCTAGACAAAAAAGGGGTTAAAAGTTGCGGTAAATCGTTTGCAACCGGTTAGAATGTCGTAGGTGCAATATTTAAGGGCGTGATTTTGGGCGGCTGGGTCGCGGCGGGCGGGTTAGCTCAGTTTGTCTTTCTCAACCCTCCCCCTCCTCCCCTACCTACTCTCCCACCTACCACCAACATTTCCATATTTCCATGTTATCTTGATTATAAGTTATTACTGTTTTTGTTTACATATATATTTATTCGCTTTACAACGTCTGCCGTTAGTAAAATTATTATTTAATACCATTCACGCTTATTAGTATAATTAGTATTATAATTAGTTTATATAAGTCTATTCAAACAAACTATTATAACTTTTGCTATAAAGAAGTATATCAAGTATATTATATATATCTATGTGGTATGTGGTCTGCTTTATTAAACAACTTTGTTCAGTCGATAATTTACTATATTGAATTTATAGTATTATACCAGCAATTTACTTTATTGTGTTTGAAATAATAATAACTTGTCAAATGCCTCTGACTGACTGTATGTGTGACAGTGGCTGGTTGTGTGTGACTGACTGTTACTGACTGTGTGACTATGTTACTGATTAACTGTATGTGTAACTGTGACTGGTTGTATGTGACTAACTGACTGTTATTGGCTGTGTGTGTGAGTGTACGCTACTGACTATATAACTATGTGTAACTTGGCTGTATGTGACAGACTTGGCTATGTGTGACTGTGACTGACTATGTGTGACTGTGGCTGGCTGTATGTGAACGACTGACTGTGTTAGTCAGTCACGTGGTCAGTCAACCACAGTCTGTCAGTCACACAGTCAGTCAATCATCAATAGTCAGTCAACCACATTCATTTATTCAGTGAAGCACTCAGTCAACCAGGCAGTCAGTCAACCACCCAGTAAGTCTGTCAACCACACAGTCAATATTTCATAGTCAGTCAACCACACAGTCATTTATTTAGTGAAGCACTCAGTCAATCACACAGTCAGTCAACCCCACAGTCAGTCGGTCAACCACACAGTCAGTAAGTCAACCACACAGTCAGTCAGTCAACCACACAGTTAGTCAGTCAACCACACAGTCAGTCAGTCAACCACACAGTCAGTCAGTCAACCACACAGTCAGTCAGTCAACCAAACAGTCAGTCAGTCAACCCCCAAATCAGTCAACCACCCAGTTAGTCAGTCAACCACACAGTCAGTCAGTCATCCACCCAGTCAACCACACAGTCAGTCAGTCAACCATGCAGTCAGTCAGTCAACGACACAGTTAGTCAGTCAACCACACATTCAGTCAGCCAACCACCCAGTTAGTCAGTCAACCACACAGTCAGTCAGTCAACCACACATAGTCAATCAACAACACAGTCAGTCAGTCAGTCAACCACAGTCAGTCAGTCAACCACACAGTCAGTCAGTCAACCACAGTCAGTCAGTCAGTCAACCACACAGTCAGTCAGTCAACCACACAGTCAGTCAGTCAACCACAGTCAGTCAGTCAACCACACAGTCAGTCAGTCAATCACATAGGATGTACAGTTGGCCGCATGAATTCGTATCCATTTTGTGATATTTTGTATGGAAGGAATGATTAACGGAGTACTGACTAACTTGCCTTTCAGTCGTTGAAGTGTTTTACAATAATGTCCCGCCACATCACTGCCCCATTATGTAATCACTGTGGCTGATGGTGGTACAGTGCTAACAGTGCCTCAGCAAGACTTAAACAATCCCCTACTGCAGCACCTGCAATAACTAAATCAACACCCGTCTTAACAGTGCTACAACAAGATAGCGCCATACAAAGACTCTACTGTACATTAGACTAACTTAAATTATAGATAGAACAAAGTCCTGCCACAACATTGCCCCAAAATGCAAACACTGCAGTCAACACTGGCATGGCACCAAACAGCGCTAAGGTAAGACTCTATAGTCCACTGCGGTTCCTATCTTTACACACCCTATTCAACATCTGACAGACATTAATACAGCATACAGCGAACAAATCGTAATGACAGCACCGACACGACTTATTTGGCCAACTGTACACCATGCAGTAGGATGCATAAGGCATATTCTTTTCTTCCTGCACCATAAGATGATCGAAGGCCCCCCTTACCTTCTGGGGGGGTAATGATATGAATTGTGGTGGGCTGGATCTATCACTCAGGGTTGGTGTCCTCTACTTCTCATAGCCAATAATGACTTTTTTTCTAAATCATCATTCTTGTTTCCTTTCTTTCCTAGAATAGGGCCATAGCAATGCACCAAATATTATACACAGTCTCACTTTTGCAGCCCACTGGCACAAGTTGGCCTTTCTCTTTCTATAGTGTGGTGAGTGGATGGTGCCGATCATCCACTCACTTCTACATAAACCTGCACTGTAAACCAATGCAGCTCTGTATAAAGTGACAGACACAACCAGTTTCCAGTATTTACCCATATAACTGTTAGACTTTGCCATCCTCCATTTATTCAACATGACCATACCAGCTCAGCACCCTATGTCCACTCTGGCCCCACTCTCCTACGTATCTCTTCATTCCTCAATCTGTTTCTACGAGTCACTCCACACATACTCTTCAAGCAGCTCATCTCCATCACATCCAGCTTTCTTCTCTCCTTTGCCTTCAGAGCCCATGTCTCAGCCCCATTCATCACTGTTAGTACAACTATCCCTTGATACATTGCACTTTTAGCTTTCATTCCAAGATTTCTCACTTTCCACATACTTCCCATTGCTCCGAAAACTCTCCTTCCTTCACACACTCTCTGTTTTACCTCCATTTCCATACCTCCACTCCTGCTTTATCATTCCTCCTCGATATTTAAAACACTCCACTTGTTCCAGTATTTCCCCATCCAGCCGTGCATCTAGATTCACCCTACGAGCACCTCTATTACACACCATCACTTTACTTTTATTGACGTTCATTCTCAGCTTCCTCCTCCCACAAACCACACCAAACTCTTTGACTACTCGCTGCAGTTTCTCCTCAGAATCCACCACCAACGCTGCGTCATCAGCAAACAGCAACTGGTTCAACTCCCAATCACTACCATTCTTTCCTACTAAACTCACCCTTCACCCTTCACCAACAACCAGACAAAGCATATCATCAACAATCTCAAGCTCTCACCCGCCTGTGGCCTAGACAACATAAGCAACATTCACCTCAGACACCTGGGACCACAAGGCATACAAGCACTCACTAACATATCAAACTACAGCTACTCACACAACACAATACCAGACATCTGGAAGCATGGTATCATCATCACATTCCCCAAACCTAACAAAGACCCCACGCTACCCTCCTCACACCGCCCTATCACACTCCTTTGCACCCCCTCCAAAGTCATAGAGCGCCTTGTACTACAACTGATGACACCTGACTTAACCCTTTCTCCAACACAATACGGCTTCAGGCCATTGCACTCCACAAACACTCTTCTTACAGACCTTACACAAAGAGCTTTTGACGGCATCAACTCAGCTAGACCACCACACAGATCAGTACTTGCCACACTCGACATTTGTAAAGCCTTCGATGCCATCCCCCGCCACAACCTAACAAACAAAATCTACAACACAAACATGCACAACAACACAAAAAGATGGCTGGCCAACTTCTTAGCAGGCAGATGTGCACACGTATCTTTTGCCGGTCAGTCATCTAGCATTAGAAATTTCCCAAACGGAGTCCCGCAAGGATCCGTCCTGTCGCCCGCACTCTTCAACCTGTACATGCATGATATAAATACACCAAATTCATCCCAAATAACCATAGCCTCCTACGCAGACGACATAACACTCACAAGCACGCACCAAAACCCAGGCACAGCAACAAGACTCCTTCAAGACTATCTCGACACATTACATGAATGGTGCACTACAAACAGACTCAATTTAGCCCCAGCTAAATCCACTGCAACCCTCCTCACAAGCTGGACAGGAGAGCACGATTACGTCCCAGAACTCAACATAAACAACACACCCCTAACACACACAAAATCCTAGGAGTAACATACGACACCCAAATGACATTTAAACAGCACACCACTAACACGAAAAAGAAACTGACACCCAGACTTAACGCCCTTAGATCACTTGCCCACACGAAATTTGGACACAACAAAGAAACCACCACCACAGTCTACAAACAATACATAAGATCAGTTATGGAATACGCAAGCCCGGCCTGGGCTTCTAACCTAGCTGAAACACATCATAAGACCTTACAGACTATTCAAAATAAAGCCCTGAAAATCATCACAGGATGCACAGCTACTACACCCACAGATCACCTACATCAAGAAACCAAAGTCCTCAAAGTCAAAGATCTTCTAGACATGAGAGGCACTCAATTCCTGGCAGCAGCCTCCACGAATCAACACCACCCACTACACTACATGGCAACACACCCACAGACACCAAGAAATATCAAAACAACACCCAGCACACGCTATCACACACAAATACTGTCTTCTCTCCCTCCCTGCCCACCCCAAACCAACTTCCGGAAGCACATCCATACTCATATCACTCGCCGTTCCATCCACTCACTCATAGACAACACGCAGCTGCAAGCACGACCTCCCGAAATCCATCCTTCTGAATCCTCCCTTCCTCGCGAGGACAGAGTCCACCTGGCCAGGCTGAGATGCGGACACCATCCAGCTCTTCTGAGCTACCAGAAGAGACTGGATGACTCCGTCGTCGACACCTGCCCGGGTTGTAACACAGCACCCCATACCATTAAACACATCATAGAAGACTGCATTTCACACAACCACTTACGCCAACAACACAATTTACACTCTTTGAGAGCTCTGTGGGAAAGCCCGACCGTGGCCATGGCCTTCCTTAAGGACTCGGGCCTGTTCGGCCAGGCAGCTTAGGGAACAACAACAACAACTAAACTCAATCCTCTACCCATAGTTCTCATTTTCACCTCCCTCACCACACCATCCATATATACATTAAACAGCCACGGTGACATTACACAACCCTGTCACAAACCTACATTTACCTCAAACCACTCACTCAACTCATTATTTCCTACTCTAACACACGCTCTGGTCTCTTCATAAAATGTCATGTCACCTTGGTTGTTCAATATACTGTATACATGGATGGAGTGATTAGAGAATGTAGGGCAGGATCAATGGGTATAGGAACTAGACTGGAATCAGAGGGAAGAGAGTGGAAGATTTTAACATGCCTATATGCGGACGATGCAGTCCTGTTGGCGGAGATGGAAGAAGAGTGGTCACAGGCTTTGACAGGGTATGCGAAAAGAGAAAGTTTAAGGTCAATGTAGGGATTTTTTTTTTTTTTTTTTAATATGAGTTTAACCAGACAACTGAGCTCTATAAAAAGAACTCTCATAGGGCTGGCCAGAAGGATTCGATCAAGATATACAACTAAACGAGTCAAGATAGATCGGGAAGGGCGGTAGGGGAACAAATCGAGGAAGGTGAAGACACGCAGACATTTCTCGCCATTTCAGCAGTTCAGCCGGACCACATGAGCTCCACATCAAAGCTCTTATAGGGCAGGGCCGAAGGATGAGGCAAAAACTGCTACACCGCAACGCCAACCAAGAAGTGATCAGGGCGAAGAATGTAAGATCAGGTCGAAGGTAGAAAAAATCACATCGAGAAGCAAAAAATACATTACCGAAGGGAATCAAGTCAGTTCGGCCACATCACCAACCGAAGAGACAAAATGGGTCAGGAGTCACTACCTAGCCAGGCCAGGGAGACATGAGATATAGGCTGCCCGAGGACAGCCGATTGGGACAGAATAAGAAGAGAAGGGGAAAAACATAAAATGAGGAATGAAAAACTACTCAAAATTAGTCAAGCTGAGGACGAAAGCTTGAGGGGAGATAGGAAGGGTAAGTACACCAACCATCCCCCATTAAGCTCCAGTCGCCGGCCCCGAAGCCCCCCAACCGCGTCAGGAGAGTAGTATCAGGGGGGTCAATGTAGGGAAATGTAAGGTAATGGTGTTTGAGAGAAGAATGCATGAAACCATAAATTTTAAGGCAAAATATAGAATTAAGAAAGAACATGAGAAAAGTTTTAAAATAAAAATGAGAAATGAAGAATTGAGAGAGGTTGAAAGTTTCAAGTATTTGGGAGCTGTAGCCTACTATGCAAATATGGTAAAATGGAGCAAGATAAAAGAGAGAAATGTAATTGGAGAACTTAATAGTATTCTAAAAGGAAGAATAGTTAGTCAAGAAGTATAAAAGTAACTGAGAAACAGTGTGCTGCTCCCAACACTCTCGTATGGAAGTTAGACATGGACAGCAAGGGACGAGGACCTCTCCAAACTAAGAGCTGTGGAGATGAGCTTTTTCAGAATGGCAGCTGGCATGAATAGGCTAGATGGCCCAAGTAATAGGGAAGTGAATGAGTCTTTTGAATGGAAGAGCAAGCTTTGGGCATTGATTGTGGATTGGTTGAGTGAATAACGAGAAGTACTTTGAGGTTGTATGGTCATGTTCAGACAATGGATGAAGACAAAATGCCAAGAAAGATATATGGAAGTCAGGTGAGTGGAACCACTAGTAGTGGAAGGCCACACCTATGGTATGGGAAAAGAAAGTGGAAAAATATATTGAAGAAAAACTTCCACGTAGTGGAAGGGGCATTGTGGCACGGGCAAAGGAAGCATGTCTTGACAAAGTAGCCTGGAGGCGTTTCTGTCATGGCCATCCTTTAGCGAGGGTTTATCAGGGGGAACAAGGCGTTGGAGATGATGATGATGATGATTTGCTTGCACACTCCTCCATGAATGTAGAATACAAAATCCATATTGTAAATAAAAGCAATGTTATTTTTAAAGTTTATTATAAATGTATCAATCATACAGTAATTGCCGAAGATACATACAGTATTGCCATTAATATGTTCAACAAACAAATGTACAAAACTTCACAAAAATAGAGGGATTTGTCATGAAAAAAATAGGAACTCTATTTATGACCACTTAACCCCTTCAGTATACCATTAATTTAATTATTAATGTTTTGTCTTTTTACTGTGTTCGTCCAAGTTTTGGTTTGTTTATTTTGCAAGTTTTACATTATAATAATAATTATTATTTGATGATGATTTAAAAAGTTTTCAGAAGGCCTGCGGTAGTCAAAGGGTTAATCCAAATCATTTTTACCTCGGTGATTACCAGAGATCTTTCCTAAACTCTGTAAAATCATGTAATATTAGTTTGTTTATTTTGCAATTAACTTGCTCATGTAGTAATGTACACCCTATGTGGAGGATTGTGTTCTTTTATTTAATACATTTAATTTTAGTAAGCGTTGTTTCCACATAGCGATTTTGATTGTTGTTTTGCATTTATATTGGCTTTGTCCAAGTTTTGGTTTGTTTAGTTTGAAAGTTTTAAATTTTAAATTATATTAGCCAGAATCAAATTAGACAGATGCTATCGTATCTTGAAGGGGTTAATAGTAAACATTTGATAATTACGCCTAGCATATACATACATACATATTTTCTATTATATTCATGACACTTTTATTAGGAACCTTTCTCTTCTTGTGCAGGTCCGTAATACAATCCAAAAATGTTGACTAATTACTCCAATGTTTATAAACATAGGAATAACAGCTACCACATTATGCATGAGAGGAACAAAGATAACTGAATAGGTAGACACATCCTCCATAGCAATGTTCAAATTTTCATTGTATTAAGTCATGAGCGTCACTTATCTTTCTGAGGATACGCAAATTTGTTTTTGTAAAGTCATTTAGGAATGGTAAATGTGTATATGAAGAATACTGATGTAAAAGATGTGTTCATAAATAATCATTTGTATGCATTTGGTGTGTTGTGTGTGTGTGTATTTTGTAGGTATAATATAGAGGAATGTATGCACAACATATCTGACAAATATTCATGACAGTAGTTTGCGAATAAAACCTACCCTTAATACTGATATGGACTCACAACATGGCAGTTTATGACATCAATGAGGAACTTATTGTAGACACACACTTTAAATATTACTATATACATATTTACACTGTACAAGCATATCACAGACGGGAAACATTCAAGCCATATCTCACTCGTGCTACGTAGTTTGAAACAGTGATTTTGAAGTTTTCTTCAATTCTAAAAATAGTCTTTGTAATCTTGACAAGGCATTTTGTTCTGCCATAACTTTTAATCCTCTCAGGATTTCCATACGCAGTATATATGCCTAGGAAGAATGACTGCCGTAGATCTAGTGGTGTCTTTAAGCTTATAACAACTAGTCTGTTCATTCTAGGTTGGGCAGAAATCGTAACCCATAACCTCTCATAACTAAAAAAGGACTAGAGTAATCGAGCTAATATTTCTACCAAATAGGAAGACTTGGCTATGGAATATGTGTATAAATTGACAGCTCATTTGCTCTATCCCTTTTTGAGTTACTGAGGTTAGAGGTTACGATTTCTGCCCAACCTAGAATGAACGAACTACTGTATACATGATCAAAGGTCAAATATAATAGTATGCCTAACAAAGGTTTTAGGTTGAGCCTCTTTTATAGTTAAGGGGGGATGGGCCGGTTTTATGGACCACTTTCTCTCTCATGTTTAGCCCCATTAGTTCTCAGATGTTCAGATGTTTGCCCCATTAGTTAGTCAATTTTAAGACCTTTCGCCCCATTTCTTCGTCAATATTTAGACCTTTCGTGCTATTTAGGTGTCGATTTTTTCCCTGGTGAACGATAGTGAGCCTGTAATGTTGGAAGAACCGGCCTTTGGCCGCAAAATTTTTCTACCGAAAAATTTACAAATTAATTTAGAAGGGGGATCTAATGGATGTTTTTTTTATGTTTGAGGGAGGTCTAGGGAGGAAACTAAGAAATAAAGGAATACATGAATTAATATACCAAATATACAGCCCATCTCCCCTTAAAATATTCAGTAATACTGATAGTTATTGTTCCAAAAGAGAAGACAACTTTCAAGTAATAACTTGCATGTAAACAATTAAATTACTAACACCATAGAAACATCTTTGATCTAGGACTAGGTATTGTGTTCATATTTTGTTATTTCATTTTAAAATATATGTTTTCAATGTTGTCAAGTATTATATTTACTTCACAACCAGTATGTAGCTACAACCATCTTGTTGACCAGACTTCTATATGTAAAGTGTTCCATTTAAGGACACTTCAAGAAACGATTGATGAAACTGCGAACCAGCACTTATTTTCATTAATCTAAATATCTACAAAGAAACTTGTAGTGATGTTCTAGAATGCACTTGTTTTCATTAATCTAAATCTCTACAAATAATACTTGTAGTGATGTTATAAAATGTGATTATTATCAACATCTGAATGCACTGAGATATAGTTCTTCAGCTTAACTCCATACAATTGACTTATCATATGGAGTAACATACAAAACAAGTACATAACAAATAACGTCTTACTTATCATTATTTCTGTTTAGCTTAGGAGTGACGTCTACAAAAATTGGTGATTAACTCTTTCACATCTAGTATTCAAGATTAATGAAATGCTATTCCTAGTACCATATGAGGCGGATGAGCGAAGATGAAGTGTGGTGGATGGAGCCGGATGATGTGATGATGACATGTTGAACTGGAGGGATGCGTGGTGATATGAGACTAGGTGGGTGTGGCACAGACCTCACGGATCATTTCTTGGGCGCCAGGGGTACGTCGTCCTGGGGGGCACAAGTACAGTATTAGATAAACATAAAAATGCAATGCAAAATATAGAACATTTAATAGGAAGCTTTTTATATTAATGTACCGGTACTCTACCCAAATTTCTATTCGGGCTCTGTCTCGAATCGGCCACCCTCAGCAATGGGGTATGTGCCTAAGTACATATACATACATATTGTATGTACATACATACTCCCCACACACACTGTTTAATTCTAACTCATTGCATACTATTGCCTTTTTAAATATCAAATCAGTTTATTTATCATAAACATAAAAGCTCAATACAATATATAGAAAAAGTAATAAGAAACTGTCAACTAATGGACTCGCCATACGTTTAATTCTCACTCATTGCATACTATTGTCTATTTATAAAACATGCATTATTTCCACAGGGATTTTGATAAGTTCTTCTATATAGTGTGGGGTTCTTGTTTTGGTTTGTTTGTATTGATAGTTTTACATTATAATGTATCAGTCAGTTTTTTTATATCATAACACTATAGGTAGTGCCAACAAACTTGACAATAACTTTGGCCCCTTAACTTCTTATAACTCGAAAGGAATGAAAGCAATCGGAATGACGTTTTTATCATTTGGGATGAGTCCACCAGGAAATAGGTGTGGATCTTTACATCCAGTTTGCTCTAGGCCCATTTGAGTTACAGAGAGGTCAGGGATCAAGATTATTGTCAAGTTCGTTGGCGCTATAGTCTATTCGCTGTAAGTAGGCGAGAAACCATGACTACTAATCTCTGTAACTAAAAAAATGACCAGAGTAATCGAGCTAATATTTCTACCATTTGGGAAGAGTCAGTCGAGGAATAAATGTGGAAATTTACAGCCAATTTGCTCAAGCCCTTTTTGAGTTACAGAGGGTAGATGTTATGATTTTTTTCGCCTACTTACAGCGAATAGACTACCGTATACCTATACCACCCCACCCAGCACAACGGCCACCACTACTACTCACATCATCAACAACGAAGCACGTCTCTGGGTCTTCCGAGTATTCCGGGGGCGGGGTGGAGTAAAGTAGTTGGTCTTGTCCCAGTATATAGCCACCTCCGCCGCCCTCCTCCTGGTCGGTAGTCTTGCGGTACACGGGGTTCGGGAAGCGGCTGTGTGGGATGGGGCCGGAATGCTTCATTCTCCACACCATGATCAGCAGCTAGGGTAGAGAATTATAAGTTGTTAGAGTAGAGTTTGATTTGTTCGTTTATTTCTATAATAAGCTTGCTTTTATATCAGAGATAAGAGGTCATAGGCCTATAGCAGCTAAAAACATAAACGTAAAACTATGGGCAAGTCTACTTATTACTGCACTCAGTGATTAACAATAATATATGAATTATTATGATCAATAACTTTAAAAATATATAAGAAAACTGTATTCAATTAAGGACCATAACAACCAGGAGATTAAAACAAACAAATAACAAAAAAAGGCACAACACTACAAATGTAAACTAACTGTAGCAGATACATACACAAATGTAAAGCACAATAATTCAATAAAAGTATTCAACTAACCACAATAGCCATTGCGAGGACTACTGCTGAGCCCAGAGCTGCCCCAAGAACCATGCCGGCCTGTGGTGTAGCGGCACTAGACTGTTTCTGTTGGGGGGTGAAGTGTGGTGGGATGTCTTGTGGAGCCGCCCTTATCTCTGTCGGCAGTGGCTCAATGATGGGTTCGTCAGTGGCCAGTGTCATGGGGATGTTCACGGGCACTATTATTTCTGTGGGAGTAATAATAATTTTAGTCCACCGAAGAAGTTTGTTATATATATTTTACTTACTGTTAGTCTCTTATACAAATTTTGTATTGTACGTTACGTGTTTGTGGTACCATTATTGCCTTAGTTGTGGCTAATATCATTGCAATGAACGAGGTTGCAATAATTGCCGAGGGAGTATTAACTCTTTCAGACCACTGAAAACATTTACCGTTAATACCAATTTTGTTACTACTGGACAAATATTTTAAACTTGGTAATAATCAACCAGTAGCTTACTACTGTATATACAGTACATAGTACAGTACTTTTGAAATTAGAAAATACATTAAGCTCATGAACAAAAAAGTATCTGTATGTATGTATGTATGTATGTATGTATGTACGTATGAATATACTCTGGCACCTTCCCCATTTTTTTTTTTTTTTTTTTTTTTTTTATGGGGGTGGCCGACTCGAGACAGAGCCCGAACAGGGACATCACAATATCTAGAAATACATAATCCAAGTTCAGAATGATAAAGACTTACCAACAATGCACATCTTCATGTCAGTGTCCAGCATGTAGCCATCAGGACAGACACACACAGGGGTAGCCTCGGCACTGCGCACACAGAAGTGGCTGCAGGAGTGACGGCTGCACACGTTCTTCCCCGAGGGCTGGCGGTAAGGGTGGAGGACGTGCACCACTCGCGGGGATTCCAGCTGTAAAGAAAAAATATATATTACTATTTTTGTTGTATTCGGGCTAACATTTGATGACAATTCAACTGATTTCTGGTAGTCAAGGAGTTTAAATCTTCCTCGAGTAACTCTTTCAATGTAATTACAATTTGTTTTCTTGTAATTTAGTTAATGTTAATTATTTACATTAGTTAAATTGTGACAGATTTCTCTTAATGACATCAAGCTGTAACTGATTATCTATAATGATCCTATTAGGAAATTATTGGAGACGTAATGAAACTAGATTGTTTGACTATAGATGTGAGTAATTGATATATAGAACCAACAATGTATGTATGTATGTATATTTATACTCAGGCACATACCCCACTGTTGGGGGTGGCCGACTCGAGATAGAGCCCGAAAAGAAACAATATTTAAAGTTCCAATTCTTAGGGTCCGTTAGTATCTCCAATCCTAATGACATTTGGTGATATGTCTGACTCTGAATATGAGAATCATCATTATAGGTTTATCAAATATTATTCAATGGCCACCATAATTCTAACTCACCAAGTGTCCAGCTGAAACGTGTTGGATGTCCCTGCCAGTGAACTTGTCGGCACTGAAGAGAGCGATCTGTGACCAGTCCACCCAGTACATGCGGTCTTCAAACACAGACACAGAGAAGGGGTGGCGCAGTACTTGGGGCGAGTACAGGATCGTCTGTGATGAGGTAAAAGTATATCATTATTGGTGTGAACATAACTAGAAAAACTAAATCACAAAAATAAACCTAGTATACCTGGTACTGGTATTATGAATTTCATCAGGTAGTATTCCCCTGGATGGCCTATGCTCAGATTTGGGCAACAGTAAGAACATACGGTCCTGCATTTAATTTTCCCTAGCTGGTTGCTAAACTGAAACCATACTACATAATTAATCACTCAGTTTATAAAGTACAGTACAGTATATGCATGCATGTATGGTAACTATGTTGGTGGTGTAATGGTTTAGATGCTTATGTTCTGGGTGTGTTGTCCCGAGTTCGAATCCCGGGAGGATCTTATGCTTTCATTAATTTATTCAAGTGCATTGGAGTTTGTAATGGAGGATTAATGTTAAAAACGGGGTGTTCCTTAAAATCACTGAAGTATAATCCATATATGGTCACAAAAACAGCTCCTCACCTCAACTCGTGACCCGTCCAGCTCAGACTTCATGATCTTGTTGTAGAAGCCGTCGCACCAAAAGAGTTTCTTGCTGGCATAGTCTACAGTGATAGAGTTAGGCCAGTGAACCGTGGGGTTGGAGACGATGGCCATACGGTTACTCCCGTCCAGGCCAGAGCGCTCAATCTTGGGAGGATTTCCCCAGTCAGTCCAGTACAGATACCTTCAGAGGAAGAGAAGAACGGTTTATATTTTATTTTTTCTTAGTGTTCAGTAATAGTATGCCTTAGAGATATATTTATTCTAAAAATGCAACAAAAATATAAATCATTAAGTGTTGTTGAATTAACTCTAATAATATCTGATGAAGAAAGTAATTACCAAAGGAGTCTTCTCAATCATAAGCAGTTCTAGTTTAATATTTTTGTTGTCATGACAAATTATAATATACTGTATATGTATTATAAATAATGATTTATTGATGTACTGAAGATTCAAGTTAATCAAATGGAGGGATAAAGATTACAATAACAAAAGAATACCAACTCACCCATCGATAGGGTTAGCAACGATGGCTCTGGGTTGTCTAAGATGCTCCTTAACAACGGTCTTGGTCCAGGTGCCGTCCCAAGAAATCATGCGGACCTCACTGCTGCTGATGTCTGTGTAGTAGATGTTGTTGTGGATCCAGTCGACTGCCAGTCCGTCCGCCGCCAGGTCCTCTCCTGTCACTAGTACTTCCGGGGACTCAGGGTTTGTCATGTCCGCCCTGGAGGAGAGAGACAAGGGAGTTACTCACCAAGTGTTTTATAGTTTTTTTTTTAAAGTTCCATCTCTCCCTCTGGACATAGACTTTTATAGCCGGTAGAAGGCTATAGGAAATAGTTCAATCATTTGAATGCAATCTATTCACATGGAAGAAGTTTGAGTATCGAACATAGACTTTTATAGCTGGTAGAACCTAGGCTATAGGAGATAGTTCAATCACTTGAATGCAATCTATTCACAAGGAAAAAGTTTGAGTATCAGATTGTACTAACCTCATGATCTTATTCTCCTTGTTATTGCACCAAACGATCTGACTGGTGATGTACTGGTAGTCTAGTGCGGTGGCCAGGCGAGTGTTGTTCACCACGGAGGTCAGTTCACCGTCACGCAGCCTCAGGCGTCGGATATCGTAGCTGAAATCAAAAGAAAGTAGTAGCTTTAGAGGTGTTTATATATAATTGTAGGTGGATAATCATCTTTGCAATATCTTAATAGTCATTGTATTACAATAGCAAAAATAAGGATTACTAAAGTAGAAAGCTAGTGTTTCGGGATGTAGCTTGTATTGTGTATCCCGAGGGGTGGCTTCGGGATAGTTGCATCTAAGAACTGCTAATATAACATAAGCTAGCATCATAACATACTAGCATGTACACTGGCCAGGCCTATGAGAGTTTTGTTCTGAAACTCAGTGGTCCGTTTAAGCTACTGTATTAACAAAAACAAAAAATAAACCATGTACATTTTACACACCTATGAGAGAATAGAAGGTAAGGTTCTCCAGTATCGGCCTTGCAGCGAGTGTAGTTCCTGGTATCCCTCTGGTAGCCAGGCAGACAGGAACAGTGGAAGCTGCCGTCAGTGTTGGTACATTGTTGGGAACACGCACCTGGCTGCTCGCTACATTCATCAATATCTGAAAGCAAAAGTAAAATGTTAATAAGTAAATATAAAAAGAAAGTAAACAAATATTCCATTCTAAGTAATACAGTAAATCTTCAAGTATGTACGTCATTAATCTAAGCTATTTAATACTCAACAACCAATATTACTAAAGAGCATCACTATCAGAATGACCAATTACCAAAACTAGTGTAACCCTGATAATTACCTTCACAGTCGATTCCCCTGACGAGCTTGTAGCCCTTGCGACACTCACAGTGATGACCGTTCCTCGTGTCAACACAAATCTGAGCACAGCCACCGTTGTTGCGATCATCACACTCATTCACGCATCCTGCAGACAAACCCTCGTCCTGGAAGAAAAGTGAGGTATTGTTAGCTTAGCAGTGCTTTATTGTATGTAGACAAACTTATGGTATTGCTGATCTTACAGTACTCTAGACTATGGTAGATAAAAGGTTAATTTGGGGACTTACGCTAGGCTGTGCATTTCCACGGCACTGATCTCTGTGATTTACCTCAGTGTAGCATGTGGTGCGTGAGTTACCGACCCAAATACATAGGTGCTTATTATCCACATTACCTCCCAAGACTGGATATCACTAATGTTCTTGCACTCCAAGATAATTTCTACAGTTCTACTACTAGGTTAACAGCAGCATCAGGTGTGAGGACAATGCCTTTCCAGGGATTCAAACCCAGGACCTTTTAGTTATCAGCCAAACATGCTAACCATTTCATACAAGTTTTGTCTTTTAACTGTGTTTGTATAAGTTTTGGTTTGTTTATTTTGCAAGTTTTACATTATAAGTCACCCTGGGGAAGAAAAAAAGTGGCACTCACCGATCCATCCGTACAGTCGTCGTGTCCATTACACAGCAGATCGTTGGAGATGCACCTCTGGTTTCGCTCACACTGGAATTGGTTACTGCTGCATTCATCTCCTGTCTCAGGGGCTGGGGTTGGAGGTGTGGCTAATGGGAGGGGGAAAGTTGGAGTTAGCACTTTGACTACCAAACACCATTCCTAATGCTCTATGAATATAATTGTGTGGCTGTAGTTAGATTGATTTGATCACATAATGTCAATAAAATATAGTCACTTATGATGCAACCTGTCCTAAAGCTCATTATGCCTAAAACTCACTATACCTAAACTGTAATTTACCATCATACTATACCGGTAATTGAAAATATGAAACCAAATTAAAATAACTTAGATAGTGTGGCTTATTATATAATGCATAGGCAAACTGGTGATAAATAGGGAAAGTGACTTTAGTATTAGCGACATTTATACCATACAGTACAGAACACCATAAGGTATATAAACTTACGACAGTCTAACTCATCCGACCCATCTTCACAGTTCTCCCTCCCGTCACACACGTGTCGCTCCCTGATACAGCCAGCATTGGTACACTTGAAGTATTCATCGGGGCACTCATCCGGGCAGTCTCTCTCGTCCTCCCCGGTCTCGCAGTCCGCCTTGCCGTCACACACCCACTTCTGAAGGATACAGTAGAGGCCACACTGGTACTCCCCCTCCAGGCACAGCGAGGGTGGGGTGATGGTGGTGGTGCTGGGGATGTTGGTGCAGTTCTGTGGAAGGGATCATGTGGTTTAGTTACCCAAGAGTTGTTCAATAAACTTGATAAGAGTTTGGTCATCATTCTCATACACTACAGGGGAAAGAGATGTGGATCAGAAGTTGTTTAAAAGTAACATTACATTGACATTGTCTAGGTTATCATCAACTTAAGTTACATGAGTAGCCTAGCTATATAATCCATGTCGAAATACTCCTAACAATAAACAAGAAACTAGTATGAAGTGTAAGTACGGTACATACGCTTTCATCAGTGCCATCCTTGCAGTCATCCTCGCCATCACAGGCCCAGAGCTTAGGAATGCGGCGACCGTTGGCACACTGGAACATGTGGGACGGCAGCGGGGGTACAGTTTGACGGCAGTCAGCCTACACACAAACACAACTCAATAAACATATGCAATGAATATAGATATTGAATGAATAGACATTTAACATATGGGTTCCACTTAACCTGACAAGCGTGAAATAGACCTAGGGGCTAGGGTAGTTATTTGTGCATTTCTAGCCTTGGATTCTGACAGAATTCGTTATATTTACAATATAGAGCATTATTTGTTTTCGGTATGCTTTTATTTTACATATATGATGTATATATGAACCTTCAAGAGTGCTAAAATAAGTGGGAAAAGCATTTGGGTGGTGAAAAACGAAGATATTGGCCACCCGGTCATAATCTCAGGCGAGAGAGAGCCACAGGCAACCCTCCTCTCTCGCTGTCTGTGAGGTAACTGAGACGAGCGGGGCGGTGTGGGCCGGTGTCTGGGTGTTACATAACGATCTTTTCTGCAACCCACTTGTGCTACATTATCGCGGGAGAGAAAAATAACCGATAAATGATGATAATAAGAGGAAAAATAGGTGATAATTGAGGAGGGGAGGGAGGGGGGAATAAGGAGGGGAGGGGGGTGGGTGAGATTTACATGGATGAGTACTGGAGGGGAATTATCTCACCTAGAGACAAATTCCTTTGTTTTGATAGGCCCTTTTTTTTTTTGGAAGGTTTTTTTTATGGTCTTGCTTCCGTGAGGCCCATCGCGTTCCCTATAGGAAGCCTTCCGTGAGGCCTATCGCGCTTGCCGGGTTAATGAATAATGATATATATGATGCAAGGAAATAGAAACTCCAAATACATTTTTAAAAGTAGATTACACATTATGATGCATTATCCTACCTCATCAGATCCATCTTCACAGTCGTCGACACCATTACAGATGAAGAGTCTAGACACACACTGGCGGTCGCTCTCACACTGGAACTCGTCATGGTCACAGCTCCCTGCAAACATAAAGAATGCATATTATAAGCTTATGATTCTTTCTATGCTTAATGTTTAATTGAACTACATTGGAGGATAATACAGGTAATGATAATACAAAATATAGCAGCCATTAACA
This sequence comes from Paralithodes platypus, assembly GCA_032716605.1. NCBI lineage: Eukaryota > Metazoa > Arthropoda > Malacostraca > Decapoda > Lithodidae > Paralithodes > Paralithodes platypus. The sequence goes on along the minus strand of CM064527.1, from coordinate 44,626,640 downwards.
GGTTTTTATATCATTACATGAACTTTTATGCTACATGTTTTAGTATTAGGCTATAACATGGCGTAATGGTGAAAAGTTATGGAACTTTAATATCATGTAACTTACTGCAGTCATCCCTGGCCTCATCACTGTTGTCCCTACAGTCATCCTGGCCATCACACACCCAGCGGCTGGGGATGCAGTTACCGTTGTTACACTTGAACTCAGACTCCCGGCAGTGTCTCACCCGGGCGTCTCCAGGCCGGTCAGGGCAGCTCTCAGGCTATAGAGAGATAGGATAGGGATATATTGTCAAGCATACTATTCGTTTTAGTACAGTATAAACCCCTCTCTTTCAGACCCCAAGGGACATGGATCTGGAAACCCATAAACTAAGTACTGTACCTGTTCTATGAAAGATAAAAGTCTGACAGACAGATGTTTCACACTTCACTTTTCAGATTGCTGAAATTAGCTCAATCTCCGATTAGTCCAAAAAGAGAGGGAAATTCTTAGGTAGGCCTAGGCCTACTAATTACAAATGTGGAATTCAAGCTAGATAGGCTATGCAGTTTATAGGCTAGACAGTTAGTTATTTGTTCACAAAGATGAAGTAAAGGTATAAGTATATTCAATTGGTGGGTTATGCACTCTACTTCAACCCCTGGTCAAGCAAAGAATGACTGTACTGAACACTTACTATTTCATCAGTAGCATCGGTACAGTCCGGGGATCCATCACACACCCAGGAGCGAGGCAGACACCGATGGCCATCACATGCAAACTCATTACTGCGACAGGACCATGCTGGTGAGTACAAGGATGGTATAGGTTAGGGGTATTGTGTCAAGGTATCTAAAGTCACAGCTGCATTAATGGTTTCATCTTGACCCCCTTCTTCCTCATGCTTAGCCCCATTAGTTTCGAAAAGTTGGTTGATACCCCTTCGTATAAACCACCACTAGTTTAGAAAGGGTTTATGAGGCCTTTGCTTTCACAGTTCTTACACCCCTGATACTACTCTCCTTGACGCGGTTGGGGGGCTTCAGTGACTAATTTTGAGTAGTTTTTCATTCCTCATTCTATGATTTTCCCCTTCTATTCTTATTCTGTCCCATCTAAACGCCTGTGCAGTAATCTGGAGACAACCCTCCAAGCAAACTGCACATTTAAACAATAAGAAGAAGAAGAAGAACCTAGTAATTTTGTGACAAGTCAAGTTTTAGTTATTTAGGCCTATGTGCAAAAACAAGAAAACTACAGTCTCCACTACATTAACCCTTTCAAGATGCTGTTGCACATTTCTGTTCTGTTTTCTGGCTATCATGAGACGATTATATTTAGATTAGTAGGATATTAGGCTAAGTAAGGGTATATGGAAGTCAGAGGGTTAGGCCTAAGTAAGATAGTCTACCATTTTAATTCCCACAGATCCTTTCTAAGTTGTATAGAATCGTCCAATGATAGCCAGAATACACCGTCAAAATGTGTCATCATCTTGAAAGGGTTAATATCTCCATCAGTTCTACAGGATGGCATTATAAATCACAGGTAGGCCTAGGCTATACAGTTCAAAGCAAGACATTATTTGTATGACGCCAAGAACACTATAGGCCTAGGGCTAGTCACCATGGGGAGGTTTTTATGTATTAGTTTTTTTGGTTTTAGTTTCCTCCCTAGACCTCCATAAGTTAAACAACATAGATAAATAGGCTAGCCTATATAAACAAGACACTTTGAGATAAATTTGTGAATTTTTCGGTAGAAACTTCCTCCTAAATTGCAGGTTCGCTAACGCTTGCCAGGACAAAATGACACCTTGATGGCACGAAGTCTTAACATTGGCAAATGTATGGGGCGAAAGGTCTTAACATCGCCAAACTAATGGGGCGAATGTTTTGAAAAACTAACAGGGCTTAACATGAGGGAGAAGGGGCCCCAGAATTAACCTCCCCTTAACCTCTGAAGTGCGCATGGGGGGTATGAGACACCACACTCCTGTGCTGACATATTTGAGCTGTTCCCATCACTAAAATATTTATTTTACCATATATAACATTAATACTTATCCATATGCGCCTATTATAGGTTGATTATAAAGGTATTAACCTGTTACAACAATAAAACAAGAAGTGGAAACAGCGTTTGGATGGTCAAAATCGGCGATACAGGCCGGGAGTTACACAATGTATGGCTGAGGCAACCTCCCAGCCCACCACTTTCCTCCACCTCTGGAGAGAGACTGTCGATCGATACTCTCTCTCTCTCTCTCTTGCACTCGCTTGCTAACAGTGATGACAACGCCCTGCTACCAACTCGCTAATGTTAGCACAAAAATAGACCACAGGAAAAGGGAATAACAGGGAAAATAGGTGATAACTGAAGGAGGGGAGGTGGAGGAGTGATATTTGGCATGGCCCAGGGGCAAAAAAAAAATAAAAACAATATTTTTGTTTTCGGTGTTTAAAATTTATTTTTTATTTTCCGACTCTTAACCTCTGAAGTGCGCATGGGGGGTATAAGACACCTCTGCCTGTGCGCATGTATTTGAACTGTTTCCATCACTAAAATATTTATTTTACCATAAATAGCATTAATACTTCTCCATATGCGCCTATTATAGGTTGATTATAAGGGTATTAACCTGTTACAACAATAAAACAAGTGGAAACAGCGTTTGGATGGTCAAAATCGGCGATACAGGCCGGGAGTTACATAATGTATGGCTGAGGCAACCTCCTTTCCCGCCACTTTTCCCCAAGTCTGGAGAGACACTGTCTATCGATACTCTCTCTCTCGCACTCGCTTGCTAACAGTGATGACAATGCCCTGCTTGCAACTCGCTAATGTTAGCACGAAAATATACCTCAGAATAACGGAATAACAGGGAAAATAGGTGATAACTGAAGGAGGGGAGGAAAGTGGGGAAAGAGGGGAGGTAGAGGAGTGATATTTTACATGGCCCAGGGGCAAAACAAAAATAAAAAATATTTTATTTTATTTTTTTCGGTGTTCTAAATTGATTTTTTTCCCCCTGACTCTTAAGAGTCTTCCCGCAGTCCGCCGGGGGAACTCTTAAGAGTCTTCCTGCAGTTCCCGGGTTAAGAGTCTTCCCGCAGTCCGCCGGGGGACTCTTAAGAGTCTTCCCGTAGTTCCCGGGTTAAAGTCACCACCTACCCTAATAAATCATACAAATCCCAATAACCAACTCCACACCACCATCAACTACGGAAATATTGCAAAAACGTTAACCTATCCTGTGTTGTGTACTTGTGTTTCTGTGGTTGAAGACATGAACAAAGTTATCTGTAGGCTAGGCCTATATGGGAAAGTGATAAAACAAAGAGCGCAGTTAGAACATATTTGTTATTTTGTAAAGGCGTTTGTATTTTACTACGTGACTCTTATTCTATAGATTGACGGATACAGCTTGAGATCATAGGTACGGTACATCCTCTAGCATCCATTATCTCTTATATTACACAAACACTATCTCTCCCCCCCCCCTCTCTCTCTCTCTCTCTCTCTCTCTCTCTCTCTCTCTCTCTCTATATATATATATATATATATATATATATATATATATATATATATATATATATATATATACTGTATATATATACGGCATACATCAGTGAAACAGTTATTTAATTGAAATTTGAACTATTCCACTATCTTAAAACTACAGTAGGCCTAAGTGTATTTTTTCTAGTATTGCTGCACGTCACGGTATAGCCATCATGCATAGTCAAGCCACCAGCGAGATGAAATGAAATGACTGTGTGTGTGTGTGTGTGTGTGTCAACATATAAACCTATCCCCTTAGTTATTGACAGCGACTGTGCCACATTATTTAAAATAACTGAATATGATAATTTGAAACACGATTCATATACAGTATGTGTCTGAATACTGTAACAGTGTAGCTTTCTCTCATAATACTTATCAGTTTAACGTTCTGTACTTGTTAATTGATTAGTTAATTGACCTCTTGCGAGTTTCAGGCTACAAGGAAGTTGGAGCCGTAAACATCGATATTTAAAAGTAATACAATAATAATGATGGATAGAAAGTATGTTAAATTGGGATATATGTACCGGTATCTATAATTGTACTATGACCGTAAGATAGCTGGTAATTCTGCTAAATATCGATGTCTACAGCTCCAACTTCCATATAGCCTGAAACTCGCAAGTGACGTAGAGTTTATTGAAACTTGCCATAAACTATCACTAAGGAACTGATGTATACCGGTATATATAATTTAAACAAGCTTTACATTATAGGCTAATCCGGAATAACAAAAAATAATGTTCTACAAGTATTGACCCTTTGAGGATTATGACGCGTTTTGACTATATTCTGGCTATCATACACGATGTTATACAGCTTAAAAAGGATCTGTGGGACTTAAGAGGGGAATGACTATCTCAATTTTCTGACTCTACTGTTCATTAATTAGCCAACACATTTCACTTAAAATGGTTAAGCTTTCTCATCAAGTTGCAAATTCCACAAAAATGGTATATAATCCCAAGAAAATTACAACAAAATCATTGCTTCGCCTAAAGTTGTTTACTTTTTAGTTGTTTGAAGTTAATAAGTTTAAAGTTCTCTAATTAACGTCCCAAACTTCCCAAATTGACTAATTCCTTGAATATGAGGAGAGTGTACGTTCATATATAATTATGTGCGACTAATTTGATTGGGTGACAATTTAACTTACTCCTATAGTGATGTAGGTTACGTACGCTACGGTACTTTCTATGTGGTTGCTTTGTGTTTTTATATTGCAAAATTTTATTTTGCTAAATCGTTATTTTCACATAGTGATTTTGACAAGTTCATTTGTCTTTATATTGTGTCGTTCCTGTTTTGGTCTGTTTGTTTTGCAAGTTTTACATTTTAATTTCAGGAACATAACTACAACATAGTGGGGAATTACTGTAAGGTACTGACCTTGCCGAATATGTGTGAGGAAATTCCATAGACTTACATTTTTGGATTTTGTCGAAAGAAACTGTCAATTCGCGATAAGATCAGTAAGGACCATAAATAATATTATTTAACCCGTTCAGTACCGGTGACATCCTTTTAGTCATATTCTGGCAAGGATTATACGATTTTATTCAGTTTAGGAAGGACCTCTAGATATAATAAGGCTTCAAACTATCTCAACCAATCCTTTTAACTACCACAGATCCTTCCTAAGCTGCATAATATCTTCTAAATATAGCTATAATAATATATAACACGTCGCTGGTACTCAAAGGGTTAAGACCGACAAATTACAGGTTCTGGACCAGCTACATTAGCAAGTAAACTCTGGAACTCTCTCCCTCAATTTAGCTTTCCCTCATCCTATGACGGGAGCTTCAAGCTCCGTGTGTCCAGACATTTTGACTCTAACGTACCTTGAATTTGTCTCTATTACTCTTTCAATTATTTTTGCGGGCCACTTGTTACAGGCAGCCTTGTTTTTCGTCTCTTTCATACACATAGGAAAACAATAACTAATTCATGATCGACAGTTATTAATTTGTTTCCCGAAAAACTAAATTAGAATGGTCTTTTGGTGATGAACTTAAAAATAAATGTACCCTGATTTATTACTTTGATTCAGTCAATATGCAACTCAAATCAAATAGGCTATATAGACACGTAGGCCTACAGTGATTAGTGTTGGCTGCTTACTATGTTTAAACTTCACTTACCACCATTGACAACCGGGCCTGAGACTCCCAGTATTAACGCCAGAAGCTTCATGCTTATTTTGATCGCCATTGATGCTTCACAATACACAGGGCAATTTGTAGATACACTCACAACAGCAACTCGGTACTCACTATGCCGTGCTACGCTGGTCCATCAGGTTATATAGGGTTCTGCTTGCTAGCCACGCCCCCTCTCACGCTCGCTTCATTCAGAATTCCTCGTTGCCAAATGTGTAGATTTATTGTACGTTCTGCATATTCAAGATGTTTTCCGCATTGTGGAAGTCTGCAAAATAGAATCTAACTTGAATTATGTAATAATTTGGGCTTAGTATTTACTTTTACTCTATAAACATACCGGTACACAATTGCAGTGTTATTTGACTATCCTGCAACCCTTCCCGGTATTGCAGACATTCAGTGTCAGTGATCTGCGCAGTGACTTACCAGCTTTCTGTATCATGTGTTTGTACTTCCCATACTTTGTTTACTTCCTCCCTTCTTATTCGGACGGAGGTTTAGATGAATCGGTAAAAATATGTACAGTTGAAGTTGACTGCATAATATTTATCAAGATTTCATTCATGCCATTCACCTCCCTCTCTCATACATACTAAGTCAGGCTTGCCAACCTAACTGCGGAGTGTATGTCAACAAACTTCATGCGACATCATTTTGCATTTCAACGATGGTTAAAATGAAGGATGCCAAGCTCGTGCACTTCCACTTTTAATTAAACTGAAGAAAGAAACGTATATATTATTTTATTTTTAAGAATGTGATATTCTGCATGACCTCTAAAAAAAAATCTGTATTACGTACTGAATGCGAAAGTGTGGTAAGCACGTCCGTAGAGTATATTACACCAGCCGCCCTCGCCATCCTCCCCTATAGTAGTTTATGAAATACATTATTAAGGAACTACGGTACTGTACAGTCGAGACAAAAATAAAACCGTCTACGAACCAGTATATACTTAAACTGTCATAAGGTATCCATGAATGCGTTCAGTATAGGCTACATATTATATTCGTAAGCAAATAGTTGCAAGAATGCATGCTTGCGAATTCGAAGGGCAGCTGATGAAATGTTCGCGAGTGTTGCTGTTGTTTCCTTAGAGCGGGTTAACCCTTTGAGTACCAGCGACGTGTGTTATATATTATTCTAGCTATATTTAGACGATATTAGGCAGAGGAAGGATCTGGGGTGGTTAAAAGCGTTGGTCGAGATACTTGTAAACCTTATTATGGCTAGAGGTACTTCCTAAGCTGAATACAATTTTCTAATTGTTGCCAGAAGATTATAAAAAGAACGTCCCTGGTACTGAGCGGGTTAATAGGCTGGACTATTTGGCTTCATCTCGTAGTCATTCTTAAGGGGGAAGGGGGCGTTTTTCTGGCCCCCCTTCTCCCTCATGTTTAGCCCCATTAGTTTGGCGGTTTTAAGACGTTCGTTCCATTTGTTTGGCGATTTTAAGACCTTTCATCCCATTTCTGTGTCAATATTATGACCTTTCGTGCCATTTAGGTGTCGATTTTTTCCTGACGAGCAATAGTGAGCCTGTAATTTTAGGACGAATTGGCCTTCGGCTGTGACATTTTTTCTACCGAAAAAATGTATAAAACTATCTTGAAGGGCGGGGGGGGGGGGTCTAGGTTTGTTGTTTGTTTTTAAAGCTTGATGGAGTTTTAGCGAGGAAACCAAAAAAATAAAGATAAATTAAGAGACCTAAAAATGAACCCTACCCCATTAAATCCCCTGGAATAGAGAAAGATACCCACACAATAGAAATTTGTTTTACGGTTTTTAATACATGAAAAGTTTCGACTCTCCCTAGAGCCAGTGGAAACGTGGGTCTTTATAACAATATAAAGGTTTTCTGTTGTGTGGGTATCTAACGTTTTCTGTCATGTGGGTATCTAACGTTTTCTGTCATGTGGGTATCTAGCATTTTCTGTCATGTGGGGATCTAACGTTTTCTGTCATGTGGGTATCTAACGTTTTCTGTCATGTGGGTATCTAACGTTTTCTGTCATGTGGGTATCTAACGTTTTCTGTCATGTGGGTATCTAACGTTTTCTGTCATGTGGGTATCTAACGTTTTCTGTCATGTGGGTATCTAACGTTTTCTGTCATGTAGGTATCTAACGTTTTTTGTCATTTGGGTATCTAACGTTTTCTGTCATGTGGGTATCTAACGTTTTCTGTCATGTGGGTATCTATCTTTCTCCCTTGAAACGTTTACGACACTGTGGATTTACCTACCCAACCTTTGCATATATTTTGTTTTACCCATTCAGTACCGGTGACATCCTTTTCATAATATTATGGGAACTATTAGACAATTTGATTTAGCTTAGGAATGACGTCTACCTAATAAGATATCTGGACTCGGGTTTTGGCAGTATAACTTTTAAAGCTTGATGAAGGTCTGGGGAGGAAACTAAAAATTATAATAATGTATAATTAAATAAATCAATAATAATCTGCCATTAACGCCATATTACTGCGGGTTGTGTAATATGTGACAGGGTTTATTATGTCAACTGTACTGGGGCCTATCTGTTTACTAAGGTGTCTGTGTTGGGACCTGGTTAGAGTTAAAAGGGCTCCTGCTGAACACGTGATCAGTCCGTGCAATGGTCAGGGCACTCACACATACGGACTTATATACATAGGGTGAACTTACAGTATATACCACTAGCTAATCTAGGCTATATATTGTATATATACACACAGGCAAATTTACACACACATACACATACACATAATTATATAATTATGTATACTGTGTATATATATATATATCGGTACACACACAAGGAAACTTATACGCACACACACACACACACACACACACACACACGCAGGCAAACGTACACACACACTGCACATGCCCCAACTAGAAAAATATCCAGACACACCACCTACAACCCCTTTATTCTGGCCTAGCACTGACTGACATAGATCTATAGGTCAACATCCTTACAATCCCTACAATAGTCTTTCTTACATAACATCCTTTTCCGGCTTCTATGATAAAAATAGGGATAAAAGCTAAAGGAATACAAACAAATAATCGCCTACAAAAGAAGAGATAAATGCTACAAGACTACAAAACAATGATCGTATACAAAATACATTGGATAAATGATACACGAATACAAAAAATGATCGTATACTAAAGAAAAGCGGGATAAATGCTACACGAATACAAAACTCGGAAATCATACAAAATAAATGATCGTATAAAGGATAAATGCGACAAGAATACAAGACTCTAAAGCCCTACCACAGCTTCCCATCCCAATATTTAGCTCTAGCACTGACTGACACAGATATATATAGGCCAAAATAGACTATAGTCTATTCGCTGTAAGTAGGCGAGAAATCATGACCTCTATCCTCTGTAACTCAAAAAGGGCTAGAGCAAATTGGCTGTAAATTTTCATATCTACTCATTGACTGACTCTTCCCAAATGGTAGAAATATTAGCTCGATTACTCTAGTCGTATTTGAGTTACAGAGGTTAGAGGTCATGATTTCTCGCCTACTTACAGCGAACAGATTATAGTAGAGGGTGTCAAACCGCAGCAGTTTTGTTTGAAGACTTTAAGGGGAGGTTTTTAGTGTGTTTCCTAGACTTCCATCAAGCTTGAAATTACACCCCCTTGACCCCCTTTCAAGATAAATTTGTACATTTTTCGGTAGAAAAATTTCCCGGCCGAAGGCCGGTTGCTCTTAAATTACAGGCTCGCTATCGCTCGCCAAGAAAAAATCGACACCTAAATGGCACGAATGGTCTTAAAAGTGACATAAATGGGGTGAAAGTTGTTAAAATCGCTAAACTAATGGGCCGGACGTCTTAAAATCTCAAAAGCAATGGGGCTAAACATGAGGGAGAAAGGAGTAAAGAAAAAAAATCCCTCAAGTGGAAATCTCCCCTTAACCCGTACAGTACCGGCGACGTCTTTTGGTTTTTATTTCAGATGCTTTGGAAGAACATGTGGTAGCTAAAAGGATGAATTGAGTTAGTCTGTAGTTTTTGTATTGGTACAGTAGATGTCCTTCCTAAGTCCTTTTGTATTGGTACAGTAGATGTCCTTCCTAAGTCATTTTGTATTGGTACAGTAGATGTCCTTCCTAAGTCCTTTTGTATTGGTACAGTAGATGTCCTTCCTAAGTCCTTTTGTATTGGTACAGTAGATGTCCTTCCTAAGTCCTTTTGTATTGGTACAGTAGATGTCCTTCCTAAGTCCTTTTGTATTGGTAGACTAGATGTCCTTCCTAAGTCCTTTTGTATTGGTACAGTAGATGTCCTTCCTAAGTCCTTTTGTATTGGTACAGTAGATGTCCTTCCTAAGTCCTTTTGTATTGGTACAGTAGATGTCCTTCCTAAGTCATTTTGTATTGGTACAGTAGATGTCCTTCCTAAGTCCTTTTGTATTGGTACAGTAGAAGTCCTTCCTAAGTCCTTTTGTATTGGTACAGTAGATGTCCTTCCTAAGTCCTTTTGTATTGGTACAGTAGATGTCCTTCCTAAGTCCTTTTGTATTTGTACAGTAGAAGTCCTTCCTAAGTCCTTTTGTATTGGTACAGTAGATGTCCTTCCTATAAGTACCGGAACAAGGCGAGGCTACCTAGACTACCTCTCGGTGGCCTCGAACAATGCCTCCAGACATCGTAGTAGGCCTAAGTCGAACCTATAACAAAACACTCCTGTCCTTGACCTAGTGGTGATAGGTGGGGTGGGACCATTATTATATGATCGCATTTTGTGTGGCTTGTTTATATTGCCATGTGTCTGTCTTGATAGCGTAATGGTTAGTGCGCGGAATTTCGGTGTGAGTATCCTAGGTTCGAATCCATAGAGGACCACATGTATTCATTGTTTCATTAATTTCATTGAATAGGTTTATTTGTAAGTTAATTGGTGGGTTGGTGTTGATATGAATTAGATTAGTGTAGTGGATCGTTTTGTGTGGCTTGTTTATATTGTCATGTATTTATTAGTTTATTGTAGTGGATCGTTTTTGGTGGATAGAGATAGATAGATATATAGATACAGTAGATAGATAGATAGATATTCTGGCCAGGCTGACACACGAGATACTTTTGACACCCAGTACCAAATGTAAGTCCCTTGTCTTCAGTCCTCATCATTAACCCCTTCTGTACCGGTGATGTAATTTTAATTATATTCTGGCAACTTTTAGACGACTTTATTCAGTTTAAAAAGGACCTCCAGTAATTAAAAGGCTTGGAACTATCTCACTTAACCCTTTTTACTACCACAGATCCTTCTTGAGCTGCACACAATCGTTTAAACAGAGCTAGAATAAGATTAAACAGACGTCGCCGGTACAGAAAGGGTGCAGTATACGAGGTTAAAGGTATTACACAACATCCTCTCCCACAACACCCCCTACCATGTATTTCCTAATCCTTTACCCGGGTTCCATGTCATCTCAACCAGTAGACCATTTCAACCAGTAGCTCTCAACCAGTGCCAAATTAACCCAGACCAACCAAACCAGTGCCAAAATATAGTACTAACCTAACCTAACCTAACCTAACGGTATTGGTTGATTTGGTACTGGTTGAGAGCTACTGGTTGAAATGGTCTACTGGTTGAGTTGACCGGTCACCCTTTACCCGAGCTCCAGTTATTCCTATACTCGGTTTCATTTCATCTGACAGTAAACTGAATCCCATGACAACTGATTTCTCGATAACTAACGGAACAATAAAAAACGACTATGTCTCTGCTTCATATTAAGATCAAGTTTATGTAATTAGCACCCCATATTTCACTACAAAATCTTCAAAATAACCGAGAAATCTTGATGGGAACTTTTCAATTTACCGCCAGTTGAAAAGAAACAGATTATAGTTATTATTTCTGCTCTTTACCCTAGCCCCCAACCAAGCTTAAAATTACACCCCTTAGACCTCCTTTAGGTTTTTAGTTTGTTCCCTAGACCTCCATCAAGCTTAAAATTACACCCCTTAGTTGCCTTAAGGGGGGGTGACCTGTTTTTGTTCTGTCCTTTTCTATCTTTCTCTGGCTTGTATCCATTTGGCCCCATTAAGCCTACTGTTTTAAGACGTTTTTCCCCATCCAGGTGTACATTTTTTATTGGTGAGCGGTAGCGAGCCAGCATATTTTTTATTTTTGTTTGACAGAAGGCTAAATTTGTACATTTTTCGATAGAAAAATGTCTCCGGCGAAGCCGGATTTCTTCATATTATGATGGCTCGCTATCGCTCGCCAGGAAGAAATCGACACCTAGATGGGGATAAACGTCTTAAAATAGTTGGCTGAATGGGGCCGAATGGATACAAGCCAGAGAAAGAGAGAAAAGGAGAAAAATGAAAAAAGCAGGTCACCCCCCTTAAACAGGAACGTTTTTTACGAAAGCCGTGTTGAGTATCTTTAAGTATGTTATTTTCCTCTAAGTGATTTACGAGTCTGTCAAGTATGACCGTTGCTAGCATTTTACATACAACTGAGGTTAAGCTAATTGGACGATAGTTACTGGGTAGGGATTTGCTGCCTTTTTTGAATATCGGTGTTACGTTGGCTAGCTTCCACTGATCAGGCATAGTTCCAGACTGCAAGGATTTATTGAATAGTAATGGCAGTGGTTTGGAGAGCTCATCCTTAGCTTCCTTTAGAACTCTAGGCGCGATTGTATCATGTCCAGGCGTTTTATTTACCTTGAGTTTATCTAAACAATTCAATACTTCTCTCTCTGTAATGGTGATATTGCTTAGAACATCTGAATTATCAATCTGAATCGGCGATGGTGTAGGGATATCACTGAGGTCTTCTGTTGTAAAAACTGATGCAAAGAAGGTATTGAGGGCATTACTCATTTGTACTTCGTCTTTGGTGTATTCTCCATTTTCATCGACTAACGGTCCAACAGTTGTCCCTGAGGAAGGCCATTGCCTGAACCGGGCATTCCCACAGAACCCTCATTGTGTGTATGTTGTATTGTTGGCGTACGTGATCGAGTGTAGTACTGTACAGTCTTCCTTAATGTGTGTTGATATGGGGTGCAATGTTACAGCCTCAACAGTCATCAGCTTCAGACTCGTCCATCCTCTGGTAGCTGAGGAGAGCCGGATAAAGCCCTCCGCGTAGCTTAGCTAGGTAGACTCTCTCCTCCCGGGGGAGGGTTGATTCTGAGAGGTTGATGTCGGGGAGGTTGAACATGTACAGTAGTTGTGTATTTTCTTTGAGTGCTTGGATAGAGCGGTGAGTGATGTGAGTGTGGATCTGATGCTAGAAGCTGGTTTATGGTGGACGAGGAGGGAGTGATGACAGTATTTATGTGAGGTAACATGAGTGGGAAGTTGTTTTGATGTTCCTTGGTGTTCCTTTGATGTACTGCCATGTAGTGTAGCAGATGGTGTGGGAATGATCAGGAATAACTGGATGTACAAGAGAAAGAACAAATGTGAGAATAATGACTAAAGAATAAAATGCAACAGCATTAAGAAAATTGGTGAAAGACTGTTATAGTACATGAATAGTGGGCTAAGTGAAGGTAATACATGTAATAAGCAATATGGATAGGTACAGTTCTCAGCATAGATATGGTTACTATCTATCTATATCTATATGCTCAGGCCCAATCCCCACTTTTTCCTATTTTTTTATTTTAATTTTCCTCTATTTATTTATTTATTTATTTGTTTTTCTTTCTTGGGGGTGGCCGACTCAAGACAGAGCAAGAACAGGGAAAACACAAGACAAAACAACGAACAAACAGACAAAACGCAAGATTCACACCCGTTTGAATATTTGAACATTTAACCCCTTCAGCACGAGAACGTCTTTTCACTTTTTATTCTGGTTAAAATCAGACAATTTTAAGACGTTTAAAATATACCTATGTTATTCAAAGAGTTTATCGAAATCGTATTTGCCCCTTTTAGTCCTATAGGTAGATTATAAGCTAAAGAAAATTGTTGAATGGTAACCGGAACAAGATGAAAGTTACGTCATTGTGCCAAGCATCTGAGTTATAGTAATATATTGTTTGTTCGTATTTGCATTTGATACCGATCCAAATGGGCGAATCACTATTGATGATCAATTGCCTGTACAAACGATGGTATACTGAAGGCAGCTGAACGTGTATGTGGAAAGGGATAGGTAATGCATCGAGGAAATAGTGGAAGAACAGAAAGATATGTGGAAGGGCTGCTTAAAAAGAATTTGCATTAGAGAAACTAGATGTACAATGAAACAAGAATATACAATTTAACCCTTTAAGACAAAAGAGGTGTGCAAGTAGTTGCTGGACAGAATAGGAGTGGGACTGTTAAAAGGCGGGTGCCTCACACTCACCGCAGGGGAGGGGATATGCACTGAGAGCTCTGAAGAACACTGATTGTTGTAATAACGATAGAAAAGTGAAAGATATGCAACATTGCAACATAGAAAGAGATTGTAGGGAACTTTTAAGAGGAAGTGAGTTGATGAGGCAAAATGCTTTTGATTCTACTCTTTTGAGAAGTGCGGTATGGGTGGAGCCTCCCCCACACATGCGAACAATACTTAATACATGGGCGCACTGTTCCCCGATACAGAGCAAGAAGCTGTGCGGGGGTGAAGAACCCACGGAGACAGCTGAGCACACCTAGCTTTTGGGAAGCTGTTTTAGCAATAGTGGTAATATCTTTCCAATAAAGGTCAGATGAAAATTATACACCTAGAATATTGAGAGATTAAGGGTTTAGTTGTGTATTGTTGAAGAATAGTTGATAGTCTTGTGGAAGATTGTGATGGAGAAACTGGGTCTTGGAGGTGTTGAAAGTAACATTTTCTCTGCCCCAATCAGAAATAATTGATTGATCAGAAGATAGGCCCTCTATGGCCTCGTCATGTTTGTTTTGGAGTTTTTGCATGCTGGTTTGATGTGAAAACTAGTTGAATAGTGTAAGGTAGAGTCATCAGCATATGAATGGATAGGACTAGAGGTACAGTTGAGTAGATCATTAATGAATATTAGAACAAAAATTGGAGACAGGACAGAACCTTGAGGAACATCGGTGTTAATAGGTTGAGGAAGTGAGCGATGGCCGTCCATAACTGCAGCTGTCTGTGGTCTGAAAGAAAATTGAAGACAAAGGCACAGATAGAGGGATAGAAACTGAAGGAGGGTAGTTTGGAAATTAGAGATTTGTGACAGACTCTATTGAAGGCTTTCGATATGTCTAGTGCAATAGAAAAAGTCTCACCGAATTCCCGAAAGGAGGATGACCAAGAGTTATTAAGATAAGCAAGAAGATCACCAGTAGAGCGGCCCTTAAGGAAACCATACTGGCGATCTTAAAGTAGATGATGGGAAGATAATTGCTTAAGAAATTTTGATTTAAAAATAGCTTTAAAAACTTTAGAGATGCAAGAAATGAGAGCACTTGGACGATAGTTGGAGGGTTGGGAGCTGTCACCCTTTGGAACAGGTTGAATAAGAGCAAACTTCCTGCAAGAAGGAAAGACTGCTTAAGGCAGTAACAACAAAAATATATTAGAATGTATTGGCAATGTGAAGGTGGGTGATAAACTAAGCGCTAGTTTTGAGATCAAGGTAGGAATGAGATGGGCATGTGTTCTGTAACCAAAGCTGTTTATTATAATTATGCATCGTTGGAGTGATCAGAGTATGCAGGGCAGGATCAATAGGCACAGTGGGAAGTGTAAGGTAACAGTTTGTGAGTGAATACAATGGGATACTTTAGACGTTGAGACAAAATCCAACACTTTAAAGTGCCAATTTAAGGTGAGATGGTTCACTTTTTGGTAGACCTCCATCAAATTTAAAAAACATCCATTAGATCCCTCTTCTAGATTAATTTGTACATTTTTCGGTAGAAAAATGTCTCGACCAAAGGCCGGTTCTTCCAACATTACAGGCTCACTGTCGATCGCCAGGGAAAAAATCGACACCTAAATAGCACGAACGCTCTAAATATTGACGAAGAAATGGGGCGAAAGGTCTTAAAATCAACTAACTAATGGTACAAACATCTTAACATCTGAAAACTAATGGAGCTAAAGATGAGAGAGAAAGTGGTCCAGAAAACCGGCCCATCCCCCTTTAAAGTAGTAATATTGTCAATAGTAAACTTTGATTAGATCTTCCATAGGAATTCACTTGCCCTCGGACCACTTTACTACAGTATAAATCCACGGGCGGTATGTCACACCTACAATATGATACAATCGACACATTCAAAAGGCATCTAGACATATTTCGAGGAGGTTAGGGTAATATAAGTAAACAAAAAATACATAAATATGAAACAAATAGAAATAGATAAAGTAGGTTAAGTATCAGTAGCAATTATTTTCCGGTCAACACATTCCCACCCCTATTCTGTCCAACTCTCCAACCCAAGAGTGAACCAATTTTCCCAGTCTTTCTTCCACTCAACAAGTAAACTCTAGCTATATTTAGACGACATTGTGAAGCTTAAGAAGGATCTGTGGTTGTTGTTGTTCCCCAAGCTGCCTGGCTAACAGCCGCAAGGCCAAGGCCATAACCGAGCGCCCCCACAGAACCCTCCCTGCCGACCATAATAAAGCCTGGGTGACCGAAGCCACTCCATGGCGGGGAGCTGAGGAGGGTGCGGAAACGCCCGGGAAACCAAAGCCCCACCCAGGGCCCTGTGCCCCTCAGCAATTATGAAGAGAAAGTTGAGGGGCAAAGGAAAAATGTGACGCTTTGGCTTCCAATCTTGGTAGATTGGGAGGTCAATCCACGGAAGAGACGCCGTCACTTGAGATCTAGAAAATATATAAGTAAAAGGAACAGTCAGAGTAAGCTATGGGTATGGCAGAGATCGCTCAGTTCTCACTCTGATAGACCAGCCCATCGCTGGTAGTTAAAAGGGCTGGTTGAGATAGTTTGAAGTCTTATCATTGCTAGAGGTCCTTCCTAAGCTTAATAAAATCGTTTAATAATTGCCAGAATATGATGAAAAGGACGTCCCTGGTACTGGATGGGTTAAATTTTGTGGCATATAAGGTAATTAAATAGTGTAATTTACAATGGTATAAGAATAACGCCTCTCATTTATCTCTAACCACAAGCATCACATTTCTATTTCTATTTTATATCTGACCAGTGAAGCAGTTATGGGGTCATTTATCTAGATCCTCTTCTCCCACATGTTTAGCCCCATTAGTTTTCAGATTTTAAGATGTTTGCCCCATTAAGTTGTCGATTTTAAAACCTCCCGCCCCATTTCCTTGTCAATATTCAGATCTTTCGTGCTATTTAGGTGTCAATTTTCGTCCTAGCGAATGATAGTGAGCCTGTAATTTTTGGAAGAACGGCAGGACATTTTTCTGCTGAAAAATGTACAAATTAATCTAAAAGGGGGATCTAATAGATATTATTTGTTTATGTTTGATGGAGTTCTAGGGAGGAAACTAGACAAAATAATTAATACATGAAAACATCGACCAAAAAATGAACCATCCCCCCTTAAGTAACCTAATTTGAGAAAACAATTACTACACCTCCCTCATTTCTTCCATGGCGATCAACGTTATGCTTATATTATAAATCCACCCATTAAGGGAGCTCAGACGGTATTAGGCAGCATAGTTTACTGGTTCGGCTCAATGGTTTAAGGAAGGGGTTTAGTTTGCTCTCTAAACCTCCATCAAGCTTAAAAAAACAACCTCCAGACCCCCCTTCGATATAAATTTGTATATTTTTCGGTAGAAAAATGTCACGGCCAAAGGCTGATTCCTCTTCAAATACAGGCTCGCTCTCGCTCGCCAGGAAAAACTCGACACCTAAATGGCACAAAAGGTCTTAATATTGGCAACGAAATGGGGCAAAAGGTCTGAAAAACGCCAAACTAATGGGGCGAATGTCTTGAAATCTCATAACTAATAGGGCTAAACATGAGGGAGGAGGACGACTCGAAAAACCCACTGCCTCCCCTTAAATTATCCGCAATGGTGTTCATCTTATGTCTCGGTAATCATGATAATATATTTTATTATCTGTGCAAGCGATTACAGGCAGTTGATCTATTCTATTATATTAAGGGGGGTGACCTGCTCTTTGTTATTTCTGTCCTTTTCTCTCTTTCTCTGGCTTGTATCCATTCGGCCCCATTCAACCAACTATTTTAAGACGTTTATCCCCATCTAGGTGTCGATTTTTTCCTGGCGAGCGATAGCGAGCCAGCATTATATGAAGAAATCCGGCTTTGCCGGAGACATTTTTCTATCAAAATTTTTACAAATTTAGCCTGCTGTCAAACAAAAATAAAAAATATGCTGGCTCGCTACCACTCACCAGTAAAAAATTGACACCTGGATGGGGAAAAACGTCTGAAAAACAGTAGGCTGAATGGGGCCAAATGGATACAAGCCAGAGAAAGATAGAAAAGGACAGAACAAAAACAGGCCACCTCCCTTAACCCTTTGAGTACCAGCGACGTGTGTTATATATTATTCTAACTATATTTAAACGATATTATGCAGCTTGGAAAGGATCTGTGGTTGTTAAAAGGGTCGGTTGAGGTATTCTGAAGCCTTATTATTGCTAGAGGTCCTTCCTAAGCTGAATAAAATCGTCTAATGGTGGCTAGAATGTGATAAAAAGACATTCCTGGTACTGCATGGGTTATGCAAGCTGCTACTGTTTGTGCAAAATACCTTAAGTTTCTTGTCAACAGCTTCGTTGAAATTCCCAATATCTTTTATTCTAAGATAACCAGGTTTATCCCCATAGGCTTGAAACGGACACACACATACAGTAGGTACAGTGTCCTACATAAGTTATTTGTTTCTTTTGTTTTCTGTGTTCTTGTGTATAGAACTAACTTATGTGATTGAATTAACCCCTTCTGTACTGGCGACGTCCTTGTAACTTTATTCTGGCTGCTGTTAGACGATGGTATTCAGTATTAAAAGGGCCTCCAACATTTAACAGGCTTCGAACTATCTCACTTAACAGGAGATTTCCACTGGAGGGATTTTTTTTTCTTGACTCCTTTCTCCCTCTTGTTTAGCCCCATTGCTTTTGAGATTTTAAGACGTTCGCCCCATTATTTTCGACCCATTTCTGTCAATTTTAAGACATTTCGTACCATTTAGGTGTCGATTTTATCCTGGCGAGCGATAGCGAGCCTGTAATTTAAGAGGAACCGGCTTTCAGCCGGGACATTTTTCTACCGAAAAATGTACAAATTTATCTTGAAAGGGGCTCAAAGGGGTGTAATCTTAAGCTTGATGGATATCTAGAGACCAAACTAAAAACCTCCCCTTAATCCGTTATACTACCACAGATCCATCTTAAACTGCACAAAATCTTCTGAATATAGGTATAATTAATGTATATAAGATGTATATAATGTATATAAGACGTAGCCGGTACAGAAGGGGTTAAGAGTGTAGTTTGTTATCAGTCGGTTGACTATTCAGATGCAATAACGAATGCATAACATGGTTTTCCAATTTGAAGAGATTTTCCTGGATATCTTGGTTTATTTGGTGAAAAAATCCAATTTGTAGAGATTGTCATGGTTAACTAAATGTTCCTGGTTTAAAGAGATTGTCATGGTTAACTAAATGTTCCTGGTTTAAAGAGATTGTCATGGTTAACTAAATGTTCCTGGTTTAAAGAGATTGTCATGGTTAACTAAATGTTCCTGGTTTAAAGAGATTGTCATGGTTAACTAAATGTTCCTGGTTTTAAGAGATTGTCATGGTTAACTAAATGTTCCTGGTTTTAAGAGATTGTCATGGTTAACTAAATGTTCCTGGTTTTAAGAGATTGTCATGGTTAACTAAATGTTCCTGGTTTTAAGAGATTGTCATGGTTAACTAAATGTTCCTGGTTTAAAGAGATTGTCATGGTTAACTAAATGTTCCTGGTTTTAAGAGATTGTCATGGTTAACTAAATGTTCCTGGTTTAAGAGATTGTCATGGTTAACTAAATGTTCCTGGTTTTAAGAGATTGTCATGGTTAACTAAATGTTCCTGGTTTTAAGAGATTGTCATGGTTAACTAAATGTTCCTGGTTTTAAGAGATTGTCATGGTTAACTAAATGTTCCTGGTTTTAAGAGATTGTCATGGTTAACTAAATGTTCCTGGTTTAAAGAGATTGTCATGGTTAACTAAATGTTCCTGGTTTTAAGAAATTTTCCTTTTCAATATTTTCCTGCTGGATGAATATTGTTTTGCCATATTTTGTTGATGATTGGCATTGAAGTGTCCTTGATTGTGACGATTGTGATGATTGGCATTGAAGTGTCCTTGATTGTGACGATTTCCCTGTTTTATATGATACTCCTTTGGTCGTATTTTCCTGATTGATTTGTTTCTGTTTTTGTCCTGTTTGACGGGATATTCTAATATATCTATTTCACTCCCAACACCAAACACACCTTCCAATGAAATTAATGATAGTATGTGATCCTACCGGGATTCGAACCTTGGCTACCACATACAGATCTTAAACACTCTAACCATTATACCATCAAGACAGTACTTTTCTTTTGTAGGCCTTTCAATGAATCTTTTAATTTTTTAATTCCGAAATTTCGATATAATGAGTATAAATTATTAACAATAATTTTAATATCAGACCTGTTTTTCTTTTTATTAAATGTATTTAGTCTTCTATTACCGTGTCTACCAGGTCTTCTGTTTAAAACAGGGAAGTTAAAATATGGGTTATTAAAATCGTTTTTTAATAAATCTGTATACAAAATATTGCCTACATTTTTTATTTGATTGTTAAGTCCAAATGGATAGATGGTCATTAATTTTCCAATCCAATAATTTTCTCTGTCTAAAACATTTTGATTACTTTGAACAATTTCTATAATTTTTTATTTACAATCAAATTTAGTACAATCTGTGTTAAAATGCTTATATAGAAGAATCTTGGAGTCGATGCCGTTCTTAATCAGGACTGATCTATGCCCGTAGGCTCTTTCTCAAGACAGTTGTGTAGTTGATATTGTGTTTGAGCTGTAGAGGTTAGGATTTAGGATTGGTTGCCTACCTATACTGTAATCAACAAGGTATATTATATTATTATTATCAATCAGAACAACCTCATCAATCAGAACAACCGCATCAATCAGAACAACCTCATCAATCAGAACAGCCTCATCAATCAGAACAACCTCATCAATCAGAACAACCGCATCAATCAGAACAACCTCATCAATCAGAACAACCGCATCAATCAGAACAACCTCATCAATCAGAACAGCCTCATCAATCAGAACAGCCTCATCAATCAGAACAACCTCATCAATCAGAACAGCCTCATCAATCAGAACAGCTTCATCAATCAGAACACCCTCATTAAGCACAACAACCTCATCAATCAGAACAACCGCATCAATCAGAACAACCCCATCAATCAGAACAGCCTCATCAATCAGAACACCCTCATCAAGCACAACAACCTCATCAATCAGAACAGCCTCATCAATCAGAACACCCTCATCAATCAGAACAACCGCATCAATCAGAACAACCTCATCAATCAGAACAACCTCATCAATCAGAACAACCTCATCAATCAGAACAACCTCATCAATCAGAACCTCATCAATCAGAACCTCATCAATCAGCCAGTTACATTCAGTCAATCAATCAGTTAATCACAGTCAGTTACATTCAGTCAGTCATACAGTTAGTTACATCCAGTCAATCAATCAGTTAATGACTTAGTCAGCCAGTTAGTTATAAACACAGTCAGTTACACCGAGTCAGCCAGTTAGTTATAAACACAGTCAGTTACACCGAGTCAGTCAGTCAGCCAGTTAGTTATAAACAGTCAGTTACACCCAGTCAGTCATTCAGCCAGTTAGTTATAAACACAGTCAGTTACACCCAGTCAGTCAGTCAGCCAGATAGTTATAAACACAGTCAGTTACACCCAGTCAGTCAGTCAGCCAGTTAATTATAAACACAGTCAGTTACACCGAGTCAGTCAGTCAGCCAGTTAGTTATAAACAGTCAGTTACACCGAGTCAGTCAGTCAGCCAGTTAGTTATAAACTCAGTCAGTTACACCCAGTCAGTCAGTCAGCCAGTTAGTTATAAACAGTCAGTTACACCCAGTCAGTCAGTCAGCCAGTTAGTTATAAACAGTCAGTTACACCCAGTCAGTCAGCCAGTTAGTTATAAACAGTCAGTTACACCCAGTCAGTCAGTCAGCCAGTTAGTTATAAACACAGTCAGTTACACCCAGTCAGTCAGTCAGCCAGTTAGTTATAAACACAGTCAGTTACACCGAGTCAGTCAGTCAGCCAGTTAGTTATAAACACAGTCAGTTACACCGAGTCAGTCAGTCAGCCAGTTAGTTATAAACAGTCAGTTACACCGAGTCAGTCAGTCAGCCAGTTAGTTATAAACACAGTCAGTCAGCCAGTTAGTTATAAACAGTCAGTTACACACAGTCAGTCAGTCAGCCAGTTAGTTATAAACAGTCAGTTACACACAGTCAGTCAGCCAGTTAGTTATAAACACAGTCAGTTACACCCAGTCAGTCAGTGAGCCAGTTAGTTATAAACAGTCAGTTACACCCAGTCAGTCAGCCAGTTAGTTATAAACAGTCAGTTACACCCAGTCAGTCAGTCAGCCAGTTAGTTATAAACACAGTCAGTTACACCCAGTCAGTCAGTCAGCCAGTTAGTTATAAACAGTCAGTTACACCCAGTCAGTCAGTCAGCCAGTTAGTTATAAACAGAGTCAGTTACACCCAGTCAGTCAGTCAGCCAGTTAGTTATAAACAGAGTCAGTTACACCCAGTCAGTCAGTCAGCCAGTTAGTTATAAACACAGTCAGTTACACCCAGTCAGTCAATCAGTTAGTACACATATAATTAGGTAATCCTCTTCATTTATATATACAAAATACAAGTAAATATAATTAACTATCAATCAATAAACTATTCTCTTCGTAAACAAAACCACTGTAAAACATTTTTAGCGTCGTTTTTTGCACGGATTTTAATATCAGCCTCGAACTCCGTCTGGTTTAGCCGCAAATCGAATTTTTCCACGCAAAATTTGACATGGCCGTAACTTTTGCATTATTTGAGCTAAGGAGTTGAAATTTAGACACAAGATGCATACCTTAATTTTTATTTTATTAATTTCACCACAACACCAAACACCCCTAATGAAATTAATTAAAGTATATATGATCCACCGGGATTCGAACCTGGGTTATCACACACAGATTTTTGCCACCTTAACCATTACACCAGTTAAAGGTTTATGCACACGCCTACGACTTATTATCCATTCTCGAATACTGGATATTAATCTAATCATGTTCATATTCCCAACCGCGTTATGGTAGCCTACTGTTTAAGTGAGAGGAAAGCATATTCATGGGGCACAGATCATATAGACCGGCCTCTCGAGACCATTATGAGAAATGGGTTTTTTCACTTTCTCGAAATTTTGATTTTTAATTAAGTTATTGGACATTAAGAAACTATTTTTTAAATTAATTACACCCAGTCAGTCTATCAGTTAGTCATCCAGTTAGTCACACAGTTATAAACACACAGTCAGTTACATCCAATCAGTTAGTCAGCCAATTAGTCACAGTTAGTCGCACAGTTATATACACACAGTCAGTAACTTGACAAATGAGTGTGACTGATTTTGCCTCTGACTGACTGCATGTGTGACTGTGACTGGCTGTGTGTGACTGACTGACTGTTAGTGACTGTGTGACTATGTTATTGACTAACTGTACTGTAAGTAACTGTAACTGGTTGTATGACACTGACTGAATTATATTATGACTGTATGTTATTGGCTGATTATGTGTGACTGATTGTCATTGACTGTGTGACTGATTCTGACTAACTGTATTTGTGACTTTCTGAATAACTGCATGTGTGACTGTGACTGACTGTATGTGACTGATTGTTACTGACTGAGTAACTGTATGTGTGACTGTTTCTGAATAACTGCATGTGTGACTGTGACTGGCTGTATGTGACTGATTTTTACTGACTGTGTTACTGTTTCTGACTAACTGTATGTGTGACTGTTTCTGACTAACTGCATGTGTGACTGTGACTGGCTGTATGTGACTGATTGTTACTGACTGTGACTGTTTCTGACTAACTATGCGTGACTGTTTCTGACTAAATGTATGTGTGACTGGCTGTATGTGACTGATTATTACTGACTGTGTGACTGTATGTTACCATGTGTGACTGTGACTGGCTGTATGTGACTAATTATTACTGACTGTGTGTGACTGTATGTTACCATGTGTGACTGTGACTGGCTGTATGTGACTGATTATTACTGACTGTGTGTGACTGTATGTTACCATGTGTGACTGTGACTGTCTGTATGTGACCGACTGACTGTGTGATTATGTTACTGACTGACTATGTGTGACTGTATATTACTGACTGTGTGACTGGGAGTATGTGACTGACTGTGAGTTACTATTAATGACTCACTGTGTGTTACTGACTGTGTGACTTACTGATTGTTACTGACTATTATATATTCACACAGTCATATTCATTCAGTCAACCATGCACATTAAGTCACAAACAGTCAATCACAGTCAGATTCATTCAATCAACCATGCACATTAAGTCACAAACAGTCAATCAGTCAGGCACCCAGTCAGTCAGTATCACAGACAGTCAGTCAGGTACACAATACGTTAGTCACATAGTCAGTCAGTCATACAATCAGTCAGTCAGTCAGTCATATTGTCAGTCAACTATACTCGGTTTCATTATCATCTGACGGTAAATTGCAAAGTTCCCATCAAGATTTCTCAGTTAATTTGCAGGTTTTGTAGTGAAATATGGTGCAAATTATATAAACTTGGTCTAAATATGAAGCAGATACATAGTAGTTTCGTATATTTCCATTAGTTATCGATAAATCAGTTGTTAAGGGATTCAATTTACCGTCAGATGAAATTAAACCGAGTATAGTCAGTCAGTCACAAGGTCAGTCTAGTCAGTCAACCACACAGATAAGTCAGTCACTCAGGCACACAAGCACACATTGAAATAATATATACGTTGGCAAAGAAACATAAAATACATTAAGCGAAGTAACTATTATGCATACTTAATTGAGTTGAAAATGTAATACATTAATTAAAAATACGAATTTCGAAAAAATTCGAAATTCATTTTCTCTGTATTAACATATGTATTCTGTGTCCAATTTACAGCCTCTTAGCTCAAAAATTGTAAAAGTTATGGTCATTTCAAATTTCGCTTATACAAATGCGATTTCCGGCTAAACCAGACGGAATTGGAGGCTAATATTAAAATCCGTATAAAAAACCTAGACAAAAAAAGGGGTTAAAAGTTGCGGTAAATCGTGTGCAACCGGTTAGAATGTCGTAGGTGCAATATTTAAGGGCGTGATTTTGGGCGGCTGGGTCGCGGCGGGCGGGTTAGCTCAGTTTGTCTTTCTCAACCCTCCCCCTCCTCCCCTACCTACTCTCCCACCTACCACCAACATTTCCATATTTCCATGTTATCATGATTATAAGTTATTACTGTTTTTGTTTACATATATATTTATTCTCTTTACAACGTCTGCCGTTAGTAAAAATATTATTTAATACCATTCACGCTTATTAGTATAATTAGTATTATAATTAGTTTATATAAGTCTATTCAAACAAACTATTATAACTTTTGCTATAAAGAAGTATATCAAGTATATTATATATATCTATGTGGTATGTGGTCTGCTTTATTAAACAACTTTGTTCAGTCGATAATTTACTATATTGAATTTATAGTATTATACCAGCAATTTACTTTATTGTGTTTGAAATAATAATAACTTGTCAAATGCCTCTGACTGACTGTATGTGTGACAGTGGCTGGTTGTGTGTGACTGACTGTTACTGACTGTGTGTGACTATGTTACTGAATAACTGTATGTGTACGTGTGACTGGTTGTATGTGACTAACTGACTGTTATTGGCTGTGTGTGTGAGTGTACGCTACTGACTATATAACTATGTGTAACTTGGCTGTATGTGACAGACTTGGCTATGTGTGACTGTGACTGACTATGTGTGACTGTGGCTGGCTGTATGTGAACGACTGACTGTGTTAGTCAGTCACGTGGTCAGTCAACCACAGTCTGTCAGTCACACAGTCAGTCAATCATCAATAGTCAGTCAACCACATTCATTTATTCAGTGAAGCACTCAGTCAACCAGGCAGTCAGTCAACCACCCAGTAAGTCTGTCAACCACACAGTCAATATTTCATAGTCAGTCAACCACACAGTCATTTATTTAGTGAAGCACTCAGTCAATCAGTCAACCACACAGTCAGTGAACCCCACAGTCAGTCAGTCAACCACACAGTCAGTAAGTCAACCACACAGTCAATCAGTCAACCACACAGTCAGTCAGTCAACCACACCATCAGTCAGTCAACCACCGAGTCAGTCAGTCAACCCCCCAGCCAGTCAGTCAACCACACAATTAGTCAGTCAACCACACAGTCAGTCAGTCAACCCCCCAGTTAGTCAGTCAACCACCCAGTCAGTCAGTCAACCACACAGTTAGTCAGTCAACCACCCAGTCAGTCAACCACACAGTCAGTCAGTCAACCAAACAGTCAGTCAACCCCCAAGTCAGTCAACCACCCAATTAGTCAGTCAACCACACAGTCAGTCAGTCATCCACCCAGTCAACCACACAGTCAATCAGTCAACCACGCAGTCAACGACACAGTTAGTCAGTCAACCACACAGTCAGTCAGTCAACCACACAGTCAGTCAGTCAACCACACAGTCAGTCAGTCAACCACAGTCAGTCAGTCAACCACACAGTCAGTCAGTCAACCACAGTCAGTCAGTCAACCACACAGTTAGTCAGTCAACCACACAGTCAGTCAGTCAGTCAACCACACAGTCAGTCAGTCAACCACCCAGTCAGTCAGTCAACCACAGTCAGTCAGTCAACCACACAGTCAGTCAGTCAATCATCAACACAGTCAGGCAGTCAACCACCCAGTCAGTCAACCACAGTCAGTCAGTCAACCACACAGTCAGTCAGTCAACCACATAGGATGTACAGTTGGCCGCATGAATTCGTATCCATTTTGTGATATTGTGTATGGAAGGAATGATTAAGGGAGTACTGGCTAACTTGCCTTTCAGTCGTTGAAGTGTTTTACAATAATGTCCCGCCACATCACTGCCCCATTATGTAATCACTGTGGCTGATGGTGGTACAGTGCTAACAGTGCCTCAGCAAGACTTAAACAATCCCCTACTGCAGCACCTGCAATAACTAAATCAACACCCGTCTTAACAGTGCTACAACAAGATAGCGCCATACAAAGACTCTACTGTACATTAGACTAACTTAAATTATAGATAGAACAAAATCCTGCCACAACATTGCCCCAAAATGCAAACACTGCAGTCAACACTGGCATGGCACCAAACAGCGCCAAGGTAAGACTCTATAGTCCACTGCGGTACCTACCCGCGCTGCACTAGCCTCAACAGTGCCATACCATGACAATGCCAAGATAAAGGCTTTATTGTATAGTAATGGCTGTTTGTCCACAAGTCTACAGCCATATCCCCAATTATTCGCCTTGTACAGTCGGCCAAATAAGTGATGTCGCGCTACCAAGTATATTTCTATCAATAATTTGTATCAGTACTCTCCTAGCATTAATTCAACGTTTTGAGTGAGATATACAAACATGTTCCTATCTTTACACACCCTATTCAACATCTGACAGACATTAATACAGCATACAGCGAACAAATCGTAATGACAGCACCGACACGACTTATTTGGCCAACTGTACACCATGCAGTAGGATGCATAAGGCATATTCTTTTCTTCCTGCACCATAAGATGATCGAAGGCCCCCCTTACCTTCTGGGGGGGTAATGATATGAATTGTGGTGGGCTGGATCTATCACTCAGGGTTGGTGTCCTCTACTTCTCATAGCCAATTATGACTTTTTTTCTAAATTATCATTCTTGTTTCCTTTCTTTCCTAGAATAGGGCCATAGCAATGCACCAAATATTATACACAGTCTCACTTTTGCAGCCCACTGGCACAAGTTGGCCTTTCTCTTTCTATAGTGTGGTGAGTGGATGGTGCCGATCATCCACTCACTTCTACATAAACCTGCACTGTAAACCAATGCAGCTCTGTATAAAGTGACAGACACAACCAGTTTCCGGTATTTACCCATATAACTGTTAGACTTTGCCATCCTCCATTTATTCAACATGACCATACCAGCTCAGCACCCTTATGTCCACTCTGGCCCCACTCTCCTACGTATCTCTTCATTCCTCAATCTGTTTCTACGAGTCACTCCACACATACTCTTCAAGCAGCTCATCTCCATCACATCCATCTTTCTTCTCTCCTTTGCCTTCAGAGCCCATGTCTCAGCCCCATTCATCACTGTTAGTACAACTATCCCTTGATACATTGCACTTTTAGCTTTCATTCCAAGATTTCTCACTTTCCACATACTTCCCATTGCTCCGAAAACTCTCCTTCCTTCACACTCTCTCTGTTTTACCTCCATTTCCATACCTCCACTCCTGCTTTATCATTCCTCCTCGATATTTAAAACACTCCACTTGTTCCAGTATTTCCCCATCCAGCCGTGCATCTAGATTCACCCTACGAGCACCTCTATTACACACCATCACTTTACTTTTATTGACGTTCATTCTCAGCTTCCTCCTCCCACAAACCACACCAAACTCTTTGACTACTCGCTGCAGTTTCTCCTCAGAATCCGCCACCAACGCTGCGTCATCAGCAAACAGCAACTGGTTCAACTCCCAATCACTACCATTCTTTCCTACTAAACTCACCCTTCACCCTTCACCAACAACCAGACAAAGCATATCATCAACAATCTCAAGCTCTCACCCGCCTGTGGCCTAGACAACATAAGCAACATTCACCTCAGACACCTGGGACCACAAGGCATACAAGCACTCACTAACATATCAAACTACAGCTACTCACACAACACAATACCAGACATCTGGAAGCATGGTATCATCATCACATTCCCCAAACCTAACAAAGACCCCACGCTACCCTCCTCACACCGCCCTATCACACTCCTTTGCACCCCCTCCAAAGTCATAGAGCACCTTGTACTACAACTGATGACACCTGACTTACCCCTTTCTCCAACACAACACAGCTTCAGGCCATTGCACACCACAAACACTCTTCTTACAGACCTTACACAAAGAGCTTTTGACGGCATCAACTCAGCTAGACCACCACACAGATCAGTACTTGCCACACTCGACATTAGTAAAGTCTTCGATGCCATCCCCCGCCACAACCTAACAAACAAAATCTACAACACAAACATGCACAACAACACAAAAAGATGGCTGGCCAACTTCTTAGCAGGCAGATGTGCACACGTATCTTTTGCCGGTCAGTCATCTAGCATTAGAAATTTCCCAAACGGAGTCCCGCAAGGATCCGTCCTGTCGCCCGCACTCTTCAATCTGTACATGCATGATATAAATACACCAAATTCATCCCAAATAACCATAGCCTCCTACGCAGACGACATAACACTCACAAGCACGCACCAAAACCCAGACACAGCAACAAGACTCCTTCAAGACTATCTCGACACATTACATGAATGGTTCACTACAAACAGACTCAATTTAGCCCCAGCTAAATCCACTGCAACCCTCCTCACAAGCTGGACAGGAGAGCACGATTATGTCCCGGGACTCAACATAAACAACACACCCCTAACACACACACACACACACCCAAAATCCTAGGAGTAACATACGACACCCAAATGACATTTAAACAGCACACCACTAACACGAAAAAGAAACTGACACCCAGACTTAACGCCCTCAGATCACTTGCCCACACAAAATTTGGACACAACAAAGAAACCACCACCACAGTCTACAAACAATACATAAGATCAGTTATGGAATACACAAGCCCGGCCTGGGCTTCCAACCTAGCTGAAATACATCATAAGACCTTACAGACTATTCAAAATAAAGCCCTGAAAATCATCACTGGATGCACAGCTACTACACCCACAGATCACCTACATCAAGAAACCAAAGTCCTCAAAGTCAAAGATCTTCTAGACATGAGATTCCTCAATTCCTGGCAGCAGCCTCCACGAATCAACACCACCCACTACACTACATGGCAACACACCCACAGACACCAAGAAATATCAAAACAACACCCAGCACACGCTATCACACACAAATACTGTCTTCTCTCCCTCCCTGCCCACCCCAAACCAACTTCCGGAAGCACATCCATACTCATATCACTCGCCGTTCCATTCACTCACTCAGAGACAACACGCAGCTGCAAGCACGACCTCCCGAAATCCATCCTTCTGAATCCTCCCTTCCTCGCGAGGACAGAGTCCACCTGGCCAGGCTGAGATGCGGACACCATCCAGCTCTTCTGAGCTATCAGAAGAGACTGGATGACTCCGTCGTCGACACCTGCCCGGGTTGTAACACAGCACCCCATACCATTAAACACATCATAGAAGACTGCATTTCACACAACCACTTACGCCAACAACACAATTTACACTCTTTGAGAGCTCTGTGGGAAAGCCCAACCGTGGCCATGGCCTTCCTTAAGGACTCGGGCCTGTTCGGCCAGGCAGCTTAGGGAACAGCAACAACAACAACAACTAAACTCAATCCTCTACCCATAGTTCTCATTTTCACCTCCCTCACCGCACCATCCATGTATACATTAAACAGCCACGGTGACATTACACAACCCTGTTACAAACCTACATTTACCTCAAACCACTCACTCAACTCATTATTTCCTACTCTAACACACGCTCTGGTCGCTTCATAAAATGTCATGTCACCTTGGTTGTTCAATATACTGTATACATGGATGGAGTGATTAGAGAATGTAGGGCAGGATCAATGGGTATAGGAACTAGACTGGAATCAGAGGGAAGAGTGTGGAAGATTTTAACATGCCTATATGCGGACGATGCAGTCCTGTTGGCGGAGATGGAAGAAGAGTGGTCACAGACTTTGATAGGGTATGCAAAAAGAGAAAGTTTAACCCTTCCTACCCGGGCAGTCTTACCTAAGGACGGTCGCCCGTACCCGGGAGAAATGGCTGAAAAACGTCTAGGCCTAGGCTACCGTATTTATGTTTATTTTCACTGCTAGAACTTTCCCACTCATCTATAATCGTAGTGCGGATTTCAATCTGTATTTTGGCGTTGAGTAGAGCTCTGTAAGTCAACTGGTTCAGTTGTGATGACGATTTCAGTGGAGCAAATATTGCAGAGATGTTGCCAATATGGGGGCTTATCAGACACTAATTTCGTCTTACGTCAGAACAATAACATTGAAGAGTCTTCTCCTTCTTGTTTTCGGAGGTGCGGTGATGCAACGCTTGGGTTTGTTGACATACGTCGTACGCACGGCATTCAGACCAAGCTTAATTAGGCTATTAAGCTGCCGTCTTAGGTAAGGCAGCACGGGTAGTGGCCCTTCTGCCGAGCTGTCCTTACCTAAGGCAGACCGGGTAGGAAGGGCTAAGGTCAATGTAGGGATTTTTTTTTTTTTTTTTTAATATAAGTTTAACCAGACCACTGAGCTCTATAAAAGAACTCTCATAGGGCTGGCCAGAAGGATTCGATCAAGATATATAACTAAACCAGTCAAGATAGATCGGAAAGGGCAGTAAGGGAACATATCGAGGAAGGTGAAGACACGCAGATATTTCTCGCCATTTCACCAGTTCAGCCGGACCACATGAGCTCCACATCAGAGCTCTTATAGGGCAGGGCCGAAGGATGAGGCAAAAACTGCTACACCGCAACGCCAACCAAGAAGTGATCAGGGCGAAGAATGTAAGATCAGGTCGAAGATAGAAAAAATCACATCGAGAAGCAAAAAATACATTACCGAAGGGAATCAAGTCAGTTCGGCCGCATCAGCAACCGAAGAGACAAAACGGGTCAGGACTCAGGAGTCACTACCTAGCCAGGCCAGGGAGACACGAGATATAGGCTGCCCGAGAACAGCCGATTGGGACAGAATAAGAAGAGAAGGGGAAAAACATAAAATGAGGAATGAAAAACAACTCAAAATTAGTCAAGCTGAGGACGAAAGCTTGAGGGTAGATAAGAAGGGTAAGTACACCAACCATCCCCCATTAAGCTCCAGTCGCCGGCCCCGAAGCCCCCCAACCGCATCAAGGAGAGTAGTATCAGGGGGGTCAATGTAGGGAAATGTAAGGTAATGGTGTTTGAGAGAAGAATGCATGAAACCATAAATTTTAAGGCAAAATATAGAATTAAGAAAGAACATGAGAAAAGTTGTAAAATAAAAATGAGAAATTAAGAATTGAAAGAGGTTGAAAGTTTCAAGTATTTGGGAGCTGTAGCCTACTATGCAAATATGGTAAAATGGAGCGAGATAAAAGAGAGAAATGTAATTGGAGAACTTAATAGTAGTATTCTAAAAGGAAGAATAGTTAGTCAAGAAGTATAAAAGTCACTGAGAAACAGTGTGCTGCTCCCAACACACTCGTATGGAAGTTAGACATGGACAGCAAGGGACGAGGACCTCTCCAAACTAAGAGCTGTGGAGATGAGCTTTTTCAGAATGGCAGCTGGCGTGAATAGGCTAGATGGCCCAAGTAGTAGGGAAGTGAATGAGTCTTTTGAATGGAAGAACAAGCTTTGGGCATTGATTGTGGATTGGTTGAGTGAATAACGAGAAGTACTTTGAGGTGGTATGGTCATGTTCAGACAATGGATGAAGACAAAATGCCAAGAAAGATATATGGAAGTCAGGTGAGTGGAACCGCTAGTAGTGGAAGGCCACCTATGGTATGGGAAAAGAAAGTGGAAAAATATATTGAAGAAAAACTTCCACGTAGTGGAAGGGGCATTGTGGCACGGGCAAAGGAAGCATGTCTTGGCAAAGTAGCCTGGAGGCGTTTCTGTCATGGCCATCCTTTAGCGAGGGTTTATCAGGGGGAAACAAGGCGTCGGAGATGATGATGATTTGCTTGCACACTCCTCCATGAATGTATAATACAAAATCCATATTGTAAATAAAAGCAATGTTATTTTTAAAGTTTATTATAAATGTATCAATCATACAGTAATTGCCGAAGATACATACAGTATTGCCATTAATATGTTCAACAAACAAATGTACAAAACTTCACAAAAATAGAGGGATTTGTCATGAAAAAAATAGGAACTCCATTTATGACCACTTAACCCCTTCAGTATACCATTAATTTAATTATTAATGTTTTGTCTTTTTACTGCATTCATCCAAGTTTTGGTTTGTTTATTTTGCAAGTTTTACATTATAATAATAATTATTATTAGATGATGTTTTAAAAAGCTTTCAGAAGGCCTGTGGTAGTCAAAGGGTTAATCCAAATCATTTTTACCTCGGTGATTACCAGAGATCTTTCCTAAACTTTATAAAATCATGTAATATTAGTTTGTTTATTTTGCAATTAACTTGCTCATGTAGTAATGTACACCCTATGTGGAGGATTGTGTTCTTTTATTTAATACATTTCATTTTAGTAAGCGTTGTTTCCACATAGCGATTTTGATTGTTGTTTTGCATTTATATTGGCTTTGTCCAAGTTTTGGTTTGTTTAGTTTGCAAGTTTTAAATTTTAAATTATATTAGCCAGAATCAAATTAGACAGATGCTATCGTATCTTGAAGGGGTTAATAGTAAACTTTTGATAATTACGCCTAGCATAATTATACATACATACATATTTTCTATTATATTCATGACACTTTTATTAGGAACCTTTCTCTTCTTGTGCAGGTTCCATAATACAATCCAAAAATGTTGACTAATTACTCCAATGTTTATAAACACATAGGAATAACAGCTACCACATTATGCATGAGAGGTACAAAGATAACTGAATAGGTAGACACATCCTCCATAGCAATGTTCAAATTTTCATTGTATTAAGTCATGAGCGTCACTTATCTTTCTGAGGATACGCAAATTTGTTTTTGTAAAGTCATTTAGGAATGGTAAATGTGTATATGAAGAATACTGATGTAAAAGATGTGTTCATAAATAATCATTTGTATGCATTTGGTGTGTTGTGTGTGTGTGTATTTTGTAGGTATAATATAGAGGAATGTATGCACAACATATCTGACAAATATTCATGACAGTAGTTTGCGAATAAAACCTACCCTTAATACTGATATGGACTCACAACATGGCAGTTTATGACATCAATGAGGAACTTATTGTAGACACAAACTTTAAATATTACTATTTACATATTTACACTGTACAAGCATATCACAGACGGGAAACATTCAAGCCATATCTCACTCGTGCTACGTAGTTTGAAACAGTGATTTTGAAGTTTTCTTCAATTCTAAAAATAGTCTTTGTAATCTTGACAAGGCACTTTGTTCTTCTATAACTTTTAATCCTCTCAGGATTTCCATACGCAGTATATATACCTAGGAAGAATGACTGCCGTAGATCTAGTGGTGTCTTTAAGCTTATAACAACTAGTCTGTTCATTCTAGGTTGGGCAGATATCGTAACCCATAACCTCTCATAACTAAAAAAGGACTAGAGTAATCGAGCTAATATTTCTACCAAATAGGAAGACTTGGCTATGGAATATGTGTATAAATTGACAGCTCATTTGCTCTATCCCTTTTTGAGTTACTGAGGTTAGAGGTTACGATTTCTGCCCACCCTAGAATGAACGAACTACTGTATACATGATCAAAGCTCAAATATAATAGTATGCCTAACAAAGGTTTTAGGTTGAGCCTCTTTTATAGTTAAGGGGGGATGGACCGGTTTTATGGACCACTTTCTCTCTCATGTTTATCCCCATTAGTTCTCAGATGTTCAGATGTTTGCCCCATTAGTTAGTCAATTTTAAGACCTTTCGCCCCATTTCTTCGTCAATATTTAGACCTTTCGTGCTATTTAGGTGTCGATTTTTTCCCTGGTGAACGATAGTGAGCCTGTAATGTTGGAAGAACCGGCCTTTGGCCGCGAAATTTTTCTACCGAAAAATTTACAAATTAATTTAGAAGGGGGATCTAATGGATGTTTTTTTTATGTTTGAGGGAGGTCTAGGGAGGAAACTAAGAAATAAAGGAATACATGAATTAACATACCAAATATACAGCCCATCTCCCCTTAAAATATTCAGTAATACTGATAGTTATTGTTCCAAAACAGAAGACAACTTTCAAGTAATAACTTGCATGTAAACAATTAAATTACTAACACCACAGAAACATCTTTGATCTAGGACTAGGTATTGTGTTCATATTTTGTTATTTCATTTTAAAATATATGTTTTCAATGTTGTCAAGTATTATATTTACTTCACAACCAGTACGTAGCTACAACCATCTTGTTGACCAGACTGCTATATGTAAAGTGTTCCATTTAAGGACACTTCAAGAAACGATTGATGAAACTGCGAACCAGCACTTATTTTCATTAATCTAAATATCTACAAAGAAACTTGTAGTGATGTTCTAGAATGCACTTGTTTTCATTAATCTAAATCTCTACAAATAATACTTGTAGTGATGTTATAAAATGTGATTATTATCAACATCTGAATGCACTGAGATATAGTTCTTCAGCTTAACTCCATACAATTGACTTATCATTATGGAGTAACATACAAAACAAGTACATAACAAATAACGAGTCTTACTTATCATTATTTCTGTTTAGCTTAGGAGCGACGTCTACAAAAATTGTTGATTAACTCTTTCACATCTAGTATTCAAGATTCATGAAATTCTATTCCTAGTACCATATGAGGCAGATGAGCGAAGATGAAGTGTGGTGGATGGAGCCGGATGATGTGATGATGACATGTTGAACTGGAGGGATGCGTGGTGATATGAGACTAGGTGGGTGTGGCACAGACCTCACGGATCATTTCTTGGGCGCCAGGGGTACGTCGTCCTGGGGGGCACAAGTACAGTATTAGATAAACATAAAAAATACAATGCAAAATATAGAACATTTAATAGGAAGCTTTTTATATTAATGTACCGGTACTCTACCCAAATTTCTATTCGGGCTCTGTCTCGAATCGGCCACCCTCAGCAATGGGGTATGTGCCTAAGTACATATACATACATATTGTATGTAAATACATACTCCCCACACACACTGTTTAATTCTAACTCATTGCATACTATTGCCTTTTTAAATATCAAATCAGTTTATTTATCATAAACATAAAAGCTCAATACAATATATAGAAAAAGTAATAAGAAACTGTCAACTAATGGACTCGCCATACGTTTAATTCTCACTCATTGCATACTATTGTCTATTTATAAAACATGCATTATTTCCACAGGGATTTTGATAAGTTCTTCTATATAGTGTGGGGTTCTTGTTTTGGTTTGTTTGTATTGATAGTTTTACATTATAATGTATCAGTCAGTTTTTTTATATCATAACACTATAGGTAGTGCCAACGAACTTGACAATAACTTTGGCCCCTTAACTTCTTATAACTCGAAAGGAATGAAAGCAATCGGGATGACGTTTTTATCATTTGGGATGAGTCCACCAGGAAATAGGTGTGGATCTTTACATCCAGTTTGCTCTAGGCCCTTTTGAGTTACAGAGAGGTCAGGGATCAAGATTATTGTCAAGTTCGTTGGCGCTATAGTCTATTCGCTGTAAGTAGGCGAGAAACCATGACTACTAACCTCTGTAACTAAAAAAATGACCAGAGTAATCGAGCTAATATTTCTACCATTTGGGAAGAGTCAGTCGAGGAATAAATGTGGAAATTTACAGCCAATTTGCTCTAGCCCTTTTTGAGTTACAGAGGGTAGATGTTATGATTTTTTTCGCCTACTTACAGCGAATAGACTACCGTATACCTATACCACCCCACCCAGCACAACGGCCACCACTACTACTCACATCATCAACAACGAAGCACGTCTCTGGGTCTTCCGAGTATTCCGGGGGCGGGGTGGAGTAAAGTAGTTGGTCTTGTCCCAGTATATAGCCACCTCCGCCGCCCTCCTCCTGGTCGGTAGTCTTGCGGTACACAGGGTTCGGGAAGCGGCTGTGTGGGATGGGGCCGGAATGCTTCATTCTCCACACCATGAACAGCAGCTAGGGTAGAGAATTATAAGTTGTTAGAGTAGAGTTTGATTTGTTCGTTTATTTCTATAATAAGCTTGCTTTTATATCAGAGATAAGAGGTCATAGGCCTATAGCAGCTAAAAACATAAACGTAAAACTATGGGCAAGTCTACTTATTACTGCACTCAGTGATTAACAATAATATATGAATTATTATGATCAATAACTTTAAAAAATATATAAGAAAACTGTATTCAATTAAGGACCATAACAACCAGGAGATTAAAACAAACAAATAAGAAAAAAGGCACAACACTACAAATGTAAACTAACTGTAGCAGATACATACACAAATGTAAAGCACAATAATTCAATAAAAGTATTCAACTAACCACAATAGCCAGCACGAGGACTACTGCTGAGCCCAGAGCTGCCCCAAGAACCATGCCGGCCTGTGGTGTAGCGGCACTAGACTGTTTCTGTTGGGGGGTGAAGTGTGGTGGGATGTCTTGTGGAGCCGCCCCTATCTCTGTCGGCAGTGGCTCAATGATGGGTTCGTCAGTGGCCAGTGTCATGGGGATGTTCACGGGCACTATTATTTCTGTGGGAATAATAATAATTTTAGTCCACCGAAGAAGTTTGTTATATATATTTTACTTACTGTTAGTCTCTTATACAAACATTTTATTGTACGTTACGTGTTTGTGGTACCATTATTGCCTTAGTTGTGGCTAATATCATTGCAATGAACGAGGTTGCAATAATTGCCGAGGGAGTATTAACTCTTTCAGACCACTGAAAACATTTACCGTTAATACCAATTTTGTTACTACTGGACAAATATTTTAAACTTGGTAATAATCAACCAGTAGCTTACTATATACAGTACATAGCACAGTACTTTTGAAATTAGAAAATACATTAAGCTCATGAACAAAAAAGTATCTGTATGTATGTATGTATGTATATACTCTGGCACCTTCCCCAGTTTTCCTTTTTTTTTTTTTTTTTTTTTTTTTTTTTTTTTTTTTTTTTTTTTTTTATGGGGGTGGCCGACTCGAGACAGAGCCCGAACAGGGACATCACAATATCTAGAAATACATAATCCAAGTTCAGAATGATAAAGACTTACCAACAATGCAAATCTTCATGTCAGTGTCCAGCATGTAGCCATCAGGACAGACACACACAGGGGTAGCCTCGGCACTGCGCACACAGAAGTGGCTGCAGGAGTGACGGCTGCACACGTTCTTCCCCGAGGGCTGGCGGTAAGGGTGGAGGACGTGCACCACTCGCGGGGATTCCAGCTGTAAAGAAAAAATATATATTACTATTTTTGTTGTATTCGGGCTAACATTTGATGACAATTCAACTGATTTCTGGTAGTCAAGGAGTTTAAATCTTCCTCGAGTAACTCTTTCAATGTAATTACAATTTGTTTTCTTGTAATTTAGTTAATGTTAATTATTTACATTAGTTAAATTGTGACAGATTTCTCTTAATGACAGCAAGCTGTAACTGATTATCTATAATGATCCTATTAGGAAATTATTGGAGACGTAATGAAACTAGATTGTTTGACTATAGATGTGAGTAATTGATATATAGAACCAACTATTCTAAACAATGTATGTATGTATGTATATACTCAGGCACATACCCCACTGTTGGGGGTGGCCGACTCGAGATAGAGCCCGAAAAGAAACAATATTTAAAGTTCCAATTCTTAGGGTCCGTTAGTATCTCCAATCCTAATGACATTTGGTGATATGTCTGACTCTGAATATGAGAATCATCATTATAGGTTTATCAAATATTATTCAATGGCCATCATAATTCTAACTCACCAAGTGTCCAGCTGAAACGTGTTGGATGTCCCTGCCAGTGAACTTGTCGGCACTGAAGAGAGCGATCTGTGACCAGTCCACCCAGTACATGCGGTCTTCAAACACAGACACGGAGAAGGGGTGGCGCAGTACTTGGGGCGAGTACAGGATCGTCTGTGATGTGGTAAAAGTATATCATTATTGGTGTGACCATAACTAGAAAAACTAAATCACAAAAATAAACCTAGTATACCTGGTACTGGTATTATGAATTTCATCAGGTAGTATTCCCCTGGATGGCCTATGCTCAGATTTGGGCAACAGTAAGAACATACGGTCCTGCATTTAATTTTCCCTAGCTGGTTGCTAAACTGAAACCATACTACATAATTAATCACTCAGTTTATAAAGTACAGTACAGTATATGCATGCATGTATGGTAACTATGTTGGTGGTGTAATGGTTTAGATGCTTATGTTCTGGGTGTGTTGTCCCGAGTTCGAATCCCGGGAGGATCTTATGCTTTCATTAATTTATTCAAGTGCATTGGAGTTTGTAATGGAGGATTAATGTTAAAAACGGGGTGTTCCTTAAAATCACTGAAGTATAATCCATATATGGTCACAAAAACAGCTCCTCACCTCAACTCGTGACCCGTCCAGCTCAGACTTCATGATCTTGTTGTAGAAGCCGTCGCACCAAAAGAGTTTCTTGCTGGCATAGTCTACAGTGATAGAGTTAGGCCAGTGAACCGTGGGGTTGGAGACGATGGCCATACGGTTACTCCCGTCCAGGCCAGAGCGCTCAATCTTGGGAGGATTTCCCCAGTCAGTCCAGTACAGATACCTTCAGAGGAAGAGAAGAACGGTTTATATTTTATTTTTTCTTAGTGTTCAGTAATAGTATGCCTTAGAGATATATTTATTCTAAAAATGCAACAAAAATATAAATCATTAAGTGTTGTTGAATTAACTCTAATAATATCTGATGAAGAAAGTAATTACCAAAGGAGTCTTCTCAATCATAAGCAGTTCTACTTTAATATTTTTGTGTGTTGTCATGACAAATTATAATATACTGTATATGTATTATAAATAATGATTTATTGATGTACTGAAGATTCAAGTTAATCAAATGGAGGGATAAAGATTACAATAACAAAAGAATACCAACTCACCCATCGATAGGGTTAGCAACGATGGCTCTGGGTTGTCTAAGACGCTCCTTAACGACGGTCTTGGTCCAGGTGCCGTCCCAGGAGATCATGCGGACCTCACTGCTGCTGATGTCTGTGTAGTAGATGTTGTTGTGGATCCAGTCGACTGCCAGTCCGTCCGCCGCCAGGTCCTCTCCTGTCACTAGTACTTCCGGGAACTCAGGGTTTGTCATGTCCGCCCTGGAGGAGAGAGACAAGGGAGTTACTCACCAAGTTTTTTATATTTTTTTTTTTTAAAGTTTCATCTCTCCCTCTGGACATAGACTTTTATAGCCGGTAGAAGGCTATAGGAAATAGTTCAATCATTTGAATGCAATCTATTCACATGGAAGAAGTTTGAGTATCAAACATAGACTTTTATAGCTGGTAGAACCTAGGCTATAGGAGATAGTTCAATCACTTGAATGCAATCTATTCACAAGGAAAAATTTTGAGTATCAGATTGTACTAACCTCATGATCTTATTCTCCTTGTTATTGCACCAAACGATCTGACTGGTGGTGTACTGGTAGTCTAGTGCGGTGGCCAGGCGAGTGTTGTTCACCACGGAGGTCAGTTCACCGTCACGCAGCCTCAGGCGTCGGATATCGTAGCTGAAATCAAAAGAAAGTAGTAGCTTTAGAGGTGTTTATATATAATTGTAGGTGGATAATCATCTTTGCAATATCTTAATAGTCATTGTATTACAATAGCAAAAATAAGGATTACTAAAGTAGAAAGCTAGTGTTTCGGGATGTAGCTTGTATTGTGTATCCCGAGGGGTGGCTTCGGGATAGTTGCATCGAAGAACTGCTAATATAACATAAGCTAGCATCATAACATACTAGCATGTACACTGGCCAGGCCTATGAGAGTTTTGTTCTGAAACTCAGTGGTCCGTTTAAGCTACTGTATTAACAAAAACAAAAAATAAACCATGTACATTTTACACACCTATGAGAGAATAGAAGGTAAGGTTCTCCAGTATCGGCCTTGCAGCGAGTGTAGTTCTTGGTATCCCTCTGGTAGCCAGGCAGACAGGAACAGTGGAAGCTGCCGTCAGTGTTGGTACATTGTTGGGAACACGCACCTGGCTGCTCGCTACATTCATCAATATCTGAAAGCAAAAGTAAAATGTTAATAAGTAAATATAAAAAGAAAGTAAACAAATATTCCATTCTAAGTAATACAGTAAATCTTCAAGTATGTACGTCATTAATCTAAGCTATTTAATACTCAACAACCAATATTACTAAAGAGCATCACTATCAGAATGACCAATTACCAAAACTAGTGTAACCCTGATAATTACCTTCACAGTCGATTCCCCTGACGAGCTTGTAGCCCTTGCGACACTCACAGTGATGACCGTTCCTCGTGTCAACACAAATCTGAGCACAGCCACCGTTGTTGCGATCATCACACTCATTCACGCATCCTGCAGACAAACCCTCATCCTGGAAGAAAAGTGAGGTATTGTTAGCTTAGCAGTGTTTTATTGTATGTAGACAAACTTATGGTATTGCTGATCTTACAGTACTCTAGACTATGGTAGATAAAAGGTTAATTTGGGGACTTACGCTAGGCTGCGTATTTCCACGGCACTGATCTCTGTGATTTACCTCAGTGTAGCATGTGGTGCGTGAGTTACCGACCCAAATACATAGGTGCTTATTATCCACATTACCTCCCAAGACTGGATATCACTAATGTTCTTGCACTCCAAGATAATTTCTAGTTCTACTACTAGATTAACAGCAGCATCAGGTGTGAGGACAATGCCTTTCCAGGGAATCAAACCAAGGACCTTTTAGTTATCAGCCAAACATGCTAACCATTTCATACAAGTTTTGTCTTTTTACTGTGTTTGTATAAGTTTTGGTTTGTTTATTTTGCAAGTTTTACATTATAAGTCACCCTGGGGAAGAGAAGAAGTGGCACTCACCGATCCATCCGTACAGTCGTCGTGTCCATTACACAGCAGATCGTTGGAGATGCACCTCTGGTTTCGCTCACACTGGAATTGGTTACTGCTGCATTCATCTCCTGTCTCAGGGGCTGGGGTTGGAGGTGTGGCTAATGGGAGGGGGAAAGTTGGAGTTAGCACTTTGACTACCAAACACCATTCCTAATGCTCTATGAATATAATTGTGTGTCTGTAGTTAGATTGATTTGATCACATAATGTCAATAAAATATAGTCACTTATGACGCAACCTGTCCTAAAGCTCATTATGCCTAAAACTCACTATACCTAAACTGTAATTTACCATCATACTATACCGGTAATTGAAAATATTAAACCAAATTAAAATAACTTAGATAGTGTGGCTTATTATATAATGCATAGGCAAACTGGTGATTTATAGGGAAAGTGACTTTAGTATTAGCGACATTTATACCATACAGTACAGAACACCATAAGGTATGTAAACTTACGACAGTCTAACTCATCCGACCCATCTTCACAGTTCTCCCTCCCGTCACACACGTATCGCTCCCTGATACAGCCAGCATTGGTACACTTGAAGTATTCATCGGGGCACTCATCCGGGCAGTCTCTCTCGTCCTCCCCGGTCTCGCAGTCCGCCTTGCCGTCACACACCCACTTCTGAAGGATACAGTAGAGGCCACACTGGTACTCCCCCTCCAGGCACAGCGAGGGTGGGGTGATGGTGGTGGTGCTGGGGATGTTGGTGCAGTTCTGTGGAAGGGATCATGTGGTTTAGTTACCCAAGAGTTGTTCAATAAACTTGATAAGAGTTTGGTCATCATTCTCATACACTACAGGGGAAAGAGATGTGGATCAGAAGTTGTTTAAAAGTAACATTACATTGACAATGTCTAGGTTATCATCAACTTAAGTTACATGAGTAGCCTAGCTATATAATCCATGTCGAAATACTCCTAACAATAAACAAGAAACTAGTATGAAGTGTAAGTACGGTACGTACGCTTTCATCAGTGCCATCCTTGCAGTCATCCTCGCCATCACAGGCCCAGAGCTTAGGAATGCGGCGACCGTTGGCACACTGGAACATGTGGGACGGCAGCGGGGGTACAGTTTGACGGCAGTCAGCCTACACACAAACACAACTCATTAAACATATGCAATGAATATAGATATTGAATGAATAGACATTTAACATACAGGTTCCACTTAATGAATAATGATATATATGATGCAAGGAAATAGAAACTCCAAATACATTTTTAAAAGTAGATTACACATTATGATGCATTATCCTACCTCATCAGATCCATCTTCACAGTCGTCGACACCATTACAGACGAAGAGTCTAGACACACACTGGCGGTCGCTCTCACACTGGAACTCGTCATGGTCACAGCTCCCTGCAAACATAAAGAAAGCATATTATAAGCTTATGATTCTTTCTATGCTTAATGTTTAATTGAACTACATTGGAGGATAATACAGGTAATGATAATACAAAATATAGCAGCCATTAACAGGTTTTTATATCATTACATGAACTTTTATGCTACATGTTTTAGTATTAGGCTATAACATAGAGTAATGGTGAAAAGTTATGGGACTTTAATATCATGTAACTTACTGCAGTCATCCCTGGCCTCATCACTGTTGTCCCTACAGTCATCCTGGCCATCACACACCCAGCGGCTGGGGATGCAGTTACCGTTGTTACACTTGAACTCAGACTCCCGGCAGTGTCTCACCAGGGCGTCTCCAGGCCGGTCAGGGCAGCTCTCAGGCTATAGAGAGATAGGATAGGGATATATTGTCAAGCATACTATTCGTTTTAGTACAGTATAAACCCCTCTCTTTCAGACCCCAAGGGACATGAATCTGGAAACCCATAAACTAAGTACTGTACCTGTTCTATGAAAGATAAAAGTCTGAAAGACAGATGTTTCACACTTCACTTTTCAGATTACTGAAATTAGCTCAATCTCCGATTAGTCCAAAAAGAGAGGGAAATTCTTATCATAGGGCCTAGACCTACTAATTACAAATGTGGAATTCAAGCTAGATAGGCTATGCAGTTTATAGGCTAGACAGTTAGTTATTTGTTCACAAAGATGAAGTAAAGGTATAAGTATATTCAATTGGTGGGTTATGCACTCTAC
The DNA here is from genome assembly GCA_032716605.1 of Paralithodes platypus. Classification (NCBI taxonomy): domain Eukaryota; kingdom Metazoa; phylum Arthropoda; class Malacostraca; order Decapoda; family Lithodidae; genus Paralithodes; species Paralithodes platypus. Next base: position 44,582,605 of record CM064527.1, on the reverse strand, counting down.
TTCAACCCCTGGTCAAGTAAAGAATGACTGTACTGAACACTTACTAGTTCATCAGTAGCATCGGTACAGTCCGGGGATCCATCACACACCCAGGAGCGAGGCAGACACCGGTGGCCATCACATGCAAACTCATTACTGCGACAGGACCATGCTGGGGAGTACAAGGATGGTAAAGGTTAGGGGTATTGTGTCAAGGTATCTAAAGTCACAGCTGCATTAATGGTTTTCATCTTGACCCCCTTCTTCCTCATGCTTAGCCCCATTAGTTTCGATAAGTTGGGTGGGAAGTTGGTTGATACCCCTTCGTATAAACCACCACTAGTTTAGAAAGGGTTTATGAGGCCTTTGCTTTCACAGTTCTTACACCAACAACAAACCTAGTAATTTTGTGACAAGTCAAGTTTTAGTTATTTATGTGCAAAAGCAAGAAAACTACAGTCTCCACTACATTAACCCTTTCAAGATGCTGTTGCACATTTCTGTTCTGTTTTTTGGCTATCATGAGACGATTATATTTAGATTAGTAGGATATTAGGCTAAGTAAGGGTATATGGAAGTCAGAGGGTTAGGCCTAAGTAAGATAGTCTACCATTTTAACTCCCACAGATCCTTTCTAAGTTGTATAGAATCGTCCAATGATAGCCAGAATACACCGTCAAAATGCGTCATCATCTTGAAAGGGTTAATATCTCCACCAGTTCTACAGGATGGCATTATAAATCACAGGTAGGCCTAGGCTATACAGTTCAAAGCAAGACATTATTTGTATGACGCCAAGAACACTATAGGCCTAGTCACCATGGAGAGGTTTTTATGTATTAGTTTTTTTGGTTTTAGTTTCCTCCCTAGACCTCCATAAGTTTAACAACATAGATAAATAGGCTAGCCTATACAAACAAGACCCCCCCCTTTGAGATAAATTTGTGAATTTTTCGGTAGAAACTTCCTCCTAAATTGCAGGTTCGCTAACGCTTGCCAGGACAAAATGATACCTTGATGGCACGAAGTCTTAACATTGGCAAATGTATGGGGCGAAAGGTCTTAACATCGCCAAACTAATGGGGGCGAATGTTTTGAAAAACTAACGGGGCTTAACATGAGGGAGAAGGGGCCCCAGAATTAACCTCCCCTTAAAGTCACCACCTACCCTAATGAATCATCATACAAATCCCAATAACCAACTCCACACCACCATCGACTACGGAAATATTGCAAAAACGTTAGCCTATCCTGTGTTGTGTACTTGTGTTTCTGTGGTTGAAGACATGAACAAAGTTATCTGTAGGCTAGGCCTATATGGGAAAGTGATAAAACAAAGAGCGCAGTTAGAACATATTTGTTATTTTGTAAAGGCGTTTGTATTTTACTACGTGACTCTTATTCTATAGATTGACGGATACCGCTTGAGATCATAGGTACGGTACATCCTCTAGCATCCATTATCTCTCTTATATTACACAAACACTATCTCCCCCCCCCTCTCTCTCTCTCTCTCTCTATATATATATATATATATATATATATATATATATATATATATATATATATATATATATATATATATATATATATATATATATATATATATATATATATATATATATACTGTATATATACGGCATACATCAGTGAAACAGTTATTTAATTGAAATTTGAACTATTCCACTAATATCTTAAAACTACAGTAAGTGTATTTGTTCTAGTATTGCTGCACGCCACGGTATAGCCCATCATGCAGTCAAGCCACAAGCGAGATGAGATGAGATGAAATGACTGTGTGTGTGTGTGTGTGTGTCAACATATAAACCTATCCCCTTAGTTATTGACAGCAGCGACTGTGCCACATTATTTAAAATAACTGAATATGATAATTTGAAACACGATTCATATACAGTATGTCTTTGAATACTGTAACAGTGTAGCTTTCTCTCATAATACTTATCAGTTTAACGTTCTGTACTTGTTAATTGATTAGTTAATTGACCTCTTGCGAGTTTCAGGCTACAAGGAAGTTGGAGCCGTAAACATCGATATTTAAAAGTAATGCAATAATAATGATGGATAGAAAGTATGTTAAATTGGGATATATTTACCGGTATCTATAATTGTACTATGACCGTAAGATAGCTGGTAATTCTGCTAAATATCGATGTCTACAGCTCCAACTTCCTTATAGCCTGAAACTCGCAAGTGACGTACAGAGTTTATTGAAACTTGCCATAAACTATCACTAAGGAACTGATGTATACCGGTATATATATATATATATATTAAACAAGCTTTACATTATAGGCTAATCCTGAATAACAAAAAATAATGTTCTACAAGTATTGACCCTTTGAGGATTATGACGCGTTTTGACTATATTCTGGCTATCATACACGATGTTATACAGCTTAAAAAGGATCTGTGGGACTTAAAAGGGGAATGACTATCTCAATTTTCTGACTCTACTGTTCATTAATTAGCCAACACATTTCACTTAAAATGGTTAAGCTTTCTCATCAAGTTGCAAATTCCACAAAAATGGTATATAATCCCAAGAAAATTACAACAAAATCATTGCTTCACCTAAAGTTGTTTACTTTTTAGTTGTTTGAAGTTAATAAGTTTAAAGTTCTCTAATTAACGTCCCGAACTTCCCAAATTGACTAATTCCTTGAATATGAGGAGAGTGTACGTTAATATATAATTATGTGCGACTAATTTGATTGGGTGACAATTTAACTTACTCCTATAGTGATGTAGGTTACGTAGGCTACGGTACTTTCTATGTGGTTGCTTTGTGTTTTTATATTGCAAAATTTTATTTTGCTAAATCGTTATTTTCACATAGTGATTTTGACAAGTTCATTTGTCTTTATATTGTGTCGTTCCTGTTTTGGTCTGTTTGTTTTGCAAGTTTTACATTTTAATTTCAGGAACATAACTACAACATAGTGGGGAATTACTGTAAGGTACTGACCTTGCCGAATATGTGTGAGGAAATTCCATAGACTTACATTTTTGGATTTTGTCGAAAGAAACTGTCAATTCGCGATAAGATCAGTAAGGACCGTAAATAATATTATTTAACCCGTTCAGTACCGGTGACATCCTTTTAGTCATATTCTGGCAAGGATTATACGATTTTATTCAGTTTAGGAAGGACCTCTAGATATAATAAGGCTTCAAACTATCTCAAACAATCCTTTTAACTACCACAGATCCTTCCTATTCTGAATAATATCTTCTAAATATAGCTATAATAATATATAACACACGTCGCTGGTACTCAAAGGGTTAAGACCGACAAATTACAGGTTCTGGACCAGCTACATTAGCAAGTAAACTCTGGAACTCTCTCCCTCAATTTAGCTTTCCCTCATCCTATGACGGGAGCTTCAAGCTCCGTGTGTCCAGACATTTTGACTCTAACGTACCTTGAATTTGTCTCTATTACTCTTTCAATTATTTTTGCGGGCCACTTGTTACAGGCAGCCTTGTTTATCGTCTCTTTCATACACATAGGAAAACAATAACTAATTCATGATCGACAGTTATTAATTTGTTTCCCGAAAAACTAAATTAGAATGGTCTTTTGGTGATGAACTTAAAAATAAATGTACCCTGATTTGTTACTTTGATTCAGTCAATATGCAACTCAAATCAAATAGGCTATATAGACACGTAGGCCTACAGTGATTAGTGTTGGCTGCTTACTATGTTTAGACTTCACTTACCACCATTGACAACCGGGCCTGAGACTCCCAGTATTAACGCCAGAAGCTTCATGCTTATTTTGATCGCCATTGATGCTTCACAATACACAGGGCAATTTGTAGATACACTCACAACAGCAACTCAGTACTCACTATGCCGTGCTACGCTGGTCCATCAGGTTATATAGGGTTCTGCTTGCTAGCCACGCCCCCTCTCACGCTCGCTTCATTCAGAATTCCTCGTTGCCAAATGTGTAGATTTATTGTACGTTCTGCATATTCAAGATGTTTTCCGCATTGTGGAAGTCTGCAAAATAGAATCTAACTTGAAATATGTAATCATTTGGGCTTAGTTTTTACTTTTACTCTATAAACATACCGGTACACAATTGCAGTGTTATTTGACTATCCTGCAACCCTTCCCGGTATTGCAGAAATTCAGTGTCAGTGATCTGCGCAGTGACCTACCAGCTTTCTGTATAATGTGTTTGTACTTCCCATACTTTGTTTACTTCCTCCCTTCTTATTCGGACGGAGGTTTAGATGAATCGGTGAAAATATGTACAGTTGAAGTTGACTGCATAATATTTAGCAAGATTTCATTCATGCCATTCACCTCCCTCTCTCATACATACTAAGTCAGGCTTGCCAACCTAACTGCGGAGTGTATGTCAACAAACTTCATGCGACATCATTTTGCATTTCAACGATGGTTAAAATGAAGGATGCCAAGCTCGTGCACTTCCACTTTTACTTAAACTGAAGAAAGAAACGTATATATTATTTTATTTTAAAGAATATGATATATCTGCATGACCTCTAAAAAAATCTGTATTACGTTCTGAATGCGAAAGTGTGGTAAGCACGTTCGTAGAGTATATTACACCAGCCGCCCTCCCCATCCTCCCCTATAGTAGTTTATGAAATACATTATTAAGGAACTACGATACTGTACAGTCGAGACAAAAATAAAACCGTCTACGAACCAGTATATACTTAAACTGTCATAAGGTATCCATGAATGCGTTCAGTATAGGCTACATATTATATTCGTAAGCAAATAGTTGCAAGAATGCATGCTTGCGAATTCGAAGGGCAGCTGATGAAATGTTCGCGAGTGTTGCTGTTGTTTCCTTAGAGCGGGTTAACCCTTTGAGTACCAGCGACGTGTGTTATATATTATTCTAGCTATATTTAGACGATATTAGGCAGCTTAGGAAGGATCTGGGGTGGTTAAAAGCGTTGGTCGAGATACTTGTAAACCTTATTATGGCTAGAGGTACTTCCTAAGCTGAATACAATTTTCTTATAGTTGCCAGAAGATTATAAAAAGAACGTCCCTGGTACTGAGCGGGTTAATAGGCTGGACTATTTGGCTTCATCTCTTAGTCATTCTTAAGGGGGAAGGTGGCGTTTTTCTGGCCCCCCTTCTCCCTCATGTTTAGCCCCATTAGTTTGGCGGTTTTAAGACGTTCGTTCCATTTGTTTTGCGATTTTAAGACCTTTCATCCCATTTCTGTGTCAATATTATGACCTTTCGTGCCATTTAGGTGTCGATTTTTTCCTGACGAGCAATAGTGAGCCTGTAATTTTAGGACGAATTGGCCTTCGGCTGTGACATTTATTTCTACCGATTTTTTTTTATAAAACTATCTTGAAGGGCGGGGGGGGGGGGGGTCTAGGTTTGTTGTTTGTTTTTAAAGCTTGATGGAGTTTTAGCGAGGAAACCAAAAAAATAAAGATAAATTAAGAGCCCTAAAAATGAACCCTACCCCATTAAATCCCCTGGAATAGAGAAAGATACCCACACAACAGAAAACGTTTTTTTTAATGTTTTTAATACATGAAAAGTTTCGACTCTCCCTAGAGCCAGTGGAAACGTGGGTCTTTATAACAATATAAACGTTTTCTGTTGTGTGGGTATCTAACGTTTTCTGTCATGTGGGTATCTAACGTTTTCTGTCATGTGGGTATCTAGCATTTTCTGTCATGTGGGGAACTAACGTTTTCTGTCATGTGGGTATCTAACGTTTTCTGTCATGTGGGTATCTAACGTTTTCTGTCATGTGGGTATCTAACGTTTTCTGTCATGTGGGTATCTAACGTTTTCTGTCATGTGGGTATCTAACGTTTTCTGTCATGTGGGTATCTAACGTTTTCTGTCATGTAGGTATCTAACGTTTTCTGTCATGTGGGTATCTAACGTTTTCTGTCATGTGGGTATCTAACGTTTTCTGTCATGTGGGTATCTATCTTTCTCCCTTGAAACGTTTACGACACTGTGGATTTACCTACCCAACCTTTGCATATATTTTGTTTTACCCATTCAGTACCGGTGACATCCTTTTCATAATATTATGGGAACTATTAGACAATTTGATTTAGCTTAGGAATGACGTCTACCTAATAAAATATCTCGACTCGGGTTTTGGCAGTATAACTTTTAAAGCTTGATGAAGGTCTGGGGAGGAAACTAAAAATTATAATAATGTATAATTAAATAAATCAATAATAATCTGCCATTAACGCCATATTACTGCGGGTTGTGTAATATGTGACAGGGTTTATTATGTCAACTGTACTGGGGCCTATCTGTTTACTAAGGTGTCTGTGTTGGGACCTGGTTAGAGTTAAAAGGGCTCCTGCTGAACACGTGATCAGTCCGTGCAATGGTCAGGGCACTCACACATACGGACTTATATACATAGGGTGAACTTACAGTATATACCACTAGCTAATCTAGGCTATATATTGTATATATACACACAGGCAAATTTACACACAAATACATACACATACACATACACATAATTATATATGTATACTGTGTATATATATATATATATATATATATATCGGTACACACACAAGGAAACTTATACGCGCACACACACACACACACACACACACACACACACACACACACACACACACACACACACACACACACACACACACACACACACACACACACACACACACACACACACACACACACAGGCAAACGTACACACACGCTGCACATGCCCCAACTAGAAAAATATCCAGACACACCACCTACAACCCCTTTATTCTGGCCTAGCACTGACTGACATAGATCTATAGGTCAACATCCTTACAATCCCTACAATAGTCTTTCTTACATAACATCCTTTTCCGGCTTCTATGATAAAAATAGGGATAAAAGCTAAAGGAATACAAACAAATAATCGCCTACAAAAGAAGAGATAAATGCTACAAGACTACAAAACAATGATCGTATACAAAATACATTGGATAAATGATACACGAATACATAAAATGATCGTATACTAAAGAAAAGCGGGATAAATGCTACACGAATACAAAACTCGGAAATCATACAAAATAAATGATCGTATAAAGTACAAAGGAAATCAAGCAACAACAGATCTAGTGACCCTTCTAGTTTGCTTGTCCTCCAAAACACTGAGGATCAAGTGTCCAAACAGTGGGTTAGAGTGGGTAAGGGAACATTGGAAAGGGAATTACTGCCCTGGAACTAATGTCCGTGGCAGGATTAGGAAGTTAGTAGGGGACAGATGGGTTAGTAACTGAGGGGGAATAAAATAAAGTTATTCATTTACAAACGCAGTCAGTCGCGGGTTTGATGCGAGATATTTGTCTAGGCGGAGTTTAAATGAATCAACGGTGCTGCAGTCTATAACGTCTCGGGGAAGCCCATTCCACAAGTTGACAACTCGATTGAAGAAGAAATTCTTAGATTCGTGTGAGTTAAAAGATTTACCAATAATTTTGCAACCGTTTCCCCGCGTGTAATTAGATTGGTCGATAGTGAAGTACTTACTACAGTTCATATTGTCGATGCCTTTGATGATTTTGAACACTTGAATTAAGTCACCTCTTAATCTGCGCTGGGTTAAAGGAAATAGATTTAATTCTCTAAGACCTCTTCGTATGGTTTGTTCTTTAGGCTAGGTATCATTTTGGTAACTCTACGCTGAACTCGTTCTAGCTTGTTTATATCTTTTTGGTAATAAGGGCATCAGGATTGAACGCAGTATTCCAGAAGAGGGCGGACTAAGGAATTGTAAAGGGTTAGGATAACTTCTTTGGATTTATGCTCAAATGACCTGCCTATAAAGCCAATTATTTTGTTTGCCTTCTTAACAACTTCTGAACATTGTTGACTCGGTTTTAGGTTACTCGATATTGTTACTCCCAGATCGGTTTCTCTGTTTACATTCTTAAGCTGAGTGCCATTCATCGAATAGTTTGCTTTCTCATTTAGGTATCCGATATGTAGTACTTTACATTTATCTGCATTGAAACTCATTTGCCAAATTTGGGCCCAACATGACAATTTATCTAGATTGTGTTGCATATCGTCAACTTGTTCTTTTGAGAGTACGCTATTTGCAATTTTTGTATCGTCAGCAAATTTTGAGATTGTACAGGTGAGACCCTCATCTATGTCGTTATTGTAAATTAGAAAGAGAATTGGTCCTAGTACCGATCCCTGGGGTACCCCGCTACTTACATTGGTCCATTTAGATGCCTTACCGTTTATGACTACTCTTTGCTTTCTGTTGCTGAGCCAATTTTCTATCTAATTTTTTGTCTAAAGGATAAATGCTACAAGAATACAAGACTCTAAAGCCCTACCACAGCTTCCCATCCCTATATTTAGCTCTAGCACTGACTGACACAGATATATAGGCCAAAATAGACTATAGTCTATTCGCTGTAAGTAGGCGAGAAATCATGACCTCTATCCTCTGTAACTCAAAAAGGGCTAGAGCAAATTGGCTGTAAATTTCCATATCTACTCATTGACTGACTCTTCCCAAATGGTAGAAATATTAGCTCGATTACTCTAGTCGTATTTGAGTTACAGAGGTTAGAGGTCATGATTTCTCGCCTACTTACAGCGAACAGATTATAGTAGAGGGTGTCAAACCGCAGCAGTTTTGTTTGAAGACTTTAAGGGGAGGTTTTTAGTGTGTTTCCTAGACTTCCATCAAGCTTGAAATTACACCCCCTTGACCCCCTTTCAAGATAAATTTGTACATTTTTCGGTAGAAAAATTTCCCGGCCAAAGGCCGGTTGCTCTAAAATTACAGGCTCGCTATCGCTCGCCAGGAAAAAATCGTCACCTAAATGGCACGAATGGTCTTAAAAGTGACATAAATGGGGTGAAAGTTGTTAAAATCGCTAAACTAATGGGGCGGACGTCTTAAAATCTCAAAAGCAATGGGGCTAAACATGAGGGAGAAAGGGGTAAAGAAAAAAAATCCCTCAAGTGGAAATCTCCCCTTAACCCGTACAGTACCGGCGACGTCTTTTGGTTTTTATTTCAGCTGAATTTAGACGATTTTATGATGCTTTGGAAGAACATGTGGTAGCTAAAAGGATGAATTGAGTTAGTCTGTAGTTTTTGTATTGGTACAGTAGATGTCCTTCCTAAGTCCTTTTGTATTGGTACAGTAGATGTCCTTCCTAAGTCCTTTTGTATTGGTACAGTAGATGTCCTTCCTAAGTCCTTTTGTACTAAGTCCTTTTGTATTGGTACAGTAGATGTCCTTCCTAAGTCCTTTTGTATTGGTACAGTAGATGTCCTTCCTAAGTCCTTTTGTATTGGTACAGTAGATGTCCTTCCTATAAGTACCAGAACAAGGCGAGGCCACCAAGACTACCTCTGGGTGGCCTCGAACAAGGCCTCCAGACATCGTAGTAGGCCTAAGTCGAACCTATAACAAAACACTCCTGTCCTTGACCTAGTGGTGATAGGTGGGGTGGGACTATTATTATATGATCGCATTTTGTGTGGCTTGTTTATATTGCCATGTGTCTGTCTTGATAGCGTAATGGTTAGTGCGCGGAATTTCGGTGTGAGTATCCTAGGTTCGAATCCATAGAGGACCACATGTATTTATTGTTTCATTAATTTCATTGAATAGGTTTATTTGTAAGTTAATTGGTGGGTTGGTGTTGATATGAATTAGATTAGTGTAGTGGATCGTTTTGTGTGGCTTGTTTATATTGTCATGTATTTATTAGTTTATTGTAGTGGATCGTTTTTGGTGGACAGAGATAGATAGATATATAGATACAGTAGATAGATAGATAGATATTCTGGCCAGGCTGACACACGAGATACTTTTGACACCCAGTACCAAATGTAAGTCCCTTGTCTTCAGTCCTTATCATTAACCCCTTCTGTACCGGTGATGTAATTTTAATTATATTCTGGCAACTTTTAGACGACTTTATTCAGTTTAAAAAGGACCTCCAGTAATTAAAAGGCTTGGAACTATCTCACTTAACCCTTTTTACTACCACAGATCCTTCTTGAGCTGCACACAATCGTTTAAACAGAGCTAGAATAAGATTAAACAGACGTCGCCGGTACAGAAAGGGTGCAGTATACGAGGTTAAAGGTATTACACAACATCCTCTCCCACAACACCCCCTACCATGTATTTCCTAATCCTTTACCCGGGTTCCATGTCATCTCAACCAGTAGACCATTTCAACCAGTAACTCTCAACCAGTGCCAAATTAACCCAGACCAACCAAACCAGTGCCAAAATATAGTACTAACCTAACCTAACCTAACCTAACGGTATTGGTTGATTTGGTACTGGTTGAGAGCTACTGGTTGAAATGGTCTACTGGTTGAGTTGACCGGTCACCCTTTACCCGAGCTCCAGTTATTCCTATACTCGGTTTCATTTCATCTGACAGTAAACTGAATCCCATGACAACTGATTTCTCGATAACTAACGGAACAATAAAAAACGACTATGTCTCTGCTTCATATTAAGAGCAAGTTTATATAATTAGCACCATATTTCACTACAAAATCTTCAAAATAACCGAGAAATCTTGATGGGAACTTTTCAATTTACCGCCAGTTGAAAAGAAACAGAGTATAGTTATTATTTCTACTCCTTACTCTAGCCCCAAACCAACCAGGAGCTCTATAGTTGCCTTAAAGGGTAGGTTTTTAGTTGATTCCCTAGACCTCCATCAAGCTTAAAATTACTCCTCCTTGACCCCCTTTCAAGATGAATTTGTACATTTTTCGGTAGAAACATGTCCCGGCCGAAGGCCGGTTCCCCCTAAATTACAGGCTCGCTATCGCTCGCCAGGAAAAAATCGACACCTAAATGGCACGAATGGTCTTACAATTGACAGAAATGGGGCGAGGGTTCTTAAAATCGCCAAACTAATGGGGCAAGAGTCTTTAAATCTCACAAGCAATGGGGCTAAACATGAGGGAGAAAGAGGTTCAGAAAAAATCCTCCAGGTGGAAATCTCCCCTTAAAGGTGGGGGCTCATGGGTTGAGATAAACATGGAATGATAATCGCCAAGCTGTACATAATTATCTTGCAAAATGCAATGGCACTGAAATAATTATTAACAATGGTATAAAGGATTTTGTGGATCGTCTATACCGGGCCTGTGACGTCACAGGAGTGTAAGTCCACCATCCAGTCCAGGATGAGGATACTGGTGTGACGTCACTATGACGTCACAGGCCCGGTATAGACGATCCGCAAAATCCTTTATACCATTGTTAATAATTATTTCAGTGACATTGTATTTTACAAGATAATTATATGCAGGTTGGCGATTATTTTTCCATGTTTACCTCAACCCATGAGCCCCCACCTTTAATGCTCCTGGAAGTGATGGGGGGGGGGGTATTTATTTGCTTATTTATGTATATATTTTATTTGTTCCTTTATAAAACTACATCAAGCTTCAAATAACACCCCCAAGATCCCCCTTCCAGATAAATATGTACAGTTTCCAGTAGAAAAATTTCCTAAGGCTAACCGAAGGTCAGTTCCTTAAAAAATACAGGCTCGCCATCGCTCGCCAGGAAACAAATCGAAACCTAAATGGGACGAAAGGTCTAGATAAAAAATGGGACGAAAGGTCTTAAAATCGACAAAATACTGGGGCGAACGTCTTAAAATTCCAAAACTAATGGAGCTAAACATGAGGGGGAAGGGGGTCCAGAAAAAGCAACCTCCTTCCCCATAAACTTTTCCTAGTGTGAGCGTGTTTCCTATCAAACCTATCTTGAGACCCACTATAAACAGAGACCGGCCCACCTCCGCCATTTTGGTGCCACTGGTGACATTGTATTATCTTTACATTCAAATATCTCCATACCCACAATATACATTTGGTAAATACTGGCTCTGTCTCGAGTCGGCCACCCCCAGCTAAAAAAAAAATAATAATAATAATAACAAAATAATAAATAAATAAATAATATATAATAAATGGGGTATGTGCCTGAGTAGATAAATAGATAGATAGATAGAGATAGAATAAAAGATAGATAGATAGAAAGATAGATAGCGATATATAGATAGATATATATAGAAAGATAGATAGATATATAGAATACTGGTACAAGATATATTGCCTGTTTTTTTTTATCTAAATTCCACATGATCAAAACATATCACCCCCGTTGTTAACTCACACAGCACTTTTAGACAAAGTAGATAAGAAATCCTTTCGTATCATTAACTCCAGTCCACTCACCGATTCTCTGCAATATCTCTCTTCGTCGCAATGTTGCATCTCTCACTATTCTATCGCTAGTACAATAATCAGTGTTCCTCAGAGCTCTCTCAATGTATACCACCTCCTCTACATAGGGTACGTAGTACCCGTCTTGCAACACAATCCCACCCCAACTCTATGCAATTCTCCAACCCAAGAGTTAAACGATACTCTTAATTTTTCATCTATTCAACAGCTGAGCTCTGTAACTCTCCCTGAATTCATCTTTCCCTCATCCTATAACTTAAATTCCTTCAAACTTCATGTGTCCAGACATTTTGGCTCCAACATTCCTTGATTTTGGCCCTGTCACTCTTTCAACCCGGGGGAGGCACTCGTCACAGGCAGTTTTACCTTTTGTCTCCCTCATCCACATAGAGAATACATATAAAATAAAATAAAAACAATAAGGCAACAAAATGTCCACCAAAGAAGCTAATCTCTCTCTCTCTCTCTCAACATACCCACCTTGGGAAAGCCCTTCTCAGAACTGACGTAGGGTGACGCAATCTCTAGTCTAACTCCGTCAGGGTTTTTAGGGATTGTTTATTAATTCTTTCAAGCGGTTTTTTTTTCGTGTATTCTTTCTATTAGTAGACAACTTAATTCAGTCTCAAATGGAATAGTGGGAATCACGCGGTTAATTGACCACTTGCGAGTTTCAGACTATAAGGAAGTTCGGCCTGTACACATCGATATTAAACACCAATACAGTAATTATGTAGGTTTCTGATGGATAAATAGTATGTTGAATTTGGTTTTATGTGTTAATAAATGTACTAAAACCGTATTATAGCTGGTTATTCTGCTAAATATCGATGTCTACAGCTCCAACTTCCTTATAGAACGAAACTCGCAAGTCGGCAATTGCGATAGTTTCTGAGGGAATAGGGAGGGTTCAAGGGTTTATTGACATACATTTCACCCATTTGATTCCTAGGCATCCTTCCAAACTTGAGTAATATCGTCCTAATGTTAGTCTAAATTAAGTGAAACCGTAAACAATGTAGAAACAAAAGGTGATGAAGGTTAATGGTATTTGCCGCAGGGTTTGGACAGAGACAAGGTTCAGGAGGTGAAACAGAAGACAGTAGTAGTGGCAGTGGTATCATTTAGATTTTATTTATATTTTTATTTGTATCATTATTTGTGTTATGTGGTCTTGGCGTTTACATGTGAGAAACTAGCCTCACAAACTTTAAGTGACCACGGGTAGGCTCGAACCCTTAATGCTACACTTTACCTCCATCCATCAACCGAGCCATGTAGTACAGCGCTCTAACCAACTAGGACACCGAGTCGCCCAATAATATAAACATTCTTGGAGGCAGCGTAAGGTTGGTATGCCTGGCGTAACATTGCGTCATGCTAGTGTCTGGGGGGTGGGGGTGGGGGAGGGGGGGGGGGAGCAGCCTCCTTTTCCCCCACTCTGTTGTTCATTACTATAGTTTTATTTATATTTTTGTATAAATATTTGTTTTCCTGTAAATTGAATCCCTTAGCAGCTGATTCCATGTGTATTACTATAGGCTGTTTTTGTTGTTTTGTTTATTGTGTTATTTTATTTAACGTGCGGTAAATTGAATTCCTTAGCAGCTGATTTCTCGATAGTAAGACAAATAGGAAACCACCATGTCTGCATTATAGATATACCCTTGCATCAGTACCAACCCTTTCTGTACCGGTATCGTCCTTTTAACTTTATTCTGGCGTTCTTATCTAGACGATTTTATTCAGTTAAAATTAACAGACTTCGAACCATCTCACTTAACCCTTTTCCCTACCACAGATCCTTCTTAAACTGCATAAAATCGTCTAAATATAGCTAAATTATAATTCAGAAGACGTCATCACACACACTGAGAGATGAAGATAGAGATGAACAAAGATGTCATCACACTGAGATAATTATAAAGATGATGAGAGATATACAAAGAAATCATCACACTGAGAGATAAAGATGATGAGAGATAAACAGATACGTCATCACACTGAGAGATAATCATGATGATGAGAGATAAACAGAGACGTCATCACACTGAGAGATAATGATGATGATGATGAGAGATAAACAGAGGCATCATCACACTGAGAGATAAACAGAGACGTCATCACACTGAGAGATAATGATGATGATGATGAGAGATAAACAGAGACGTCATCACACTGAGAGATAATGATGATGATGATGAGAGATAAACAGAGACATCATCACACAGAGATAAACAGAGACGTCATCACTGAGAGATAATGATGATGATGATGAGCGATAAACAGAGACGTCATCACACTGAGAGATAATGATGATGATGATGAGAGATAAACATATACATCATCACACTGGGAGATAATGATGATGATGATGAGAGATAAACAGAGATCATCACACTGAGAGATAATGATGATGAGAGATAAACAAAGACATCACACTGAGAGATAATGATGATAGATAAACAAAGACGTCATCACACAGGAAATAAAGATAATAAAGTAAATGAGAGATAAAAAGAGACATCACACAGGATATTTACATACGCCGCTGAGGCCGGATGCTCAACCTTGATCAATCTTATTTAATCCGAGGGAGAGCTTTTTTTTACCTCCCGTTTCACTCCATAAGTTTGGATATAGTGGCGATATTGGGACGTTTCACCCCAATCAGGTAACGGTATCGAGTTAATGGGCTATACATTTCCACACCTAGCCTATTTCGCGAATAACTATGATGTCAGATATAACATTACGGCGGTCGTAGAAATTGTGCAAAGTCATAAAATAAAAATAGAAATAGTGGGGATTGGGCCTGAGTAAATAGATAGATAGATAGATAGATAGATAGATAGATAGATAGATAGATAGATAGATATTCAGTCAGTCAATATTTGATTTCATAAAAAGCCATACATATAACTTTTTACATAGATAGATAGATATAGATAGATAGAGAGAGAGAGAGAGAGAGAGAGAGAGAGAGAGAGAGAGAAATATTTAGAGTAACTGGGTTGGAACGAATCACTATACTCCGTTTCTTTTCAACTGGCGGTAAATTGCAAAGTTCCCATCAAGATTTCCCAGTTACTTCGAAGATTGTGTAGTGGAATGTGGTGCTAATTATATCAACTTGGTCTTAAGGGGAGATTAAATTTTCCACTTGAGGGATTTTTTTCTTGACTCCTTTCTCCCTCATTGTTTAGCCCCATTGCTTTTCTAATTTTAAGACGTTCGACCCATTATTTTTGACGATTTTAAGAACTTTCGACCCATTTCTGTCAATGTTAAGACCTTTCGTGCCATTTAGGTGTCGATTTTATCCTGGCGAGCGATAGCGAGCCTGTAATATAAGAGGAACCGGCTTTTAAGCCGGGACATTTTTCTACCGAAAAATGTACAAATTTATCTTGAAAGGAGCTCAAGGGGGTGAAATTTTAAGATTGCTGGAGGAGTAGGAAACAAACTAAAAACCTCCCCTTAAGGGGGTAGTGCTTGTTTTGTTGGTCTACACATTAATTTTTGTAATTATGTTTTGAGTTTCCTCGCTAGACCTCCGCCAAGCTTTAAAAATACACCCCCTAGACCCCCTTTTCAAGATAAATTTGTATATTTTTCGGTAGAAAAAATGTCCCAGCCGAAGGTCGGTTCCTTATAAAATTACAGGCTCGCTATCGCTCGCCAGGAAAAAATCGACACCTAAATTGCACGAAAAGTCTTTAAAAACTTATACAAAATGGGGCGAAAGGTCTCACAATCGTCAAACTAACGGAACTAAACGTCTTAAAATCTCAAAACTAATATGCTAAACATGAGGGGGAAGGAAGTCTAGAAAAACCGAGAAGTTCCCCCTTAATATGATGCAGAGACACAGTAGTTTCATATTAACAGAACTATCACCTAAATTGCAATTGTAGTGTTTATATAAATACATAAAACCCAATTCAACATACTTTTTATCCATTAGAAACCTACATTATTATTGCATTTCTGTTTAATATCGATGTGTATGGCTCCAACTTCCTTATAGCCTGAAACTCGCAAGTGGTCAATTGTTCGTCAGCGGAAAAGAAACAGAGTGTAGACATGGGCATTGATTTTGTTCCTATAAAAACAAGGTTGGTGGGATGTTCCTCATAACAATATTTGGCTTGCGTGTACGAGAAATAATGCGTATCAAGCCACACTGCGACCCTTTCACACACACACATACATGCACACACACACACACTAACAAATATACGCACACACACACACCGGCACACGAACACGAATGCATATATACTAACAATTACATAAATTCATACACACAAACACACACACACGCATACTAACAAATATACACACACATCCACACACACATACTAACAAATATACACACACATCCACACACACATACTAACAAATATACACACACATCCACACACACATACTAACAAATAACACAAACACATTATAAGCACATACTAACAAAATTACACAATCACACCACATACGCACACACATCTCTCTCTCACACACACACACATCTCTCTCTCTCTCTCACACACACACACATCTCTCTCTCACACACACACACATCTCTCTCTCTCACACACACACACACACACCTCTCTCTCACACACACACACACACACCTCTCTCTCACACACACACACCTCTCTCACACACACACACACCTCTCACACACACACACACACCTCTCTCTCTCTCTCTCACACACACACACACACATATTTCTCTCTCTCTCTCACACACACACACACACACACACACACATCTCTCTCTCTCACACACACACACACACACACACACACACACATCTCTCTCTCTCTCACACACACACACACATCTCTCTCTCTCACACACACACACACATCTCTCTCTCTCTCACACACACACACACACACATCTCTCTCTCTCTCACACACACACACACACACACACACCTATCTCTCTCTCTCACACACACACACACACACACACACACACACACACACCAGAAGGGCCACGACGGGAATCCCACAGATAGAGAAGGGGCTGGCGGAGGGGGTGGGGGGGGGGGTGGGGGGGGGGATCACCAAGCTGATTGTGTGGAATCTATATCCCTTTGAGTGTGAAGGCGCATTCTATTATTACAATTATTATAGTCTGGCCATCACTAGACGATTTTTCTCAGCTTAGTAAGGATCTCTCTAAAACATGGAAGTACAAAATTAGCTCTCTTAACCCCTTGGCTATCACATGCCCTTACTAAAATGAATAAGTCCACTTCATGATGGCCGGGATTAACCCCTTCTGTACCGGCGAAGGTAGTAAGAAGGGTTAAGTGAGATAGTTCGAAGCCTGTTAAGGGGAGATTTCCACTTGAGGGATTTTTTTCTGGATCCCTTTCTCCCTCATGTTTAGCCCCATTGCTTTTGAGATTTTAAGACTTTCGCCCCAGTAGTTTGATGATCTTAAGAACTTTCGCCCCATTTCTGTCAATTTTAAGACCTTTGGTGTCAATTTTTTCCTGGCGAGCGATAGCGAGCCTGTAATGTAAGAGGAACCGGCCTTCGGCCGGGACATTTTTCTACCGAAAAATGTACAAATTTATCTTGAAAGGGCGTCTAGGGGGTGTAATCGTAAGCTTGATGGAAATATAGGGAACACACCTTAATTGCTGGAGGCCCTTTTTAAATTGAATATAATCGTCTAATTGAATATAATCGTCTAATAGAAGCCAGAATACAAATAAAAGGACGGCACCAGTTCTGAAAGAGTTAATTGTTTAAGGCCCTTTTTAAACTGAATAAAATGGTCTAATAGAAGCCAGAATAAAGTACAAAAGACGTCGCCGGTACAGAAGGGGTTAAGTACAATAAGGCACCACAGTACTAAAGTAAAGAATACGTCACAACGCACATCTTAACCCTTTTACGCATATGACGCGATTTTGAGCCTATTAGGGATACTTTAAAGCCATTGTTACCATCAGGGGTATTTAGAAACCTTTAGTTTAGTTACTTCAACCTCTGCAGTTGTCTTTGAGTTAGCTGTGGGCAGAAAACTAATTTTGGAGAGGTAATTATAAGAGTGAGATAACTCTTTCTTATTGCTAATCTGGCAACCTCTGCGTCATAAGTGCGTGAAAGGGTTAAGCTCTCTTCAGGGGTTACACCAGAAGAGGGATCAAGATGGGCAGAAACTGTTGTGTCTTTACAATAATACCAATTTTCATAATGTGGGTTTAGTTTTCCAGAGGTAACAACGTAACCTATGCCTCTTCCTTGTGAACAAGAGGACGCATGTAGTTGTGTGTGTGTGTGTTTTTTGTTTTGTTTAAAGTGAGAAGTCAGCTAATTGTAATGTACAGTACATTTGCTTTATAATACCAGTACACGCAAGGTATGCAGCTTGTTCAAGCTATAGAAATGGTATAAGTAAATTTGGCTATACATGATTATGATGTGTGTGTGTGTGTGTGTGTGTGTGTGTGTGTGTGTGTGTGTGTGTACAGTAAAAGGCAAGCAAATAATGCATATGCTCAGTGTAGTCCATTAACTTTGAAGGAAGGGTTGTGACCGAGAATTTTAGGAAGGAAATACAGCAGTGGCAGGCAGGCAGACACGTTAATCCAAGAATCCCTCACTACGTTATCGTTCGTTCGCTCTCGCTCTCGCTCTCGCTCGCTCGCTCTCGCTCGCGCTCGCGCTCGCTCTCGCTCTCGCTCTCTCTCTCTCTCTCTCTCTCTGTCTTTCCTGTGTGTGTGTGTGTGTGGTGATCGATTCTAGACACCTTAATCTGTGTGGTCTGTGTGTGTGTGTTGGGGGGAACGACATACACCCCATAATGTAACCCCTTCAGTACCGGTGCTGTTCTTTCACCGTTGTTCTGGCTACTATTAGACGATTGTATTCACTTTAATAATGATGTGCCTCCATCAATACACAGGCTTCGAACTACCCCACTTTATCTTTTTACTACCACAGATTCTCCTTAAACTGAACAGAATCGTCTAAAGCCGGTATCACACGAGCGCTTTTTCCCCCAACATTTATCCTCAACACTGGTCTGGCAGCTTATGAGGCTAACATTTAAAATATTTCGGTGACCTAAATTCATCTATCACCAGTATAGTTTCCGATACCAGTGCAAAAGAATCCAGAAATATTGCCAGAAAAATGTTGATAATCGAAAGTTGACTATAAAAGCTCTCGTGTGATACCGGCTTAAGGGGAGGTTTTTAGTTTGTTTCCTACTCCTCCAGCAATCTTAAAAGTTCACCCCCTTGATCCCCTTTCAAGATAAATTTGTACATTTTTCGGTAGAAAAATGTCCCGGCCAAAGGCCGATAACTCTTAAATTACAGGCTCGCTATCGCTCGCCAGGATAAAGTCGACACCTAAATGGCACGAAATGTCTTAAAATTGACAGAAATGGGGTGAAAGTTCTTAAAATCGCCAAACTAATAGGGCGAACGTCTTAAAATCTCAAAAGCAATAAGGCTAAACATGAGGGAGAAAGGGGTCAAGAAAAAAATCCCTCAAGTGGACATCTCCCCTTAAGTATAGCTAGAATATAATTAATAAGACGTTTTCTTTCTTTTCCGGAAGAGGGATACCGAGGTGGAAGGGATTCGAGGTGGAAGGGATTTGAGGTGGAAGGGATTCGAGGTGGAAGGGATTCGAGGTGGAAGGGATTCGAGGTGGAAGGGATTCGAGGTGGAAAGGATTCGAGGTGGAAGGGATTCGAGGTGGAAGAGATTCGAGGTGGAAGGGATTCGAGGTGGAAGGAATTCTAGGTTAGCGGTCTGCCATACTCTTTGGCATATTCCAGTATATTGCATCACCAAACTCAAAAGTGTCCAGATATAGGCTATAGTCCGTTTCTTTTCAATTGACGGTCAATTACAAAGTTCTTATCAAGATTTCCCACCTATTTTGGAGGTTTGGTAGTGAAATACGGTGTAAATTGTATAAACTTGGTCTTTCTATGAGGCAGAGTCATAGAAGTGTCATATTTTGCCATCAAGTATCGATAACTTGTCTGCTAAGGGATTAAATATATCGTCAACTGAAAAGAAACAGGGTATAGTTATGTCATTGGTACTAATGGTAAAAGACTACCGGTAATATTGAACCACGATTGTTCACATTATAATTGCAACAATATAATTAGTTGATATTTTACATAAATACAATAATGTGTTGAATAAAGAAGGAGACAAGTGTTGTTTTTTGTTGTGGTCACAATGTATTCATTAGTTCAATTGATTCATTAATTTAGGTTTATTTATAAGTTAATTGGTGGGTTGGTGATAATGTGAATTCATAGTGTAGTTCCATTAAGGGAGCCCACCTCGCTTGTTTTCTCTTTCTCTCCCTCTCTCTTTGGCTTGTATCCATTCGGCCCCTTTCAGCCTACTGTTTTAAGACGTTTACCCCCATCCAGGTGTCAATATTTTCCTGGCGAGCGGTAGCGAGCCAGCATATATATATATTTGTTTTGACAGCAAGCTAAATTTGTACATTTTTGGATAGAAAAATTTCTCCGGCGAAGCCGGAGTTCTCCATACAATGCTGGCTCACTATCGCTCGCCAGGAATAAATCGACACCTGGATGGGGATAAACGTCTTAAAGCAGTTGGCTGAATGGGGCCGAATGGATACAGGGAAAGAGAAAAAAAGGGAGAGAAATATAAAACAAGCTCTCCCTAACTCACGACTGACTCCCGCACTTCAATATTTGCATCATAGAGACAAGTAGTGCATTTGTATTTTATATATTTATCAAGTATGTCGCGAATTTATTGAGCTTCCGGCCTTCCGATAGCATACGATTGTTTACTCGCAACGGAAACGATTGATTGCATCATTCAGTTCGCGCGTCTGGCTGGCAGCGTGGTGGTGGTGGTGGTGTCGGATGAGGAGGAGGAGGGGTTATTGGTGTGTGGGGAGGAGGAGGCGGGTTATATTCACGGTATACAGACAATAGTGAGTTATTATACCATGGGTTTGTTGGTGGAGTGGGATAGGGAGGAGGAGGAGGTTTTATTGGTGTGAGGGAAGGGGGGTTCTTGGTGTGTGGAGAGGGAGGGAGGGGGAGGGGAGTGACAGAAAGTGAAAGTTGGGTGTGGTTTGGCGTCTGGTGGCTGAGCGAGTAAGAGCGCTTTATTGCTAAGACAAATTTGATGCTGAGCTGTGCTGGCTATATTTGGTACTTATAACCGAAACCACCACTAATTATTTCTCAATATTTAAAGGCTATTATAGAATAAGGATGTTGCAAAGATCATATTAAAATGTGTTTCAACCTCCGGAGATACATTTTATGTGCACTATATAAAGTACTGTTAAAAAAAATCTCCCTATAATTCTCCCTATTGACGGCAGTGAAATTTTTATTAAGCCCCTTACTGTTAAAATATATGCTGATTTCAATAATTCAATAATTCTGTATCCAAAGGAAAAACATATTTTATATTTACTCTGAAAATGACTTACATCTGAGTGTTTTAAGATTGTTGGATAATGGGAGAAATAACATTTTCCAGGGATTGTAACTAATTTCAACTACTGCATAATGATGAAAACTACCTAAAACCAAAAAGGAAAACCATGGGAATATTAGTGGTAGTTTCGGTTATATTTCCCTATATTTAGCTACCATGGGAGGCTAAATATACAATTAACGAATATAAATGATCTTGTATTATTTTTTGCAATTATGGTAAATTCATAAACAGTACATCAAAATACTATAAATAAACCTGTGAGAACATTAAATCCTCTCACTCCCAGGTTCATACTTCGACAACTATACAATAACGGTAAACTCTATCTCCCTACTTATAATGATTAAATAGGTACCACTTAAGATGAGTTGTGCCGGCTTATTTACCAAGATATATATATATATATATATGTAATGTATATATTCAAGGAATATAGGTGTATTGTTGTTTATCATGCAGTGCATGGAGGATTTCCATCAGCTCACCCATAACGGCTGTGAGATACAATAATAGGTTGAAGAAGGCTTTATTACCGAATTTACCGAAACTACCTCTAATTTTCCCATTTTTTTTTACAGTGCTTTATATAGTGCACATAAAATGTATTTCCGGTGGTTGAAACAAATGTTAATATGATTTTTTACAATATTCATATTATATAATAGGCTTCAAATATTAAGACAAAATTCGTGGCAATTTCTGTAATAAGTACACATCAGTCAAATCCACCACATCAGTCAAATCCACCACATCAGTCAAATCCACCACGTCAGTCAAATCCACCACGTCAGTCAAATCCACCACGTCAGTCAAATCCACCACATCAGTCAAATCCACCACGTCAGTCAAATCCACCACGTTAGTCAAATCCACCACGTCAGTCAAATCCACCACGTTAGTCAAATCCACCACATCAGTCAAATCCACCACGTCAGTCAAATCCACCACGTTAGTCAAATCCACCACGTCAGTCAAATCCACCACGTCAGTCAAATCCACCACGTTAGTCAAATCCACCACGTCAGTCAAATCCACCACGTCAGTCAAATCCACCACATTCAAATCCACCACATCAGTCAAATCCACCACGTCAGTCAAATCCACCACGTCAGTCAAATCCACCACATCAGTCAAATCCACCACATCATTCAAATCCACCACATCAGTCAAATCCACGACGTCAGTCAAGTCCACCACATCAGTCAAATCCACCACACCAGTCAAATCCACCACATCAGTCAAATCCACCACGTCAGTCAAATCCACCACATCAGTCAAATCCACCACGTCAGTCAAATCCACCACTTCAGTCAAATCCACCACGTCAGTCAAATCCACCACATCAGTCAAATCCACCACGTCAGTCAAATCCACGACGTCAGTCAAGTCCACCACATCAGTCAAATCCACCACACCAGTCAAATCCACCACATCAGTCAAATCCACCACGTCAGTCAAATCCACCACGTCAGTCAAATCCACCACGTCAGTCAAATCCACCACGTCAGTCAAATCCACCACGTCAGTCAAATCCACCACGTCAGTCAAATCCACCACATCAGTCAAATCCACCACATCAGTCAAATCCACCACATCATTCAAATCCACCACATCAGTCAAATCCACCACATCAGTCAAATCCACCACATCAGTCAAATCCACCACATCAGTCAAATCCACCACATCAGTCAAATCCACGACGTCAGACAAGTCCACCACATCAGTCAAATCCACCACATCAATCAAATCCACGACGTCAGTCAAGTCCACCACAGCAGTCCCAAAATATCTAAGAAATTTATCTATTATTCTTGCTTAAAAAATGAGTGCCAATTTCACGTATTGGACATATATGGAAATGAAGTACATGACATAACTAATATATTTGGATAAATAATATATCGATGGTTAGTATAACTAAATAAGTTGGTCACCAATTATTTTGCAATATTTGAAAACAAATATGGATTTCGTCTTTATATTAGGCACCGTAATAAGTAATAGTATTAACAAAAAGAAAACGAAATAACTGATATATAATTCCTAAGCTAAATAAAATTGTCCAAACAGTCCTATATTAGAGTATAAAACATTGTTGAGCATTACATACTGACCAAAATGAGCCTTTAGGGAATCCCACTTGAACGGAGCGGAGGGAGGAGTTGGAGGGGGAGGGGAAGGTGGGGGGGAGGGGGGGATTCCTTTTTTCCCTCCTCGTCTACTTTAACCCCCCCCCCCCCCTCACCTGATCATTAGCCTACATATTTAACTTTAACAAAAATGATATTGTATACAAAATCTTTAAAAATATGACTTACCAAGCTCGGTCAAACGATGAGATGCGGCATAAGGGGACACGGGCATTAAAACACACACTTATTACGATTTAAAAGGTCTGGAATCCCGGCCTCTGAGAACGGGGCCAAAATCCACACCAAACGAAAATGACATACAGTATATCTTACCGCTATAGGGGCGAAACACACGTCATTCAAGGTCATCTAAAGGTCCCCAATACATCGTCAGGCCCACGAAGTTGAAGTAGATATAGTCCACATAGCCTTGAATATAATGTACACGGTGAAATGTCGATATTGTCCCCGAGCTCTGACCCCACACACAACACGGGAGAGACGGTAGCCATTGATCCACTGCTACCAGAACCGTGCTAGTGCCTCCCCGTCCAACTCCACACAATTAAATATATTATCCTGATATAATTATTTCGGTTTACACACATATATTACTTGGATCAAAACGGCTGTGTTATTTCTAGATATTGTATATATTAAACTACGTCAAAATAGCCTCAGTAAGCACAAATATTAACTTAAATGCTGGAAAGAAAGAATTACATAAATACATATAAACACGATTTAGTATCATGCTAAAATGTAATTAGCAGATATACATATTTATGTTGTATCCTATTAATGCCTTTAATGCCGCTTAACACATATATATTAGGTGAAATATGTAGAAATGCAATGCAAGCATCATCTGCTTATATTTCCCATTACAGCCATTAATCTAGTAATTAATCCCATTACATAATAGGTTCAGCAATTTATTATATTCATTTAACAATCAGCTATTAATACAAATAATCAGAGTTCTTTAAATTTTTGAAGTGCTAGAATTTGGAACTTGAATTATAGTATTCTATGAAAAGTTGCCAATAACCGCCATATAAGTTAGATTTTGCGTCGCCGAGGCGAGTTGAACATTGCTTTCTCATTCTGGAATGACACTTACTTCGCTCATTACCGCTTCATACCGTTTCAGTGTGCATCGATTTTCCCAAAACTGTCGGACACGCGTATTCCCACTAGACTTCGCTCATAGGTAATAGGTACACAAAAAGTGAGCCTTTCTCGATCATTCTGGTACCAATCGAAAGAGAAAAAAATCTGCATTTTTTGGTTACCCTATTTATCCTGAAATAAGCCTTTAAATGGGCGAAAAATTGCGCAAACAACCCTGGAATTTACGGGAAAGTTTCGTCTCGGGTTTTAGCACAATCAGGGATGCGGCTTGCGAGCCAAAGTTCGAACTGTTCATAGTTATCCGTTTCAGTGTTCTTCGATGCCTTCAAAATTGTTTCGACCTTATATTAGCGTTCAGTTTCTCAGGGTAGATCCGATAAATGAAGGAAGGTAGTAGTGTTGGAACTAGTGAGTGAGAGTGTTGAGGGTGGCATCTCGGCTTATATCACCCTTCGTACAGCAATATTGGTCCCTCCACAGCCCAGGGCTTCCTTCACAACGGTACGTAAGGTAAGCAAGAGTTCATAGGTAACTTCTAGGGCGATGTTATGGCTAATTATGCCTCATAAAAGCAGATCATTGCCTGGACCCTACCCCCCTCATCTCATATCGGTCGTATTCTATACCTATGAACGCATATTAAGCCTAGATGACCCACCATACCCGCTCTGTAAGGCTCAACGAAGCATTTAGACATATCAGTACGGCATAGAAGTTCTGTCATCTGTAAGTTTTGTTCGACAGGCTGATAATATTGTTATGAGATGAAGTCATGACTTGGGATGGGATTTTAGAGGCTGAGTTAGTTCTGGCAACAGAAGTTGAGAAGCTCGAGAAGGCTGTGTGTTGGGAGCATAGTGGGGGGGATGGTGAAGGGGGGGGGGGGGGGCTTGGCTGGATGACTAGACCTGTGGTAGTTACCCCGTAGAGTTGAACATAAAGTGTATAATCGACGAAAATCGTACATACGAACGTAAGCAGACACAGACATACGAACTAACACAGCCAGGCGGGGAGAGACCCTATAGGATACAGAGACTAGCAGAGAGGCAGGGAAAGGAGTCCTACCTCGAAAGTGGGGAACGTTTGGTTAGGTTACGTTGGGATAGATCATATGGTGTTGGGACTTGTTGGAATAGGTTTGTAATTGTTTGAATATGCTTCATTACGTTTTTCTAAATATATTTATGCTTGGTTAATTTTTAATGAATATTTTTGTGAAATCTCATTTCAAGCTATAATTGTCTAAAATATATTTTGTAATTTAGTAACATTTTGGTATTATTGATTGCTAATTTATACATATTGTCAATAAATATAATAGAGGCCAATTATATCAGAGAGATATAAAAAAAAAAAATCATATTTAGCAGTTAAAGTAAATAGACTATGCTCTATGGCGCTATAGAGGTGACAGAGGCACTGGCCACACATGTTAGGGATAAATCGACCTGGCAAGCAAAGCAAACTTGCTCAGGTAGTACATAGGTATCTGTATTATATATTAAAGGTTTAAAGCTCATAGCTGTGTTGCATCCACATGGGTCTTGGGTCAGCCAGGCTATGGCTGGTAAGCAGGGAAACCAATAAGTTGACCAAACTACCCATACCCTTGCTCATGGGATACAGCAACAGCTAGCAGTCCTTGTGAACTTTATTCACCACTTT
Organism: Paralithodes platypus; assembly: GCA_032716605.1. Classification (NCBI taxonomy): domain Eukaryota; kingdom Metazoa; phylum Arthropoda; class Malacostraca; order Decapoda; family Lithodidae; genus Paralithodes; species Paralithodes platypus. The sequence goes on along the minus strand of CM064527.1, from coordinate 44,555,914 downwards.
AAGTTGGCTGTTGACTCTGGACCACTGTGTAAAAAACTCCAAGACACTCTCCACTACACCATCATCTCTCTCTCTCTCTCTCTCTCTCTCTCTCTCTCTCTCTCTCTCTCTCTCTCTCTCTCTCTCTCTCTCTCTCTCTCTCTCTCTCTCTCTCTCTCTCTCTCTCTCTCTCTATATATATATATATATATATATATATATTATATATATATATATTATATATATATATATATTATATATATATATATATATATATATATATATATATATATATATATATATATATATAGTATACACACACACACACACGCACAAAATTTAACAAAACTTTATTAAATATTTAAACTTTCAAACCAATTCGGGTTTCATTTATTTCTTAGTGTCGTGATTTTCTAACAACTCCTAATGCCTTTCCTCGTGCATAAATGTATCAAAGTCAAAGTTTGGATTATCATTACTAAGTATATCGCTAAATATATATGGATATTTTCTCCCAAACAGAATTTTATTAAGTATGAACAATTGCATACCGGTACACTATACTCTAATAAGCCGAGATCTTATTCAGTACTAATAGCTAATATAACTTAATTATTATCTTACCCGGGCTACAAATTTAATTCCTTACCAGCTGATTTGCTAACATTGAATTACAGAATACGGAACTATTGCATCTCTTATCCGTTATATTGGTACATTTAATACAGTATTGTGTAATCCATTATTAAAGCCAAGTCACAGCTCAATAATCAAGGTATGGTCAAAGAACATTTTATTGTTCATGTTCTTGTCCGGTTGGCATGAACAGAGTATAGTTATTATATGAAGGATATGTCTAGCTACCAAACTACATGGGTAGGTATTTAGATATATAAATAGGTAGGTAGGTATTTAGATATATAAATAGGTAGGTAGGTATTTAGATATATAAATAGGTAGGTAGGTATTTAGATATATAAATAGGTAGATAGGTATTTAGATATATAAATAGGTAGGTAGGTATTTAGATATATAAATAGGTAGGTAGGTATTTAGATATATAAATAGGTAGGTAGGTATTTAGATATATAAATAGGTAGGTAGGTATTTAGATATATAAATAGATATATATATATATATATATATTTAGATAAGCAAATATAAAAATAGTAAGGTAAATATATTGATAATTAAATAGGTCTTCTTCTATTTACATTATATAGAAAGAGTACAATCCCACCAGCCTACCCCTTGACTAAGCGCATATACGAACACACACACAGACACAGACGTACGAACTAACACACAGCCAGGCGGGGGAGAGAGACCCTATAGAATACAGAGACTGGGAGAGATACCCTATAGAATACAGAGACTGGGAGAGAGGCAGGGAAAGGATTTCTACCTCGAAAATGATGAACGTTAGGTTAGGTTACGTTGGGATAGGTCAGGTTAGGTTGGGACTTGTTGGGTTAGGTTCGGGATGGTTAGTGAAGGTTGAATTAGGTTTTAAAATTTGAAACTCTGCTTTGTTATTTTTTAATTAATATTTTTGTGAAATCTCATTTATGAGCTGTAGTTATCTATGGTATTTAGTAATTTAGCAATATATGATATTATAAATATATATATTATAGATAACATCAATAAATATAAATAAAGTCAAATATACAGCAGAGAAAAAGAGAAAAAATAACTAATTAAATAGGCCAACCCCGTACAGGTGAGCAAGCCACTATCCACACGTATCGGGGGATGAATCGACCTGAGAAGTAACATAGGCCAGGTTCCGTCGACCTCAGAGTCTGTTTAGAGGCAAGCGAAATGAATCCTTGCTTGCTCAGGTTAGTACGGTCTCGCTAATCAGTCATGTCCCAGCTGTCACTACGTTTGGCTTGCTCTGTGCTGTATTAATGTCCGTCAGCTGTTGAATAGGGTGGGTAAGTGTAGGAACATGTTTATGTATTTCACTCGATATGATGAAATGAAGCTTAGATATTGCTGATACCAATTATTGATCAAAACATACTCGTGCCAAGACATCACTTATTAGCGCGACTGTACATAGCTGTATTATATTTATATTAAAGGTTTAAAGGTCCTGCTGTGTTCCATCTACTTGAAATTATATAAAATTTCGAAACTTTCAAACTTATCATAATCTAACATATTTCTTAGAGAGTGTGTATTAACGGGAGATTTCCACTTGAGGGATTTTTTTTTCTTGATTCCTTTCTCCCTCATGTTTAGCCTCATTGTTTTTCTATTTTTAAGACGTTTGCCCCATTATTTTGATGATTTTAAGAACTTTCAACCCATTTCTGTCAATTTTAAGACATTTCGTGCCATTTAGGTGTCGATTTTATCCTGGCGAGCGTTAGCGAGCCTGTAATTTAAGAGGAACCGGCTTTCAGCCGGGACATTTCTCTACCGAAAAATGTACAAATTTATCTTGAAAGGGGCACAAGGGGGTGTAATCTTAAGCTTGAAGGATATCTAGGGATCAAACTAAAAACCTCCCCTTAACCACTTGAGTACCAGCTACGTGTGTTATATTGTATTCATGCTATATTTACACTATATTATGCAGCTTAGGAAGGATCTGTGGTGCTGAAAAGGATTGGTTGAGACAGTTTGATTGAAGCTTAATTATGGCTAGAGGTCCTTCCTAAGCTGAATATAATCCTCTAATAGTTGCCAGAACATGATGATTAGGATGTCCCCGGTACTGAATGGGTTAAGGGGGGATGGTTCACTTTTTGGGCGATTTTTGCATGTATTCATTATTTTTCTAGTTTCATCCCTAGACCTCCATCACATTTAGAAAACATCCATTAGATCTCCCTTCTAGATTAATTGGTAATTTTTTCGGTAGAAAAATGTCCGGGCCGAAGGCCGGTTCTTCCAACATTACAGGTTCACTATCGTTCGTAAGTGAAAAACTCGACACCTAAATAGCACGAAAGGTCTAAATATTGACGACGAAATGGGGCGAAAGGTCTTAAAATTGACTAACTAATTGGGCAAACATCTTAACATCTGAAAACTAATGGGGCTAACCATGAGGGAGAAAGTGGTCTACAAAACAGGCCCATCCCCCCTTCAAACCTATCCTGCAGCCTATTTTCTGCCAATAGAGTTGCGGTAGGGATGGAGTGTAATGGCATGCAATATTCACTATTAAGGGAGCCCACCTATCTTTTTTCTCTTTCTCTACCTCTCTCTTTGGCTTGTATCCATTTCGGCCCCATTCAGCCTACTGTTTTAAGACATTTACCGCCATCCAGGTGTCCATATTTTCCTGGCGAGCGGTAGCGAGCCAGCATATACAGTATATATATATATATTTTTTTTTACAGCAAGCTAAATTTGTAAATTTTTCGATAGATTTTTTTTTTCCGGCGAAGCCGGATTTCTCCATACATTCCATACATTCCATACATTGCATACATTGCATACATTTTCTGGCTTGTATCCATTCGGCCCCATTCAGCCAACTGTTTTAAGACGTTTATCCCCATCCAGGTGTCGATTTCTTCCTGGCGAACGATAGCGAGCCAGCATTGTATGGAGAAATTCGGCTTCGCCGGACACATTTTTCGATAGAAAAATGTACAAATTTAGCTTGCTGTGAAAACAAACATATATATATATATATATGCTGGCTTGCTACTGCTCGCCAGGAAAATATTGACACCTGGATGGGGGTAAACGTCTTAAAACAGTAGGCTGAATGATGCCGAATGATTAAAAGCCAAAGAGAGAGGGAGAGAAAGAGAAAAAAGCGAGGTGGGCTCCCTTAATTACAAAAGGCGAAATTATATTACCTTTGATTCGTATTAGTAGTTCATATAATAATCAATTATGTGTTCCATTATTTAAGCCAAGTCATATATAACTTGCTAATCAAGATATGGATATATTCTTCAATTTACTTGCCCGGTTGGTATGAAAAGAGTATAGTTATTATATGAACGATATATCTAGCTACCAATATACATAGGTAGGAAAGCAGACAGATAGATAGGTAGGTCGATAGGTAGATAAATAGATAGGTAGATGAAGAAATATATTGATAGATGCATTAATAAGTATATGATAAAAATATAGCAAAATGTGAACAGCCCTCCGCCAGCCTAAGCGCACGTACGAACACACACACACACATAAACCGACATACGAACTAACACACAGCCAGGCGGAGAGAGAGACCCTATAGAATACAGAGACTGGTAGAGAGACCCTATAGAATACAGAGACTGGGAGAGAGGCAGGGAAAGGATTCCTACCCTGAAAATGATGGACGTTAGGTTAAGTTGGGATAGGTCAGGTTAGGTTGGGACTTGTTGGGTTAGGTTCGGAATGGTTAGTGAAGGTTGAATTAGGTTTTAAAATGTGAAACTCTGCTTCGCTATTTTTTAATTAATATTTTTATGAAATATCAATTTAAAACTATAACGTGTTATGAACTTCTGTAATTTAGTACTATTTGGTTTTATTGATTAATATATTATCCATGTAATCAATAATTGTTTATGAAAGTAAATTTATAATAGAGGAAAAGACATAAATACTAAGTAATTTCTAAGTTGAAGTAAATATGCCAGGTATCATGGGCTTTGGAGACCCTTTAGAGGAAAATGAAGCACTAGCTGTGCGTAGTGGGGGGATAACTCAACCCGGGAAACAACAGAGACTGGATCATGTCGGCCTCTGATGTTCATTAGAGGCAAACATCATTTGCCATTGCTTTCTCAGTTAGCGTTACAAGCGCTAGCAGGGAACAGCGAATAGTACATTGACGCAGGAAGCAACATACGTTAGATTTCATCGACCTTCAAGGTTCTTCTGAAGCGAACTCCTCTCAGGAGACCACATAGGCTGGATCGTGGCCTAAGATGTTCATTAGAGGCAAGCATCATTTGCACTTGCGGCTTGCTTGCTCAGCTTGAGTTGCAAGTGCTAGCAACACATAGCAAGGAATAAATTGACCCAGGAAGCAACATAAGTTGTAGTTCTTCTTGTTTGTCATCTTCGTCCATCGTTTCCTTTTTCTTCAGTTCACTTCATCACGGGGCATCTTGAGTAGAAGTGGATGCTGGGGTTTCGTCGGCGTTGGGGGAGCCTGTGGGGGCCAGGACCCAGATTCACAAACGGTCGTAGCGTGCGATGTCGTACAGCAACCTACGATCGTTCCTAAGGGAGTGCGGAAGGTGTATTCACGAACGCATCGTTGAGCTCCCTTACGGCTCCCTTTCGGTTATTTTCACCGAGGCTTCTCTTGACCAATCAGGCGCTTGGCCTTTGTAAATAAACAATATGTCACCCACATGACTGAAGCGCCAAGAAGAACCTAATATACTTTAATTTATGAGCTTGTCATTGTTTAGCATGGCTAATTCGATCCACCACAGCCAGCAGGAAGAAGAATAGAGTATCTTGTGAATTGATGATAAGAAATTAGCCTAGCTAGGCTACAGGGAAGCCTGTTAGTGGCCCAAGTTAAAGGATTTTCGACGGATTGATCATTGATAATCATATGTTAGGCTCGTTGGGAGTGTATTATTTATACCTTAACCACAGTATATTGTTCTACTTTACCATGTCTACACCTAGACAGGGCGAGCCAAACCAAAATGCCAGACTTTATGTCTATGCCTACACAGACAGTTCTAGCCAAGCCAAAATGCCAGACTTAGCCTAGGCCTAATTTTTCAAAATAGGCCTAGGGTAATTTTTTTGTATTCACAGCACCTCAAGGCCTATCTACCTTTTCAAAATAGGCCTAGCATAGGCCTCCTCAATCTATTATCTAACAGTTGGCCATGGGAAATAATGATAGGTTGAGGGGGGCTTTGTCCCCCTCACCTCCCATGACTTATTGCCATCATCAAATATATTACCAGCATGGGACTAATAACAGCTAGTTAACAATGAGGACGGTACACCTGCAAACACCATCTTAACCTGCTAGGCTTCTACTTTACCATGCTTAGGCTACATCAAGCTAGGCATTGCTAGCCTAACCAAAATACCATACATAGGCCTAACTTGTCTAGCCTAAATAGCCCTAACTTTTTCAAAATAAACCTAGGTTATAGCCTAGGCTAGGCTAAACAAAATTATTAACACAGTGTTTATTATTTATTTATTTTTTAGGCTAGGCCTAGGGTAATTCTTTTCATCATTTTGTTCCTGTGATACTTTCAAATTTGTTGAGGAATAGGCTACCCTAATCTAACTCAGAGGTGGGGGGTAGTTGGAATAAAACATTTCCGCAATAAATGAGGGTTAAAATCTACTAATGGTAGGCTACGTGTTGTCGCAGCACATGAATTTGTGCATCAATTAACCTTGACTAGGTCTAGGCTGGCATATGTAGGCTATTCATAGCTTAATTCGGCCTGTCATAAGACATTAAGGATACAAATATATTCATACTTTGTATTAAATGCCTTAATGGTGTTGTAAACACAAGTTAACAATCATATTGCGCTATTATTGCCTCAATAATGACTTAGTGTGTCATAAAGAGCTATACTGCAGACGAATTTGTTATGGTCGCGGGTTGTGTTATCGATATTTGTGTACCTATATCCGGGTCAAATTCATGTAAGGGTGGTCTGGACCACCCTTTGCGAAAGGGGATTTTAGGGCCTTCCTACGATCAAAGATGGCCGCTACGACGCTTCGTGAATACCAGCGTTGAGACGTAAGGGAACGGTAAGGGAGTTTTCGGATCGTACGACCGTTAGTGAATCTGGGTCCAGGTCTACCCTTCAGTTATTGGCTAGATTTTCCGTGGTGACCGACCCTACCAAGTTAATCATGAGGGTCTTGATGTCCTCTTTCAATGATGTCTTGGCCTTCCCCATGAAGTGAAGGTGTATGGGATGGGCTACCAGATGATGGCTACCCAGACCAGTTTATCCCTTTCCGGTCGGGGAGGGCCACGCTATATAAATTCTTGGCCTTTCTCTAAATGTATCCACGTCTATTGTCAATTGAAGGGCATGGAGTCAAACTTTGGCTTCTAGGGTGAGAGTGGAGCCGAATGTTGCCATAAAGATCTTATTGAACTCCTCCCATTTTATCTTACCGTCGATCCTGTCTATAATATGTTGTCAGGTACTGGCCGGCGGTCTTCGGTGTCCCATTTGCAACTCCATCATCAGGTAGTGTGTCTTCAGCACCGTCATAAATTCGGCTTCCAAGCAATCAGGGTAGGGGCAGCTCGTCTCTCCAATGTTTTACAGCTCCTCAATGTAGTTGTCAGGTTTCCAGATTTTTTTTTTTTTTTCTGTGATTGAGGGTGGCAAAAGGCATAACTGCCTATAGCGAGTGCCTCCCCCATAGTTGAAAGAGTGACAGGGCCAAAATCAAGGGACGTTCGAGCCAAAATGCCTGGACACACGGAGTTTGAAGGAATTTAAGTCATTGGAAGAGGGAAAGACTGATTCTGGGAGAGAGTTCCAGAGCTCAGCTGTTGAGTAGAAGAAAGTTTGAGAGTAACGTTTCACTCTTGGGTTGGAGAGTTGCACAGAGTAGGGGTGGAATTGAGTTGAAAGACGGGTACCACGTGCCCTACGTAAAGGAGGTGGTATGCACTGGGATAGCTCTGAGGAACACTAATTATTATAGTAGCGCTAGATTTTTTTTTTTTTTTTTTTTTTAATAGAGACAATGAACGGAGGAAGGAAAAACACAGATAAAACAAAAAGGTCCATGTGCCTAAAGGCATCCTCCATTCATAAAATGTTTGTAACAACTGGATTTAAACTTTTGTAGATTGTAAGTTTGTGGAAAACAACTCAAGGGAAGTGAATTCCAAAGAGTAGTAGTTCTAGGGATAAATGAATTTTGATAAGTAGAAGTTCTGCATTGTGGAGGAGAAAGTGTAAATTCATGGGCGCTCTCAGCTGCCCTAGTTCTACGGGGAAAGATGTGGAGAGGCGGCACAATTGAAGCAAGTTCCTCGGAACAATTGCTGTGAAAATATCTGTAGAATAATGCAAGGGATGCAACGTTTCTTCGTATGGATAATGTAGGAAGGTCCTGTGTGATTGCAGGGCTATTGATTAATCTAATAGCTTTATTTTGAATTTTGTCCAACTGCCTCAATGCAACCACTCCACTTCCACTCCACAGAGGTGAACAGTAATCCATCTGAGAACGCACATGACTTTTATATATTACGGCCAACTGCTCGTCAGTGAAGAATTCTCGAACTCTGCACAGGAGTCCCAGTTTTTTAGAGGCATTCTTAGCAATGCTTCTAACATAATGTGTCCAGCTCAAGTTAGTAGTTAATGTTACACCGAGAATGTCAATACTAGGGGAAGTGGGAATATTTACATCATTAAAAAATATATGGGAGTCAGTGAGATTCTGTCGGTTAGAAAATTGAATGTACTTGGTTTTCTGTGCATTAAAGGAAACTAGATTCTTTTGTCCCCATTCATTAATTCTAGAAAGGTCCTGGTTCAGAGAAATTGCAGTGTTTATTTTTGAATTTATAAGATCGGGTTGGGTGAAAGAATTGGTAAATGTGAAGGAACTGTGGAGTGTTGAGTCATCTGCATAGGAATGTATTGGATTATGAGTGGTAGATATGAGATCATTGATATGAATGAGGAACAGAGTTGGGGCCAAAACTGATCCCTGGGGAACACCAGCATTTATTGAGTGAAATTGAGAATAAAGGCCATCTACCATTACACATTTTTGTTTTGTTATGAAGATAAGAAGAAATTAGTGGAACTAATGATGCAAGGCCGTAGTGTGACATCTTCGACAATAAGGATTGATGCCAGACTCTATCAAATGCCTTTGATATATCCAGTGCTGTTGTATGTGTTTCACCATGTTGGTCTGTAGCTTGGTTGATTTGATGCGTAAGAAGGCAAAGAATGTCTGCAGTTGATCGACATCGTCTAAAACCATATTGCCTATCACTGATTAATTTATTATTCTCAAGATGCTTAATTATGTGATTATTTAATATAATTTCAAAGACTTTACCAAGAGTGGAAGTTATAGCTATTGGTCTGTAGTTTGATGGATCTGAAGAGGCACCTTTTTTAGGAACTGGATGGATGTTTGTTTCTTTCCAGGGTACTGGGAAGCATGAGGTATGAGTACACAGACGGAAATTTGTTGCCAATACAGGAGCGAGCACCAAGGAACAATTCTTAAGTACTATTGGAGGAATTTCATCTGGACCAGGAGCCTTATCTACTGAGAGATTCTGCAAAATAGTTTTAACATGTCTGGTGTGGATCTTAAGTGAGGGAATTTCAGGCGAATTAAAATTAAGTACAGGGACATCTTGATTTATTTCATCTAAGGTTGAGTTGGTGGAGAAAATATCCGCAAGAAGATTAGCTTTACCTCGTGGGTCACTTACAAGATTGCCAGTCGGAGATTTTAATGGTGGAATGGATGAAGCAGTAGTGAAGTTGGATTTGAATGAGTTAAGAGTAGACCAAAATATTTTGTTATCATTTGGATTATTTAGAAGTTTATTTGCCTGCTTGTGGAGAAAGTTTGATTTAGTTAGGTTTAATACAGTTTTGGCATGATTTCTAATGTTTCTAAAGTAATTAAAGGCTTCATGTGTTTTTGATCTTGTGTATGCATTGTAGGCTATTGCTTTTTCTTCAGTTACTCTAGCACAATTATTTTGGTCAAATCATGTAGGTGAATTAGATCTTTTACTGTACTTTTGATGAGGAATAAAAGTTTCCATTCCAATATTTACAAAATCTTGTATGTGGCTCAAGGTGGTGTGTGCATCATTAGAAAAGAAACAGGTCTAGGGATTATCAATAAAGAAACCTTGAAGACCCTCCCAGTCTGCCCTATCGTAATGCCATTTAGTCACCAAAACAGGTTCAGAGTGGGAAGGTGTGGTAGGTGATAGACAGGTGGCCTGTATCAGACAGTGATCAGAAGATCCAAGCGGGGACCTCACTGTAACATCATAATTTTCTGAATTGGTTGTTAAAAATAAGTCCAGTAGATGGGAATTATGATTAGGATTATCTGTTACATGGGTGGGTTGGTTGACTAGTTGAGTGAGATTAAATGAGTCTGCAAATAGCTCACATTCAAGACCAGCATCATCAGTCCTGGCTGAATGAGTGAGCCATTCAACATTATGAACATTAAAATCACCCAACACAGTGATTTCAGAAGAAGCATTTAAGTTGAGGACACTGAGTTGTGAGGACAGAGAATCAAAAAGACTTTGCTCTGGAGGAGTATTTGGGGAACGGTAGATGCAACATATGTATTTAAATTTACCAGCAGAAATTAATTTGTATATAGAATAATCAAAATAGGGACAATTGAAACTAGTAACCTCCTCCAGGGCAATTTCAGATTTTGTGAAGCAACATACACCTCCTTTAGGTCTGAAATTTTGGAGCAGTTGATAACCTGTAAAATTAAATCTAGACGTGTCCGATGTGGATGTTACTTGAGTATCTGTCAAAGAAAGGAGAGTAGGGGATTCTGCTTGAAGAAATTGATGTACAGAATTGATGTTAGAGTGAAGTCCCCTTATATTGCTAAAGAAAATGCTGCACCGACGAGCAGCTTTGGGACGTTGCAATGCTTTTGACACAGTCGCATGATGACGACCGGGAGGGCTCTGTGTCAATGACCCAACCCTGCCGGGGGTGGATATCCGAGGGACCACCAGGTTTGCTCTTAACAATTGTACTGCCATATTTATTTGGTAAAGGTGTATGGTGTTACATGTATGATAATTATGTAGTGGGAAGAGTAGTGTTTTATAGATAGAGGATAGCGATGTAGGGCAATGTCGTGAAGTTGGATGTGTATGTTATGTAAAGAGGGTTTTCCTGATACCCCTGATGTGTGAGGCAGAAAGATATGTATCCAGCTACCAAGGCCTGGGAAAGAAAATGGAATTCAGGCTATTCCCTGAGTCTCCCAAAACCTTGGCGGTAGTACTTCCCTGGGCGGGGCTACCTACCCCTACTACCTACAAATAGTACAAATAGCGATCAGCTGCTTTAGCCCTTCAGCTTTGGGAGTCGGGACACTTGCACTCCAGAACCGAGTGTAGTGGTGGCTGTGGCAGGCTAGAAGGTCTCGTCAAATGCTCTTTCTCATAATATGGGTTTTGTCTTGTCCTTTAAAAGGTCAGTGGGAGAGTTGACCTCGGCCAGATTCTCAAGGGGAGGGGAATGTCTGAGCTCGGCGGGAGTCTCATAATATTATGATCTGCCTTCCAACACCAGGATCTGGTGTTTATTAGGTCCAGCCCAGAATCTTAGAGCATTGTCTGTCATTCCATCTGTCCTCTGATTGGCTGCTGGTGGTGTCTGAGGGCCAATTATAGTGTTGATACCACCCACTGGCTGTTTCCTTGATTGTAAAGGATTAGCAAGCTCGTGGTGCAGCAATGTCCAAGGGAGAATCTGGAAGGTGTTGGATTGGCAGGTGAGCTAGGCAAAATCCTGAGCAAAGTTTGGAAGATTCTGGGCAAAGGTGTTGGTCTGCCAGGTGGACCAATCAGGGACCGCTGTCTTCTCTTCCAAGCTGATCTGAGCTACTGCCGAATATTCTTTCCCATGTGCTGTCGAGTGTGGAGGGATATAAATCGTCAATCGTATCCTTGGTGTCATGTGGTCTCGTCCTTTGTATCTTTGTGTCTTCTGGGTTTTCTTGGAGTATTGCCCCTTAATTTTGAAACTTAGCATTAATATAATGAAGAGATAAATTAGTTTCATATTATACAATTGAGTACCTTTAAATCAGCTACAATGCATCAACTCTCTCTCAATGGGCTGTCTTGTTGAAATTACCGTAGTGCCAGGCGAGTATAATTGCCAAAAATTACCTTCATTCCATGCCCTTTTTCATGCATAAGCAAGAGCCAGAGAGTAATACAATTATATATCCGAGAACGTGCAATGATAGAGCTTTCCAATGACACCTGAATCATCCCTGTGCAACATATGATCATCTTGCAACGATTGTGCAACCGAAGGGCAAAATTGGTAAAATAGTGGCAATATTGGCTGTTTTTGCTGTGTAAGACAGAGCACATGAGTGAGACAGCCGTATGTCGGGCTTCAGTGTGCGCCCCGATGCTTTGGGAAGCGGTTGGATCCCTCCTATGCTCCCTGCAATGCCTGATCTCTCTCTCAGCACTCATAATAGCCTCAAAATGAAGTCCATCATATGACGGGCCCCGTACAGATGGCCAATTTCCTCTCTTTTGTCATATGTTGGTCGCCGCGAGTTAAGGGTTAAATTTATCGTCAGCTGTAAAATAAGAACACAATAAACCGAGATTAGCTTCCTTACTAATAGCTGTTACACTTTGGTCATCTTAACCCTTTCAAGCTCCAATACGCGTTTCTGTTCTGTTTTCTAGCTACTATTAGACGATTTTATTCAGATTAGTAACATTATAAGGAAGCCAAAGGGTTGATTGAAATAGTATTTACCCTTTTAATGCCCACAGATCCTTCCTTAGCTGCATAAAATTGTCTAATAAACAGCTAAAACGTGTCAGAGCTTCAAGGGGTTAACTGGGCCACAAATTTGACTCGTATCCAGCCTAGCCCCTAACACTTATTTACAGAAACTACCGGTGTTTCATATCTGCTTCATAATCGTAGTGTGGTTCATGATTGATGATATATTCCACTATTACAAAGTCGCACATCAATAATCAAGATATGGACAATACTCTTCATATTTTCTGGACCGTTTAAAATTAACAGAAGATGTATTTATCTGTCAAAATACATAATTATATAGTGAGGCAGAACTGCATATAGATAGATAGATAAATAGATAAACATACATATAGATAGATAGATAAGAAGGTAGCTAGGCAGATAGATATATGGATTATAAAGAAAGAGTAACATTTCATCAGCCTACCTGTCGGCAAAGCGCATGCATATATGAACACACACACACACACATAAACATAAACAGACGCACGAACTAACACACAGCCAGGCGGGGAGAGAGACCCTATAGAATACAGAGAGGCAGGTAAAGGATTGTGACCTCGAAAATATGGAACGTTAGGTTAGGTTAAGTTGGGATAGGTCAGGTTAGGTTGGGACTTGTTGGGTTAGGTTCGGGATGGTTACTGAAGGTTGAATTAGGTTTTTAAATTATAACTGCTTCATTATTTTTTAAGGAATAGTTTCATGAAATATAATTTTATAACTATAACATGCTACGAATTTCTGCAATTTAGTATTATTTGTGTTTATTGATTAATAATCTATATAATATTTTCGATTGTCTGTGTGTATGTGTGTGTGTGTGTGTGTGTTCTTAACAGGCGGCCGCAGTTTTGGACCTGGGGAGCTGAAACTTTGCATGTGGGTGTCAATTGACCTGGGTCAGGTCATAGAGGGGGCGAGGCCACGATCGGAGGTCGTTTCGAGGCCAAAATTGAAAAAAAAAAAAAAAAAAAAATGAAAAAATGGCCGTTTGGGGCAGAAGGAGGCCTCCGATCGAAAAGGTGTATGAAACGAAAGTTGTTCGCAGCCCCCCAAAATGGGGGTACGGATGAGGTCAGATCCAAAATCGGAGGTCATTTAGCGGCCGAAATCGAGGTCGCCGTTTAATGAAACAGGGAGGTCGAGGCCGGTGATTATGGTAGTAGTGATTGATAATGGTGATTATGGTAGTAGAATTTAAACCCGGGCAACGCCGGGTACCCCTGCTAGTTTATAAATATTTTCAGTAAATGTTAATCTAATTACAACTATACTAGAGGAAAAGATAATATAATCAAAATGTTCTCAGTTGCAGTAAAAAGGTCGGGTTCCATCGGCCTCGGAAGCCCTTTAGAGGAGAGTGTAGTGCTAGCTGTT
>CM064527.1:44509555-44537055 GCA_032716605.1 Paralithodes platypus | reverse complement strand
TTTTATTGATATATAATTATATATATACCGGTATATATTTATTTATTTATTTTGTATTTATTTTTGTATTTTGTATCGGATTCGTTTGATTGATGGCAAGAAATGGTCGGACAGTTCTAGAATCTGGCCACGGCCCAGCAATGTCATTTGAAGGGGTGTTTGTTCTGGATCTCCTTCTCCCTCATGTTTAGCCCTATTAGTTTTGACATTTGAAGGGGTGTTTGTTCTGGATCTCCTTCTCCCTCATGTTTAGCCCTATTAGTTTTGACATTTCAAAACGTTCGCCTCATTAGTTTGGCGATTTTAAGACCTTTTGCCCCATTTCTTTGTCAATTTTTTTCCTAGCGAGCGATAGCAATTGTAGGAGGAATCGGCCTTTGGCCGGGGCAGTTTTCTACCGAAAAATGTACCGGTACAAATTTATTTTTGAAGGGGGGGGGGACTAGGGGGTATCTTTTTAAGCTTGATGGAGGTCTAGGGAGCAAACTAGAGAAATAATAAATGTTCTACCGAAAATGTACAAATTTATCTTGAAAGGGGGTCTAGGGGGTGTAATTTTAAGTTTGATGGAGGTCTAGGGAGCAAACTGAAACCCGAAAGGGGGTCTAGGGGTGTAATTTAAAGCTTGATGGAGGTCTAGGGAACAAACTAAAAACCTCCCCTTAATCTATGTAGGCTACACCTGGGCAGGACGTAGCGTGTGTGTCCAGCTATACAGACAGAAAGTTTAGGGTTCATATGTTATACCAGTTAGCCTAGGTGACATCAAAGTATTCACTGCAAGTAACTTATACATTCTTCTTACATTTGTACGCATCACACACACACACACACACACACACACACACACACACACACACACACTAACATTCATACACACACACATACACACACACACACACATACAAACATTCACATACACACACACACACACACATACACACACAAACACACACACACTAGCATTCATATACACACACACTCTTGGAATTTAGATTCTTTTACATTTTCAATAATTATTAAGAGATGAATCTGCTACATTCCCATTCCGCTACATCCCGTTTTAGACAATCTCGTTGTGCAAGAGCCACCACAGTCGGTAGCGGAAATCCGGTAGGTTCACTTCGTTCGTTTTGGCTCTGCGGGCAACTTTGGTCTTAGTGTTCAATATCGTGGAGGCAGCCGTTTAGGAGGAGTAGTGCGTCAAAGGTTCCGGAGACGAAAAAACGCAGCGAAACCACCTACTTAGCGAGTGTTGCGGAAATACGACAGCTTCACTTTGTTCATTTTGGCTCTGCGAACAACTTTGGTCTTAGTGTTCAATATCGTGGAGGCAGCCGTTTAGGAGGAGTAGTGCGTCAAAGGTTCCGGAGACGACAAAATTCCATTCAGCAAAATACAGCCCTCTTCCTAACAGAATCGGAAATGTATTTTGTCAATTGTATTTCATAAAGTAATGTAAAGTTGGTTGAACTTTGCAATACCGTATTAATAAATTGTTTATCATAAGAGAGAGAGAGAGAGGGAGAGAGAAAGAGAAAGTATGCGTGTGCGTGTGTGTGTGAGGGAGAGTGAGAAAGAGTGTGTGTGAGAGAGAGAGAGAGAGAGAGAGAGAGAGAGAGAGAGAGAGAGAGGGAGCTAGAGAGGGAGCTAGAGAGGGAGCGGGAGCAAGAGCAAGCAAGAGAGAGAGAGAGAGAGAGACCTTAAACTGGACACCTGCAAGCCTTAATCAAACATAATACCACCTTAAAGACGATATACATTGCCCTGAATTAAGGGAGCCCACCCCGCTTTTTTTATCTTTCTCTCCCTCTCTCTTTGGCTTGTATCCATTCGGCCCCATTCAGCCTACTGTTTTAAGACGTTTATCCCCATTCAGGTGTCAATATTTTCCTGGCGAGCGGTAGCGAGCTAGCTTTTATATATTTTTGTTTTGACAGCAAGCTAAATTTGCACATTTTTCGATAGAAAAATTTCTCCGGCTTCTCTTGCTTCCATACAATGCCCGCTCGCTATCGCTCGCCAGGAAGAAATCGACATCTGGATGGGGATAAACGTCTTAAAACAGTTGGCTGAATGAGGCCGAATGGATACAAGCCAGGGAAAGAGAGAAAAGGAGAGAAAGAAAATAAAATCAGATGACCCCGGTATACATTGCTCTGAATTGAACGACCTACATACACACACACTCACTCACTCCCTCCCCCGCGCCTCAGTGCTTGCCATCTGTGGGGTTTTATGAATGGATGTACAAGCGAGGGTATTAAGGGGAGATTTCCACTTGAGGGACTTTTTTCTTGACCTCTTTCTCCCTCATGTCTAGCCCCATTGCTTTTGAGATTTTAAGACGTTCGCCCCATTAGTTTGGCTATTTTAAGAACCCTCACCCCATTTCTGTCAATTTTAAGACCATTCGTGCCATTTAGGTGTCGAGTTTTTCCTGGCGAGCGATAGCGAGCCTGTAATTTAAGGGGAACCGGCCTTCGGCCTGGAAAATTTTCTACCGAAAAATTTACAAATTTATCTTGAAAGGGGGTCTAGGGAGAGTAATTTTAAGCTTGATGGAAGTCTAGGGAATCAAGTAAAAACCTCCCCTTAACCCAGGGTGTCAAACGAAAGCCAAATCCAGTATTTTTGAGTCTTTATTATGTTATAGGCCAAGATAAAAAATTTGGTTTATAGCTTAAATGATGTCTTTGGGAAGTGATCCAATAGCTGAAACAATGCTATTCCAGGTAAATTCCAGGTAAATGGCCAAAACAATGCTATTCCAGGTAAATTGTCTTGTATTCCTTCTCATATTCATTCCAATCTTCAAACATAATTGCTCCGGTTTGACACCCTGGTTTAAGGGGAGGTTTTTAGTTCGTTCCCTAGAATTCCATCAAGCTTAAAATTACACCCCCTAGACCCCCTTTCAAGATAAGTTTGTACATTTTTCGGTAGAAAAAAATTCCGGCCAAAGGCCGGTTCCTCTTAAATTACAGGCTCGCTATCGCTCGCCTGAATGGCACGAAAGGTCTTAAAATTAACAGAAATGGGGCAAAGTTCTTAAAATCACCAAACTAATGGGGCGAACCTCTTAGAATATCAAAAGCAATGGGACTAAACATGAGATAGAAAGGGATCCAGAAAAAAATCCCTCAAGTGGAAATCTCCCCTTAACCCCTTTCTGTACCGGTGCCGTACATTTAACTTTATTATAGCTGCCATTATACGATTTTATTCAGCTTAGGAAGGACCTCTAGCCATAATATTAAGGCTTCAGACTGTCTCAACCAACCCTTTTTTACTACCACAGATCCTTCCTAAGCTGCATCATATCGTCAACATATAGCCTAGCTAGACTGAACTATGGCACATGTCGCTGGTACTCAAAGGGTTAACCCCTTCAGTACCGATGCCGTACTTTTAACTTTATTCTAGCTGCCATTAGACGATGTTATTCAGTTTCATAAGGGCCTCTAGCAATTAACACAGGCTTCGAACTTTCGCACTTATCCCTTTTGACTACCACAGATCCTTTATAAGCTGCAAAAAATCCTCTAATTATTGCTAGCACAAGATCTGATGAGAAAGACGTCGCCGGTATAGATAAAGTTATGGTTAAAGCCGGTATCACACGAGAGCTTTTATAGTCAACATTCTATGATCAACATTTTTCTGGCAACATTTCGGGAATATTTTGAACTGGTATCGAAAACTAGACTGATGGTATATATGAATTTAGGTAACAGACAAATATCAAATGTTGACCCAATGAGCTGCCAGACCAGTGTTAAGGATAAATGTTGGGTGAAAAAGTGCTCGTGTGATACCGGCTTTAGTATATAATTCATATGATCAATGAACGTATGTAGGGAAGTAAATATGTAGGGAAGTAAATATGTAGGGAAGTAAATATGTAGGGAAGTAAATATGTAGGGAAGTAAATATGTAGGGAAGTAAATATGTAGGGAAGTAAATATGTAGGGAAGTAAATATGTAGGGAAGTAAATATGTAGGGAAGTAAATATGTAGGGAAGTAAATATGTAGGGAAGTAAATATGTAGGGAAGTAAATATGTAGGGAAGTAAATATGTAGGGAAGTAAATATGTAGGGAAGTAAATATGTAGGGAAGTAAATATGTAGGGAAGTAAATATGTAGGGAAGTAAATATGTAGGGAAGTAAATATGTAGGGAAGTAAATATGTAGGGAAGTAAATATGTAGGGAAGTAAATATGTAGGAAAGTAAATATGTAGGAAAGTAAATATGTAGGGAAATAAATATGTAGGGAAGTAAATATGTAGGGAAGTAAATATGTAGGGAAGTAAATATGTAGGGAAGTAAATATGTAGGGAAGTAAATATGTAGGGAAGTAAATATGTGCAGGTTTGAAATACGAGTGTAGTTTGTTTGTAGTAGTTATAAGGGGATATTTTCACTTAGTCTTTTTTTAACATCCTTCTCCCTCATGTTTAGCCTCATTAGTTTAGACATTTTAAGATGTTCGGCCCGTTAGTTTGGCGATTTTAAAAACTGTCGACCCATTACTGTCAATTTGAAGACCTTTCGTACCATTTAGGTGTCGTTTTTTTCATGGCGAGCGATAGCGAGCCTGTAATTTAAGAGGAAGCGGCCTTCGGCCGGAAAATTGTTGTACCTAAAAATGTACAAATTTATGTTGAAGGAGGGTCTAGGCCTCTAGGGGGTGTAACTGTTTGATGGATGTCTAGGGAACACATTAAAAACCTCCCCTTACAGTAAGTCACTTGATTAATAATCTGTTTCATTACAAACTAGAGGGTCACTCGGTAGAGCACATACCTCTGCCTACGCTGGCGGAGGTATGTGCTCTACCTATCGCCTCCAAAATGGCATCACTTCTTCCTTGGCGCATATCCTATTTGCCCACCAAATTTCTTGAACATCGGTTCATAACATTTTGAGATATCTTGCTTACAGACAAACACACAGACAGACTGACAGACACATGGAGGCAAAAGCATAACCTTAACCTCCATGAAGCTTATAAACATACTCCCAAGACAACGTTCGAGATGAATTAGTACATTTTTCGGTAGGAAATATTATGGCCAAAGGCCGATCCCTCATAAATTACAGGCTCGCAATCGCTGGCCTGGAAAAAATCGACACCTAAATGGCAGGAAAGGTCATAAAATTGACAAAGAAATGGGGCGACAGGTCTTAAAATTGCCAAACTTCTAGGACGAAATTTTTTAAATTTCAAAACTAGTGGAGCTAAAAATGAGGGAGAAAGGGGCCCGGAAAAAACACCCTCTTAAGAGTGTTTATGTTTCTTTTTGTGTGTCTGTTACGACAGAATGATAACAGACTGGTTAAGGTTATTGACTCCTAGGATAACGCATACACACACACACACACACACACCGTACAGTCACACACACCGTACACACACACACCGTACACACACACACCGTACATACACACACCGTACACACACACACACCGTACACACACCCACCGTACACACACCCACCATACACACACACACCGTACACACACACACCGTACACACACACACCGTACACACACACACATCTATACACACATTCATATACGCATATGGACGCACAGAGACACCTACATAAATAAACACACGTACAGTACGTACACCGAATTATTTTAAATGTTAGCCTCATCAGCTGCCAGACCAGTGTTGAGGATAAATGTTGAGGGAAAAATATCTCGTGTGATACCGGTTTTAATACTCAACACACCGCCACTTTGCCCAAAATACCACACTTCAGAATTAGGTTCAAGTGGTAGGTAGGGCCTTCCCATGATATAAGTGTTCAATTTTACAATGAGTGAGAGTGAGGCTACGGCCCATATTTCTAACCAGTCACCTCCATTCACCACAGACAAGTGACGCATTGCTATTGTATGTTTAAGGGAGTTTTTTCTTGACTCCTTTCTCTCTCATGTTTAGCCCCATTGCTTTTCTAAATTTAAGACGTTCGCCCCATTATTTTGATGATTTTAAGAACTTGCAGCCCATTTCTGTAAATTTTAAGACCTTTCGTGCAATTTAGGTGTCGATTTTATCCTGGCGAGCGATAGCGAGCCTGTAATTTAAGAGGAATCGGCTTTCAGCCGGGACATTTTTCTACCAAAAAATGTACAAATTTATCTTGAATGGGGGTCTAGGGGGTGTTATTTTAATTTTGATGGAGGTCTAGAGAACATACTAAAAACCTCCCCTTAAACCTAGTACAATGGAGGAAGGATAAACACATTCAATGGAAATACAATTCATGCACCTCCATTACACCAAATACAGTCACTCGTATGATGTGCAAATATAATATTGTTTATAATTCTGAAGCATTAACATCCCTTAGTACAGAGGATGAGTAGAACCCGAGATAATTATGTATGGCATTTGGGTATCAATTATGTATGGCATTTGGGTATCAATTATGTATGGCATTTGGGTATCAATTATGTATGGCATTTGGGTATCAATTATGTATGGCATTTGGGTGTCAATTATGTATGGCATTTGGGTATCAATTATGTATGGCATTTGGGTATCAATTATGTATGGCATTTGGGTATCAATCATGCCAAGTATAAATAATATACAGTATATATTAAAGATGTGTCATACTTATATTGTTAGGCAAAAATAATTATAGAACCGAACCAAAGATGTTTCAGAGGTTATCAACGGAGAAGTTAAATAACTTTAAATATCAGTGAGTCATTCTAAGATAGCGTGCAATAGAGTGGGGAAATTTACAGTATTTTATGCAAATTAAGAACTCTGTTGTTGACTTACGGGAGCGAAACATGGATGCTGGTGAAGAGACTCAAACCAAGAGTGAGAGGGATGGAAATGAGTTACTTGACAAGTGCGTGTGGAGTTACATATGGAGGGATAGACAGACGAACGAGGAAGTACGAGAGAGGTGTGGTGTGAATGTAGATGTGCTGGAAAGTGTGAAAAGGAACACCTTGAGATGGTTCGGCCATGTGGAACGTATGGAAAGCGAGAGAATGACTAACAGAGTGTACGAGAGTGAGGTGGAAGGACAAAGAGGGAGAGGTAGACCGAGTGAGAGGTGGAAGGATGGAGTTAAAAAGTATATGAGTGAAGGTGGGGCTGGATGGGAGGAGGGGCGTCGACTGACTTGGGACAGAGGTGCATGGGGCCGTTTCGTTCATGCCCACCCCTTCGAGGATCGCGGCATCCGACAATAGATATATAGATAGGACTCTGTCAGCCAGAAACAAATTAACTCAAAGTACTGCTGCAGGGGATGCTGATTTTAGGTGAGGTTGTGAATCTGCTGAAGAGTTGCTCCTCTCACTCCTTGGTCATTTTCTTTGCTGGTTCGGATTCTGGTTTTCATGAGAGGAGAGAGGACCTTTGTAGTGGGGTTTGGGCGGCTCTTGTGCCCTTGTTGTGTTGGCCCTTGTTTTTCCTTCCTCGATTCCACCCCTTTCGCAGATGAGGTGGAAGATAAATTGCGAGCTGGGCGATGTATATTTTGGGTGGGCGGTGCTGTGATGTCACAAGCTCTATGATTGGCTGTGGCGGCAGGTGATACAGAAAAGAGAGTGGCTGGGGTTAAAGAAAACCGTCTTGGAGGGTCCACTGGGTTATCTTAATTGTCTTGAATCATCGGTTACGCTGTTCACGGTTGGTGTTGCTCTTGAAGTCTCCTTTTTTCTCCAGCTTTTCAACCCAAGAAATAGCAAAGTTTCTCAATTTTTCTTCTACTCAACAAGTGAACTCTACTCTTCTTCAATTAATCTTTCCTTCATCCTATGTTATAAACTGCTCTACATTTCGTGTATCCAGGCATTTTGACCATAACATACCTTTATTTTGGCTTTCTGTCACTCTTTTGGCTTTGGGGGAGACACTCGTTACAGACAGCCTAACTTGTGTCTCCTTCATACATATAGTATAGGAATAAAATGCAAGTATTTATTTAGTATTTTGTGACAAGAAGGAATATGCAGGATTAATGTTTTGGAAGATCTCGATGCTCCCAAGAAATGATGGTGTTTTGTTTTGTTCTGTTAAACTAACTACACGATTCCAATAACATCAGATAACTAATTTACTGCATAGAAAGATAAATAGCAATTAAAATACCTTTGTTTATATGATTATTTGCAAATATTATTTTCAATAATAATACTTAAGTAAGGTAGGCAACAAAATTCAATTAAACATACACGCAAACATATATATCTGAAAATAATAAATATATTTAACACTCAACGAGCGGCTAGGTCGGTAAATTCTACTACCTGCCAAGCGGGTGGTTTTACCCTAAACGAGCTATTTCTGTGCTCTTTTTATGCATAAACAAGAGCCAGAGCGTAATACAATTATGTAATCCTGAAAGGGCGATAATTGAGTTTTCCAATGACACCTGAACCATCCTTCTACGATCACTGGTTGTCTTGCAACGATCGTGCAACCAAAGGGCAAAATCGCTGAAATACGGTCATTTCGTTACATAATTACGTGTGTAGCGAGGGAGGGAGGGTGGATGTGTGTGTAGTATATGTCAGTAGGCCCACGGCAACCGTGGCGAGCGGTCATGAGGCAACCTATGCTCCTCCTGTCGCTCGTCTCTCTCTCAGAGCCAATATTGCGCCAAAATTGCACACAGACTTAAGTCGGGCCCCGCCACATAGTCCTTTCTTCTCCATACGGACTTAAGTCGGGCCCCGCTAAAGAAGGGTTAACAACCATGCTAATTAAAGAAAACCCCTCGCTCAAGTAGATATTATGATGGGTAACTAAAACATAGTCTTAATTTCACTCGCAGCTGGACTGAGAATGTTTATTAATGTCATCAATGTTTTTAATCATCATATATCACTATATTAATCAATCACTATATAATCCTAGCATCAATGATAATTCCATATGTATCCTTTGACTACTCTTCATGGCACACATACATTTGTAGGGCAATTTTCAACAACACGTTTTCTTTGAACCATATTTATTTGGTTGTATTCTTGTTTATCG
This sequence comes from Paralithodes platypus, assembly GCA_032716605.1. Taxonomy (NCBI): domain Eukaryota; kingdom Metazoa; phylum Arthropoda; class Malacostraca; order Decapoda; family Lithodidae; genus Paralithodes; species Paralithodes platypus. The sequence goes on along the minus strand of CM064527.1, from coordinate 44,528,030 downwards.
TTTTTAAGGGGGTTGACCTGCTAATTTTTTTCTCTCTCTCTCTCTCTCTGGCTTGTATCCATTCTGCCCCATTCAGCCTACTGTGTTAAGACTTTTATCCCCATCCAGGTGTCGATTTTTTTCCTGGCGAGCGGTAGCGAGCCAGGAAAATATTGACACCTGGATAGGGGTATACGTCTTAAAATAGTACGCTGAATGGGGCCGAATGGATACAAGCCAAAAAGAGAGAGAGAGAGAGAGAGATAAAAAAAGCGAGGTGGGCATAAAAAGTTGATGGAGAAACCGTCATTTATCATCTGTGATTAACCCCTTCAGTACCGGCGACGTCTTTTGTATGTTATTATTTCTATATTTTGACTATTTTGTGCAGTTTAAGAAGGATCTGTGGTAGTAAAAAGGGTTAATGGAGTTTGAAGCCTGTTGATCACTGGAAGCTCTTTTAGAACTGAATAACATAGTTTAATAGTAGCCAGAATAAAGTTTAATTTTTTTTTTTTATATTTCTCTCCCTCTCTCTCTTTGGCTTGTATCCATTCGGCCCCATTCAGCCTACTGTTTTAAGACGTTTACCCCCATCCAGGTGTCAATATTTTCCTGGTGAGCGGTAGCAAACCACCATATATATATTTTTGTTTTGAGAGCAAGCTAAATTTGTACACTTTTCGATAGAAAAATGTTTCCAGCGAAGTCAGATTCCTTTATACAATGCTGGCTCGCTATCGCTCGCCAGGAAAATATCGACGCCTGGATGGGGATAAACGTCTTAAAACAGTTGGCTGAATGGGGCCGAATTGATGCAAGCCAAAGAAAGAGAGAAAAGGACAGAAAGAGAAAAAGAAAAAAAAACAGGTGACGTTGCCGGTACAGATTTCCACTTGAGGGACTTTTTTCTTGACCCCTTTCTCCCTCATGTCTACCCCCATTGCTTTTGAGATGTTAAGACGTTCGCCCCATTAGTTTGGCGATTTTAAGAACTTTCACCCTATTTATGTCACTTTTAAGACCTTTCGTCCCATATAGGTGTCGATTTTTTCCTGGCGAGCGATAGCGAGCCTGTAATTTAAGAAGAATCGGCGTTCGGCCGGGACATTTTTCTACCGAAAAATGTACAAATTTATCTTGAAAGGGGGTCAAGGGGGTGTAATTTCAAGCTTGATGGAAGTCTAGGAAACACACTAAAAACCTCCCTTAAGATAATGTTGAAGTACTTTTATCTGTCCCACTAAAGCCGGTATCACACGAGAGCTTTTATAGTCAACCGTCGACGATCAACATTTTTCTGGCAACATTTCTGGACTATTTTGCACTGGTACCGGTAGCTAGACTGATGGTAGATGAATGTAGGCATCATAAATATTATATATGTTGACCTCCTAAGCTGCCAGATCATTGTTAAGTATAAATGTTTAGTGAAAAAGCGTTCGTGTGATACCAGCTTAAGGGGAGGTGTTTAGTTAGTTTCCTACTCCTCCAGGAATCTTAAAATGTCACCCCCTTGACCCCCTTTCAAGATAAATTTGTACATTTTTCGGTAGAAAAATTTCCAGGCTGAAGGCCGGTTACTCTTAAATTACAGGCTCGCTATCGATCGCCAGGATAAAATCGACACCTAAATGGCACGAAAGGTCTTAAAATTGACAGAATGGAGCGGAAATTCTTAAGATAGCCAAACTAATGGGACAAACTTCCTAAAATCTCAAAAGCAATGGGGCTAGACATAGGGAGAAAGGGGTCAAGAAAAAAGTCCCTCAAGTGGAAATCTCCCCTTGAAGGTTACTACAGGACGGAAACCACTGATTGACTTTGTCGCTCATTATCATTTGTAAATTTCATGTTGACGAAAAGGAACGTCTACTGCAACAATGATAAAAATGTTGACTAATCATGCAATTTTATTATATTTATTATTTGATCGATTTTTTTTTGTTTTTTGCAACGATGGTACGATGTTGACTAATGATACAATTTTTTTTTTTTTTTTTTTTTTTTTGCAACAATGGTAAAAATGTTGACTAATAATACTATTTGATTTGATTTATATTATTTTTGTTTGCAACAATGCCAAAAATGTTGACTAATAATACTATTTGATTGTTATTTATTTATTTATTTATTTATTTTTTATTTGTTTTGCAAAAGTGGTAAACAATTTACCGGTAACTAATTATACCATTTTATTTTATTGATTATGTTTACATTTATTTTTTGCAACAATGGTAATAATGTTGACTAATAATACAATAATACAAAGCTTGAATTCAGAATATTCCGGACCTGAGGAAAAACAAATAAAAAAACACTTACTCGTGGGACTTTAAAGGGACGTTGACCAGCCGATTACAATGTTTAGTTTGGCGACAGACAGCCACACAAGCAGACAGACAGACACGCACATAAGCAGACAGACAGACACACACACAAGCAGACAGACAGACAGCCATACAAGCAGACAGACAGACACACACACAAGCAGACAGACAGACACACACACCAGCAGACAGACAGACACACACACAAGCAGACAGACCAGACACACACACAAGCAGACAGACAGACATACATAGACAGTTAGAGTATCTTGGGTACGTTTAGGGTACGGCAGTGTTTTGTGTTGTGTTCTTTGTACCACTTGACCACTCTGAACGTTAGTGTCACAGTTACTCGGGGTTACAAGGAATGGTTAGCATCTTCAAAGCTAGGTCTAGATTAAGGGGAGTTACCTGTTTTTATTTATTTTTCTCTCCTTTTCTCTCTTTCCTTGGCTTGTATCCATTCAGCCCCATTCAGCCAACTGTTTTAAGACGTTTATCCCCATCCAAGTGTCGAATTTTCCCTGTCGAGCGATAGCAAGCCAGCATTGTATGGAAAAATCCGGCTTCGGACATTTTTCTATCGAAAAATGTACAAATTTAGCTTGCTGTCAAAACAAACATTTATATATGCTAGCTCGCGGAAAATATTGCCACCTGGATGGGGGTAAACGTGGGTAAACAGTAGGCTGAATGGGGCCGAATGGATACAAGCCAAAGAGAGAGAGAGTGAAAGATAAATAAAGCGAGGTGGGCTCCCTTAAGAAATAATTTATATCAAGACCGCCTTAAGGCGTTAAATCTGTCTAGTCTAACAAGACGCAGGTTAAGAGGTGACCTAATTCAATTCTTTAAGAGGGGATGGGCGTATTTATTTGTTTATTTATTTATTTATATATTATTTTGTTTTTACTTTCCTCCCTAGATCACCATCAAGCTTTAAAAAAAAAAAAAAAAAAAAACACACACACACACACACCAAGACCCCCCTGCAAGATAAATTTGTACCATTTTCGGTCGGTTCCTCTTAAAATTACAGGTAGTACTAGGTATACCTCTCTGTCTGTATATTTGTTAGTTTTTCGGTCACCGCTAATTTATTCTCCATTGTGGGAATAATTATAAGTCTGGTAGTAATTAGGGAGAGAGTGTGAGTGAGAGTGTGTGTGAGTGAGTGACAGAGTGAGTGTGTGAGAGAGAGATAGAGATAGAGAGAAAGAGAGTGTGTGAGAGAGAAAGAGAGTGTGAGTGAGAGAGAGCGAGAGCGATGTAAAGGCGCCAGTCAGGGGCGTTGCTTGTTATCACTTCTGTAGAGCATTCCCAAAGCACACATTATCTCTCTCTCTCTCTCTCTCTCTCTGTCTCTCTCTCTCTCACACTCTATCTCTCTCTTTCACTCTCACTCACTCTCTCTCTCTCTCACTCACTATCTCTCTTTCACTCACTCATTCTCTCTCTCTCTCCTAAATCCTTAAATCTTGATAAATCAGTTAATAATAAAGTGGCCATTTTGGTAAATCAGTTAACCCACTGAGCCCCTGCCAGGGACCGGCAGGATTTGATTTTTTTTTTTATTCCAGAAACAATAGTGAATGGGTTAGGAATGAAGGAAAAACCACAAATAAACGATCAAAAAGGTCAAAAATTGGTCCTACGGAGCCCCCGAAAACGGATTTTAGAAGAGTAAAAAATTGAAGGCAAAAACACCCAAAAACCATGTTTTTGCGCGTTTACGCGCACACGGTTGGACTTTGAGAGTTTTCAACCATCGCCAAGGTTGCGTGGGATACTTACACAGTTCCCATACAAATCTGAGCCCTCTAGGTGACATAGGACCGGAGTAATTGGGACCGGAGTACAAAGGAGTACAAAGGATTACAAAGGAAATCAAGCAACAACAGATCTAGTGACCCTTCTAGGGTGCTTGTCCTCCAAAACACTGAGGATCAAGTGTCCAAACAGTGGTTTAGAGTGGGTAAGGGAACATTGGAAAGGGAATTACTGCCCTGGAACTAATGTCCGGGGCAGGATTAGGAAGTTAGTAGAGGATAGATGGGTTAGTAACTGAGGGGGGGATAAAATAAAGTTATTCATTTACAAACGCAGTCAGTCGCGGGTTTGATGAGAGATATTTGTCTAGGCGGAGTTTAAATGAATCAACGGTGATGCAGTCTATAACGTTTCGGGGAAGCCCATTCCACAAGTTGACAACTCGATTGAAGAAGAAATTCTTAGATTCGTGCGAGTTAAAAGATTTACCAATAATTTTGCAACCGTTTACCCGCGTGTAATTAGATTGGTCGATAGTGAAGTACTTACTACAGTTCATATTGTCGATGCCTTTGATGATTTTGAACACTTGAATTAAGTCACCTCTTAATCTGCGCTGGGTTAAAGGAAATAGATTTAATTCTCTAAGACACTCTTCGTATGGTTTGTTCTTTAGGCTAGGTATCATTTTGGTAACTCTACGTTGAACTCGTTCTAGCTTGTTTATATCTTTTTGGTAATAAGGGCACCAGGATTGAACGCAGTATTCCAGAAGAGGGCGGACTAAGGAATTGTAAAGGGTTAGGATAACTTCTTTGGATTTATGCTCAAATGACCTGCCTATAAAGCCAATTATTTTGTTTGCCTTCTTAACAACTTCTGAACATTGTTGACTCGGTTTTAGGTTACTCGATATTGTTACTCCCAGATCGGTTTCTCTGTTTACATTTTTAAGCTGAGTGCCATTCATCGAATAGTTTGCTTTCTCATTTAGGTATCCGACATGTAGTACTTTACATTTATCCGCATTGAAACTCATTTGCCAAATTTGGGCCCAACATGACAATTTATCTAGATTGTATTGCATATCGTCAACTTGTTCTTTTGAGAATACGCTATTTGCAATTTTTGTATCGTCAGCAAATTTTGAGATTGTACAGGTGAGACCCTCATCTATGTCGTTGATGTAAATTAGAAAGAGAATTGGTCCTAGTACCGATCCCTGGGGTACCCCGCTACTTACATTGGTCCATTTAGATGCCTTACCGTTTATGACTACCCTTTGCTTTCTGTTGCTGAGCCAATTTTCTATCCATTTCAACACACCGTCTTGTATTCCATGCGCTTTTAGTTTTAGCAGTAAACGTTTGTGGGGAACTTTGTCAAAGGCCTTTTGAAAATCAAGGTATATAATATCTACAGCTTTACTCTCATCGTAGAGGTTGAGGATATCGTGGAAGAAGTCTAAGAGGTTTGTTAAACAGGAACGTTTTTTACGAAAGCCGTGTTGAGTATCTTTAAGTATGTTATTTTCCTCTAAGTGATTTACGAGTCTGTCTCGTATGACCGTTTCTAGCATTTTACATACAACTGAGGTTAAGCTAATTGGACGATAGTTACTGGGTAGGGATTTGCTGCCTTTTTTTAATATCGGTGTTACGTTGGCTAGCTTCCACTGATCAGGCATAGTTCCAGACTGCAAGGATTTATTGAATAGTAATGTCAGTGGTTTGGAGAGCTCATCCTTAGCTTCCTTTAGAACACTAGGCGAGATTGTATCAGGTCCTGGCGTTTTATTTACCTTGAATTTATCTAAACAATTCAATACTTCTCTCTCTGTAACGGTGATATTGCTTAGAACATCTGAATTATCAATCTGAATCGGCGATGGTCTAGGGATATCACTGAGGTCTTCTGTTGTAAAAACTGATGCAAAGAAGGTATTGAGGGCATTACTTATTTGTACTTCGTCTTTGGTGTATTCTCCATTTTCATCGACTAACGGTCCAACAGTTGAAGCAACTACTTTTTTCTTTCTGATATAACTATAGAATTCTTTCGGGTTTGTTTTACTTTGATTCGCAATATGTAACTCTAAGGTCTTTTTACTTTGCTTAATTAACTTTTTGGCTTTGCGTCGTAGTAGCTCTACAAATTTCACCCGTTCTTCGTCATTTTGTGAGGATTTTAATCTATCATTAGCACATTTTTTAGCAAGCAGGCAGTTTGAAATATCTTTATTCCACCATTTGGGGTTATTATTATGGCCTGGACGCCGTATTTTCGATGGTATGCAGTCTTGCACTGCTTTTAGGTAAGTGGTTTCGAATAACTTCCAAGATGTATTTATGTCGTTATTGTTAATTAAAAAGCTCCAGTCAGTTTCTTTAAACATAGCTCTAAGTTTATGGAAGTTTGCTTTCTTGAAATTAGGGACTTTTTCGATGCTACTATTTGGTTCGTTACTAGTAAACTTTAAAGTGAAAGTTATCGTACGATGGTCGCTGTTACTGAATTCATCACCAACATTCAAATTCTCTATCAATTCTTCTTTTGTTGCAAGTACAATGTCAAGAACGTTATTACCACAGGTCGGCGTTCGAACAAATTGATAAATCGAACTCTCTTGCAAGTTCGTATACAAGTCATGTCCGGAGTGTGAAGTAAGAGTATCGCCCCACTTGGTCACAGGTAAATTAAAGTCGCCAAAAATTACGGTATCTTGTGAGTTACTTACATCTGCAATTTGTTCTTAAATTTCTCGGTCAGTTTGCACTGATTGAGCTGGAGGTCTGTATATTAATGCAAGTATTATTTTTGTACCTTTATTATTCTTTATTAGCACAAAAGATGTGTCGACGTTCACAATTTGAGGTTTAGACACGAGGGTCGGATTAAGACTTTCTTTGATATAAAATAAAACGCCACCTCCATTTTTATTTATTCGGCTGTTCTCAAACATTACATAACCGGGAAGTGAATACTCTGCTAAAAAGTCTCTATCTTCTGTATTGAGCCAAGATTCTGTTATGCCAATCAATCATAATTTTCTGTAAACACTAGTTCCTCTAAATCTGAAAATTTATTGCGTATGCTACGAGCGTTTGCATAGAAAACCTTTAAAGTTGCGGTTTTAGAACTCGCAGAACGTTCTTTCATCGAATTTTTGGTTCTGGTCGGATCTACATTTACATTCATGGCTGTCCTCGGTCCTCGGTCGTTATCCCTGGCAGTTTTGAATTTGGGTCGTGTTGGTGGAGCTTTATCCAAATTCGCGGTTCTTGACGGATTAGTATTTAATTCCTTTGTAGGTTGCCGTCCTCGCTGTCTTCGGTCCTCCTTCCTGGTTGTCCTGTGCTGAGTCGATTTCTTCTCCGAAAATCCTTCACCACATCGCTGAGAAGACGCCCAAAACGTGCTGCTCCCACCTGGTTCAGATGAACTCCATCGTCCGAAAACAAATAGTCATCGTAGTAGAAATTGTCCCAGGTGTCGACGAATCCCACGTTCTCCTTCCTGCAGAGGTTTGCTAGACAATGATTTGTGCTGGTGGCTATGTTGTAAAATCGGCTCTCTACACCGAGCCGGGGGACGATTCCTGAGACGATGATCCTTGATGACTTCTCCTTAAACGACTTGATCAGCTGCTGGTACTTTAAAAGCAAATCTTCAGACCGGGTTCGCTGTACATCGTTGGATCCAACGTGGATGACGTACATTGTATTAGCAGGGGCCAGCTTTGATACTTCGTCAACTGCTGCAACTACGTCGTCCACACCACCACCAGGGATACAAAAACGCTTCCTGGTCTTAGGTGCCCTGGCGCAAAACTCTGTGAGCTGACCACGTATCATCGAGTCTCCCACGAGCCGGACTTCTTCTATTTCCTCTTCGTCATCTGAGTCTGTGAGTATCTGGAAACGGTTTTGACACTCGGTAATCGGTATGTGTTTCCTGGTCTTGGGGCAAACGTTGTTCCTCACGACACGGAAGTTGTCTTGAGGGGGAAGAGAGTCACTATTTGTATCTTGAGTATCGGAAACATCAGCTGAAGTGGCTACTGTAGGCGTTGAATTGTTGGCAGTTGACGTTGGGGCGTTGGTGGCTGCTGGAGTTGCGGTGACAATTGAAGTTTGTGGTACTCCAACGTTGAGTGTTACAAACTCTTGGAGTGATTCCAGCTTCATGGTGAAGACGTTGATCTTGTTGTAGGCTTCATCTAATTTCACTGTAAAATTCTCTCGTTGCTGGCAGAACCGGAAGACTTGAAGATCGACAGTAGCAAACATGGACTCACCAAACCTACCGGCGCAGTTCGCACAAGTGCGAGGCATGGTGACAGTCACTTTCTTCAGATCACTTCACTCACTTAAAAAACACTTCACTCACTTTAAAACACTTCACTCACTTTAAAAACACTTCAATCACTTCAACCGAAAACAAATATGCTGAAATACGCAGAAATAGGTTATTAGGGGTGATAGCCTAACCGAAAACAAAAATTTTGTGACCAGTGACGACACGTTGTCGTCGCAGGGGTTTAGCGTTACATGCATTGCCAACGACACGTTGTCGTCGCTGGGGTTCAGTGGGTTAATAATATAGTTGTCATCTGGACCCCCTTCTCCCTAATGTTTAGCCCCACTAGTTTTGAAGTTATAAGACGTTCGGCCCATTAGTTTGGCGATGTTAACACCTTTTGCCCCATTTCGTTGTCAGTTTTAAGCTATTTCGTTCCATTTAGGTGTCTATTTTTTCCTGGTGAGCGATAGCGAGCCTGCAATTTAAATAGGAACCGGCCTTCGGCCGGCACATTTTTCTACCGAAAAATGTACACATTAATCTTGAAGGGGGGTCTAGGGGGTGTTTTTCTAAGCTTAATACTAAGAAGGCGTACGGGGTCCGGACGGTGTTCCTCCTGTTGTACTCAAAAACTGTGCTTCCGTGCTGACCCCTTGCCTAGGCAAACTCTTCCGTCTCTGCCTCTCCTCTAACGTCTTTCCTTCTTGCTGGAAGTTTGCTCTCATTCAACCTATCCCAAAGAAGGGTGACCACTCTCAACCCTCCAACTATCGTCCAATTGCTCTCATTTCCTGTATCTCTAAAGTTTTTGAAACTATTCTTGCTTCAAAATTTCTTAAGCATTTCTCTTCCCATAACCTACTCTCAGATCGCCAGTAGGGCTTCCTTAACCTCTTATTAGCGGGGCCCGACTTAAGTCCGTATAGAGAACACCTGCCCAAAGAGCGGGGCCGACTTTAGTCCGTGTGCAATTTTGGAGCAATATTGCCTCTGAGAGAGAGAGACGAGCAGTGGGCGGAGCGTAGGTCGGGCTCTGACCGTTCGCCACGGGTCCAGCGGGCCTACTGACGTTTACTCCATACACATCCACCCTCCCTCCCTCACTACACAGGGTATTATGTCAAGAAATTACCGTATTTTAGGGATTTTTCCTTCGTCTTGCACGATCGTTGCAAGAGAACGCGTGGTCGTAGGAGGATGGTTCTGGTGTCATTGGAAAGCTGAATTAACGTCCTTTCAGGGATACATAATTGTATTACGCTCTGGCTCTTGTTTATGCATGAAAAAGAGCACGGAAACAAGGCCATTTAGGGTAAAACCACCCGCTTGGCGGGTAGTAGAAATTCCTTACGGGCCCGCTCGTAAGGCGTTAAGGGCTGCTCTACTGGTGATCTTCTTTCTTATCTTACTAACTCTTGGTCATCCTCCATTCGGGACTTCGGTGAGACTTTTTCTGTTGCGCTTGACATATCGAAGGCCTTCGATAGAGTCTGGCACAAATCCCTTATTTCCAAACTACCCTCCTTCGTTGCTATCCCTCCATCTGTGCCTTTGTCTCTAATTTCCTTTCCGGCCGTTCCATAGCTGCGGTTGTGGAAGGCCACCATTCACTTCCTCTACCTATCAACTCCGCTGTTCCTCAGGGTTCTGTCCTATCTTCAATTCCCTTCCTTTTATTCATTAACGACCTTCTCAACTGCACCTCCAGCCCCATTCACTCATATGCTGACGACTCTACATTGCTATTCAACTATCCTTCCTCGAAATCACTCGTAGCAAGAACTCCAAAACTCACATAATGAGGCCATAGAGCACCTATCTTCTGATCTGGGGCAGAGAAAACCTTGTTACTTTCAATGCTTCCAAAACTCAATTTCTCCATCTGTCTACTCGTCGCCCCCTTCCAGAAAACTATGACCTACTCTTCAACAACATACAAATTAACCCTTCATCTTCTCTTAATATTCTTGGTGTCTCTTTTTCTTCTGATCTCTCTTGGAAAGATCATATTACCACTCTTGCTAAAACAGCTTCCCAGAAGCTGGGTATGCTCAACCGCCTCTGGGGGTTCTTTACCCGTGCGCAGCCTTTTGCTCTGTACAGGGGCACAGTGCATCCATGTGTTGAGTATTGTTCACACGTGTGGGGGAAATCCTCTCACACATCACTTCTGGACAAAGTAGATAGGAAAACCTTTCGTATCATTAACTCACGTCCACTCACCAATTTTCTGCAGTCTCTCTCTCTTCGCCGCAATGTTGCATCTCTCTCACTATTCTACCGCTATTAAAATAATCAGTGTTCCTCAGAGCTCTCTCAGTGTATACCACCCCCCTCTTCGTAGAGCACACAATCCCACCCCTACTCTGTGCAACCCTTCAACCCGTGAGTGAAACGCTATTCTCAATCTTTCTTTTATTCTCAGACTTTCTTCTATTCAACAGCTGAGCTCTGGAACTCTCTCCCAGAATCAGTTTTTCCCTCTTCCTTTGACTTAAATTGCTTCAAACTCCGTGTGTCCAGGCATTTTGGCTCGAACGTCCCTTGATTGTGGCCCTGTTACTCTTTCAACTCTGCGGGAGGCACTCACTACAGGCAGTTCTGCCTTTTGCTTCCCTTATTCACATAGAAAAAAAAAATATATATATATATATATATATATATATATATATATATATATATATATATATATATATATATATATATATATATATATATTATACTGTATATATACCATTCTTTAACTGTCTTCGTGGTGCGATGCATAAGGTGTTGATTTTCGGTGTGAGCATCCTGGATTCGAATCCACGGACTGCCACATGTGTTTGTAAATTTCATTAATCGATTTTAGGAGTATAGTTGGTTGTTGGAAGGAACATAATAATATACAGTATATATAGATATAGATAGATAGATAGATAGATAGTTAGTTAGTTAGTTAGTTAGTTAGTTCATAAAAGGTTACATGGTAACATTTTACATATATACAGATAGACTCAGACTCAAATCTTTATTTCATAAAAGGCAACACAATTAACTATTTACATATATACAATAGAGATAACAGTAACCTCATACATTACCGCATTCTAGGTTCATGGTTTGTACAAACATAATTCTTTACTTGATAGCATTTATATCATTAGTTTTCAAATCTGATACGTCATATTCATGTAATAGGATATGGTTAACTTCCTTTCCTAACGATAGGTATTCATCAAGGTTTAATAAACATTTCTGTAAAAACTTGCAAGGTTTTAGGAGACATTTGTGAGCAAATCTAATTTTTAACCAATTCATTAAATGATTAAATGTCATTAGTCCAGCCAATTCACATGCATGATGATTACTTTCCCAATATTTTAATTTCAGCATTTTCTTTATTGCTTTGTGGTAACCAATTGCAAATTGCTTAAGAGGAAGTTTGCACTTTTTGTTATAAAACCATAATTCAGAACCATAAAAACTTGAGCAGTAACTTTGGAACAACTGCGTAAAAACCCTAACATTAACATTAGAAAATTTACGTAAAATACAATTAAATTCATTATAAAACTTGTTACGACACCTAATTACGTCTTTGTCATTATTTAAATTATCATCTATTATAAACCCTAGATACTTTTGTTCATTAACAACATTCAATATCTCTCCACATAGCATCAACTTTGGCTTTAAGTTTTTATCTTTATTGTCTTTGAAATACATGCATGATGATTTATTAATATTAATGTCAATATCAATTTCTTTTGCTTCATTTCCAAGCATATTTAGTAAAAACTGTAATCCCGATGACGATGGTGCTAGTACAACAATATCGTCAGCGTAAGCACTAATGTTACTTGATATATTTCCTAGTGTGCACCCCGTTATACATTTAGACACTTTTTCAATCAGTTTATCTATATAAAGATTAAATAATATCGGAGACAAGACTCCTCCCTGTCTTACTCCATTCATTATTTTCCAGGGTTTTGATATTGAGTCTTTATGCTTAGTAGCAACCAGTTGATTTCTATAAAGATATAATATTATGTTCGCATAAAAGTGTGGAATACCTGCTTCAATAAGTTTACTTATTAATGTGAAATGATTAACTTTATCAAAAGCTTTTTTTAAATCAATGAAAGCTGTATAAACATTTGAGTCTTCTAATCTGAATCTTAAAATTTGTTCTTTAAAAATCAAGCACGCTGAGGATGTAGAGTGATTAGCCCCTAAACCCATGCTGCCTCTCATTAAAGTTCACATAATGCAAAATTTTATATTTTAAGCAATATTCAAATAATTTTAAGAAAACTGGCGATGATATAATAGGTCTATAATTATCCAAGGAGCTTTGATCTTTATATTTATCTTTAATAAGGGGCAAAATAAGTCCGGACGTCATCTCATCAGGCAAATGTCCATGTGCAATAAATGATGAAAACATTTTAGCAATTAGTCTTACCGCGCTTTCAGAACAAAACTTCACATGATTAGAATGAATGTTATCATGGCCAATGACCCAATTTAGCTCAGATAATGCCAAACAAACATCTTTGGTGTTGATAATTCCCAATAATTTGCCTCTTTGCACATGCACATTTAACTTATCTCTTATAAGTTCATATTTATCTCTTTTCTGGCATTTGCTGTCATCAAAAACGTTTTTAAAATTCTGCGAAAATTTCTCAGCAATTTTACTGGAGTCACATTCACCTTCAATTTTAACATTTAAATAACACTTATTATTTTTAGTTTTACTGACTTCTTTCCAGAATGCATTATATCTTTTATTGCTTAAAGACTCAGCTAATTTATCATTTCTAATATTGATTTTATTATTTTTAATATATTTTAATGCGTTCTTAAACAGTTTCCTGGAAGATGTCATATTGTCAAGTAAATCACCATATACAGGACAACCATTTTCTTTCCATTTTAAGAAATGTTCTCTAGCATTCTTATACAACAAACTAACATGGTCATTCCATCCTGGTTTTATCTGATAATGTTTTGTACTTTCAATTGCATATTCCTCAGACGACTCTTTCAGTATACTTACAAGTGAGTTATAAATGTAATTCAATTCTGCAATATGACTATTGTTTTCACATTTGTATGTACAACAATCTAAACAACTAAAGTTCATTAAATCAGACTGTACAATAGTCTCACTCATTTTGTCTTTATAGTTTGTAACAACATCATTTGATGTAAATAACTTCCAGTTTATGAAGCTAGAAAACTTAGATTTAGGAATAATTTTTATATTGTCTAAATTAATATTAATTTTAAAAACTAATGGAAAATTATCAAATAAGGCCAGGTCATATCGTACATTAATGTCAGTAATATAAGTGTTCATATTATCCGAAGCTATCACATGATCTAACCAACTAGTAGAGTTATTACCAGGAGACAAATAAGTAAAAGTTTCGTCCGGTAACACTTCATCAATAACACATAGGCTTTTATTATCAATTAGGTTCAATAGCTCTTCCCAGAATCTGCCTTTACAGTAATTTGCATTAAAATCACCACTAATAATAATATTGTTAATATTTTGTTCATCAATTAAATTTTCTAAAACAGCAAGTGACTGTCTATATTCATCTATGCTATCATCATTCTGTTTATCGCAAGGCAGATACACATTAATAATTAAATATGTTCGTATTTTTGTCTTCAATATTACACCTACAATTCTGTCGTCACAAAACACTGACTCAATCTTATTACTTAATTTTTTGTTCCACATTATCGCCACCCCTTTCGACGGCCTACCCTCTATTATTCCCTCATTAGTTCGGTCTTCAACGCTGGCTATGCAGTCAAAAGATTCGTTTATAGTGTTCATAAAGGGAATATCATCCTTGAGCAACATTAATTCTTGTAATAAAATCATATCATATTCTAAGGTTAACTTGCGTACTGTTTCTATATTATTTCTTATAGATAGATAGATAGATAGATAGATAGATAGATAGATAGATAGATATATAGATAGATAGACAGCATAATTCCCCACGACCATAATATAATAATACGTGCACTCAGCTATCATAATAATACGTGCACTCAGCTATCATAAAGTATTACATAAATTAGGCCTAGTCCTTGTAGCGTCCACGTGGTCTCTGGATCATAACAGAGTGCGCACATATCCCGCCACACCCACTGCGCACCTTGTGTTGGGGGTTATGTAATAATCAACACGTAGAAGGGGGGGTTTATTTCCTCATGTATCTATATTTGTTTTTGTATCATGTTTTTGTTTACTCCATAGACATCCATCAAGCTTAAAGCCGCTTCCTCCTTAATTACAGATTTGCTATCGCTCGACACCTAAATGGCACTAAAAGTCTTAACATTGACAAAGAAAGGGGACGAAAGGCTTTATAATCGCCAAACTAATGGGAGCGAACGTCTTAAAATCGCAAAACTAATGGGGGTAAACATGAAGGAGAAGGTGGTCCAGAAAATATAAAACAACCCCTTAAACTGGGTCAATTATATCCGAGCTTTCTTGCGTCTGTTATTTGTAAATTTCATTAATCGATTTTAGGAGTATGGTTGGTTGTTGGAAGGAACATAATAATTTATATTGGTTCAGGAGTAATTTATCGAGAGGACTTCCCTAAGTGGTTAAGGCCCCATTAATTGCTCTTTCCATTCACATGTGCATAGCCTACGTGAGTTGCAGTTGGGATGTGTGTACATGCTTAGATTGATATGCAGGATTCGAAGTTGCATAATAAATCGAAGGCAGTGTCCACCAACCTTTAACTGTCTTCGTGGTGCGATGTATAAGGTGTTGATTTTCGGTGTGAGCATCCTGGGTTCGAATCCACGGACTGCCACATGTGTTTGTAAATTTCATTAATCGATTTTAGGAGTATGATTGGTTGTTGGAAGGAACATAATAATTGATATTGGTTCAGCAGTAATTTATCGAGAGGACTTCCCTAAGTGGTTAAGGCCCCATTAATTGCTCTTTCCATTCACATATGCATAGCCTACGTGAGTTGCAGTTGGGATGTGTGTACATGCTTAGATTGATATGCAGGATTCGAAGTTGCATAATAAATCGAAGGCAGTGTCCACCAACCTTCAACTGTCTTCGTGGTGCGATGTATAAGGTGTTGATTTTCGGTGTGAGCATCCTGGGTTCGAATCCACGGACTGCCACATGTGTTTGTAAATTTCATTAATCGATTTTAGGAGTATGGTTGGTTGTTGGAAGGAACATAATAATATTATGTGCACACACACACACACAGATACACACACACGCACACACACATATAGGCTATATATACAGTATATACTGTATATATATATATATATATATATATATATATATACAGTATATATATATATATATATATATATATATATATATATATATATATATATATATATATATATATATATAGGCCTATACAGTATATATACAGAATATATATATATATATATATATATATATATATATATATATATATATATATACAGTATATATAAGGATAAAGACTAGCTCAATTAACCCTTAGACATCCATACACCCTTCCTAATCTGCATAAAATCGTCTAATAATAGCCAGAAAACAGAAAATACCTGCGTACCAGGATCTTGAAAGGGTTAATTAAAAGGTAAATATAAAAAAAATATATATCATCAGTTTTAATTGGGGTCACCTGGTTTTTGTTTCTCTTTCTCTCCTTTTCTCCCTTTCTCTGGCTTGTATCCATTCGGCCCCATTCAGCCAACTGTTTGAAGAAGTTTATCCCCATTCAGGTGTCAATTTCTTCCTGGCGAGCTATAGCGAGCCAGCATTGTATGGAGAAATCCGGCTTTGCCGGAGAAATTTTTCTATCGAAAAATATACAAATTTAGCTTGCTGAAAAAAAAAAAATATATATATATATATATATATATTCTGGCTCGCTACCGCTCGCCAGGAAAATATTGACACCTGGATAGGGGTAATTAGCATCTTGAAACAGTAGGCTGAATGGGGCTGAATGGATACAGCCCAGAGAGAGAGTGATAAAGAGAGAAAAAAACGAGGTGGGCCCCCTTAAGACAAGTACAGCGATAAAAACAATCAAGTCCAAGATTATAATGATAAGGAATTTTTTGTTGTGTTATCTGTGTGTTGCATGTTATCATTAGATATATCTACCTTTATGTTTTATCGGGGGATGATCAAGGGGACTTATTGTGGAGAGAGAGAGAGAGAGTTAGAGTTAGTTTGAGTGAGAGTAAGTGAGAGACAGAGAGAGAAACAGAGAGTTAGTTAGAGTGAGAGTGAGTGAGTGAGTGAGAGAGAGTTAGAGTGAGAGAACGAGCAAGAGCGAAAGAGAGAGAGAGAGAGAGATACTATGTGTGTGTATGAGAGAGTGGGAGTAATGATTATATGAATGATCGGTTTATTTCGAGCCAGTAACCAATGAGTGCCTTAACCTAACTTATTCTAAGTGGTCAACAGATTGACTCTGGCTGCCACAAGAGAGCCTGCATACCCCCAGAAAGGGTAGGATGTGGGGAGGGAACCAGATGGAGGCAACAAAAAACCTCCCCTTAAGGGAAGAAGGGTCTTTTTGTATGGTCCCTTTTCTCCCTCGTGTTTAGCCCCATTAGTGTTGAGGTTTTTAGACGTTCGGCCCATTAGTTTGACAATTTTAACACCTTTCGCCCCATTTTATTATCAATTTTAAGACCCTTCGTGCTATTTAAGTATCGATTATTTCCTGACGAGCGATAGCGAGCCTGTCACTTTAAGAGTAACTGGCCTTCGGCCGGGACACTTTTCGGTAGAAAAATTTATCTTGAAGGGTGGTCTAGGGGGTGTTTGTCTAAGCTTGATGGAGGTCTAGCGAGGAAACTTAAAAATATAAGAATAAATTCATTAATAAACCAAAGAAAAAAAAAATAATAATAAACCAAAAAAACAAAAACACAAAATTAATAAACCCAAAAAAAAAAATTAATAAACCAAAAAAAAAAAAAATCATAATTAATTAACCAAAAAAAAAATAAAAATAAAAATAATAAACAAAAAAAACAGCCACTGGCCCCTTAACCCCTTCAGTACCAGTGACGTCCTTTTCATTATATTCTGGCAGCTATTACACGATTACATTCTGGTTAGAAAGGATGTCTACCCATCAACATGTTACACACTATCTCAATGAAGCCTTTTAGCTATTATTTATCCTTCCCAAGCTTGATAACATCGTCTAGATGTAGCGGTAGTTGAAATCCATCAAGAAAGACGTCACCGGTACTGTAGGGGTTAAGGGGAGGTTTTTAGTGTGTTTCCTAGATTTTCATCAAGCTTGAAATTACACTCCCTTGACCCCCTTTCAAGATAAATTTGTACATTTTTCGGTAGAAAAATGTCCCGGCCGAAGGCCGATTCCTCTTAAATTACAGGCTCGCTATCGCTCGCCAGGAAAAAATCGACACCTAAATGGGACGAAAGGTCTTAAAAGTTACATCAATGGGGTGAAACTTCTTAAAATCGCCAAACTAATGGGGCGAACGTCTTAAAATTTCAAAAGCAATGGGGCTAAACATGAGGGAGAAAGGGGCAAAGAAAAAAATCCCTCAAGTGGAAATCTCCCCTTAAGAATCCTCCCCACTATTACTCTTTGTACTTCCAACAATGTCCCCTATTTGTGTCCTCCCCCAGCCAGCGAGCCGGGCAAGTCAGCTGTTTATTATCTGATAGCTATGCTGTACACCCAATAGTCCCAGTGTACCAGGCTGGATAAAACCCCCACCCACACACCCATACCCGAGTGGACTCACTATAGAGTTTATGGGGAGACGGTTGACTTGTCTGGCCTCCCTTCTCCCTCGTGTTTGGCTCCATTAGTTTTCATATTTTAAGACGTTTGGCCCATTAGTTTGTTGATTTTAGCACCTTTCGTCCCATTTGTATGTCATTATAAAGACCTGTCGTGCTATTTAGGTGTCGATTTGTTTTCCTGGCGAACGATAGTGAGGCTGTAATTTTGGAAAAACGCCTCGGCTGGGACATTTTTCTACCGAAAAAATTCAAAATTAATCTACAAGTGAGATCTAATGAATGTTTTATTTTAAGT
>CM064527.1:44489555-44504555 GCA_032716605.1 Paralithodes platypus | reverse complement strand
TTTATTTCGCTTGTTTTAGTACCTGCGCTTATGAACTTGGACAGAGGTTATGTTTTCGTCCTCCGTTTGTTTATTTGTCTGTAAACAAGGTATCTCACAAAGTTATGAACCAATTTTTACGAAATTTGGTGAGCAGATAGGATATGCACTTTGAACCGATTTTCACGAAATTTAGTGGGCAGATAGGTTATGCGCCATAGAAGAAGTGATGCAACTTAGGATGCAGTCCGGATAGTATCCTGGAACCCAGATCCAAAAGAAACCATACAGTAGGCCTATGATATTAATGGTAAAGAACCAGCATGCATAAGCGGAGGTGTGTGTTCTACCGAGTACCCCTCTAGTCTATTTGTATTATTATTTTTTGAACATATCCTTGTAGATCCTTGTTTACGTGTTTGTACAGTATATCTGTATTCACATCCCAGATTCCATCAACTTATAACATATTTACAAAGCCTCTTTCACTAACCAAATTTTCATGAACACTATGGTGTCTAGAATCCCTTTCATTCCGGTGACAATTTGTATTATACTAGTTGTGTGAGCAAAGACTCCGCCAACCATACCACTACCAATCTAAGGCCCCCATCTATCTTAAACTGACCTAACCTAATAATAAAACAGTGGTTGGGTCAGCAGTGGTACAGGTTACTGGTTGTCATGGTTTACTGGATGAACTGGTCCACGGATTTTATGGTCAGGGGTCCACCCATTACACGGGTTCACACACACGATTTGTTTCCGGATACTTTTCATAGCCATATTTATTTCTAGCTGGTCCTGTCCAGAGTGAGGTTTGGCATCCTCTACCCAACCTTAGCCAGTGCTGTCTGTCTCTTTTTCTTTACTATTTTTCCTACTTCGGGGGCGGGAGCTGGGAATCCTCCTCCCTTTGTAAAATTCACCTACTAAACGAGACAGAGAAAGGGGTGAGGGAACGCGAAAGTGATCCCGGACCCTAAAAATGTGAACTTTAAATGTGTTTTTTGTTCGGACTCTGTCTTGAGTCGGCCACCCCCAGCTATGGGGTATGTGCCTGAGTATACATATGTACTACATCAGGGAAGCTAGATTAAACTTTTAGACTTTAGACTAGATTAGACTTTTTCTATTGCACTAGACATATCGAAAGCCTTCGATGGAGTCTGGCATAAATCTTTAATTTCTAAACTACCCTCCTTCGGTTTCTATCCCTCCATCTGTGCCTTTGTCTCTAATTTCCTTTCCGGCCGTTCCATAGCCGCGGTTGTGGACGGCCATTGTTCACTTTCTCACCCTATAAACTCCGGTGTTCCTCAGGGCTCTGTCCTATCTCCTATTCTCTTTCTAATTTTTATAAATGATCTCCTTAACTGTACCTTAATTCCCATCCATTCATACGCAGACGACTCAAGCTTACACTACTCCATTTGTTTTTCAGAACGCCCCAGCCAGCAATCCCTCAACGACAAACGTAATGAAGCCATAGAACTCTTAAATTCTGATCTAAATACTATTCCAATTGGGGCAGACAAAACCTTGTTAACTTTAATGCTTCCAAAACCCAATTTCTCCATCTATCTACCCGTCAGGATCTCCCAGCTGACTATCCCTTATTCTTCAACAATACAAAAATCAACCCTTCATCTTCTCTCAATATTCTTGGTGTCTCTTTTTCTTCTGCTCTCATTTGGAAGGACCATATTACCAGTCTTGCTAAGGCAGGCTCCCAGAAGCTGGGTGTGCTCAACCGCCTTAGGGGGTTCTTTTCCCTTGCACAGCTTCTTGCTCTGTACAGGGGCATAGTGCACCCTTGTATTGAGTATTGTTCACATGTGTGGGGAGGTTCCTCTCACACCGCTCTGCTAGACAAAATTGAAAGGAAGGCCTTTCGTATCATTAACTCCCGTCCACTCACCAACTCTGCAATCTCTCTCTCTCCACCGCAATGTTGCATCTCTCTCGCTATTCTATCGCTACTATAATAATCAGTGTTCCTCAGAGCTATCCCAGTGCATACCACCTCCTTTACGTAGGGCACGTGGTACCCGTCTTGCAACTCAATCCCACCCCTACTCTGTGCAACTCTCCAACCCAAGAGTGAAACGTTACTCTCAAACTTTCTTCTACTCAACAGCTGAGCTCTGGAACTCTCTCCCAGAATCAGTCTTTCCCTCTTCCTATGACTTAAATTGCTTCAAACTCCGTGTGTCCAGGCATTTTGGCTCAAACGTCCCTTGATTTTGGCCCTGTCACTCTTTCAACTATGGGGGAGGCACTCGCTATAGGCAGTTATGCCTTTTGCCTCCCTCAATCACATAGAAAAAAAGTTGATTATAGTTGGCTTAAATATTATACAATTTAAACTTAGAAGCTCTCAGACTAGAATTGCCGAGAAATTATGTCGGAAAAGTGCTCATGTAATTTCAGGCGGTGTCACACGACCGATTTTCCGTCAATTTTTAGGGTCAATTCTAGTCTGGCAGTTTCAACATTTAAGTTCCGTAAGAATTAAACTACCCAACACAATCTACCTTTTATATAGTTCCAGATTCCAATGGGAAAGAGCCTTAACCCTTTCGCTACGGGTGACGTTCTGGAACGTCCTGGCAATTTGCAGCAATTTCCAGGCTTTAAATGCCTGTAAAAACCATAAAAATCGAGTGTCAGTGGGCGGGAGCGTGAGGGGCCCACCTCCGATCCTCAGAGCAGCCAGCGGCCCACTGAGGTAGACTGTGTCTCGCGCGGGTCTCTCACAACAGTGTAGCCAAGCGAGCGAGTGCTAACAAATAGCGGGTTTCCCGCGTTTCACTGGCACCGCTGCGGGTGAACCAGGCCACGTATGAGGCCCGTTCTGGTCTCATTTTGAAGCTATTTTCGCCTAGTTTTCGGCAGAATACAGTTCATTTAATGCAGATCCTTGATTTATCATTCAGGAGTGCCTGAATATGCCCTAAATAGCCCAAAACACCCCGCAGAGAAAGGGTTAAGGGGGGATGGGTCGCTTTTCTGGACAACTTTCTCCCTCATGTTTAGCCCCATTAGTTTTCAGATGTTAAGATGTTTGCCCCATTAGTTATTCGATTATAAGACTTTTCGACCCATTTCTTCGTCAGTATTTAGACCTTTCTTGCTATTTAGGTGTCGATTTTTTCCCTGCCGACCGATAGTGAGCCTGTAATGTTGAAAGAAGCGGCCTTCGGCCGGGAAATTTTTCTACTGAAAAATGTACAAATTAATCTGGAAGGGGGATCTAATGGATGTTTGTTTTTTTAATTTGATGGAGGTCTAGGGAGGAAACTAGAAAAATAATGAATACATGCAAAAATCGGCCAAAAAGTGAACCATCTCCCCTTAAAATAGTACGAGAAGAAACTTGCTCATCGAAAATTGACGGAAAATGCGTTCGTGCGATCCCCCCCCCCCCCCTGGGAATACCAGTAGCTTGAGTGAACCAGTATGTACCAGTATACCCTTGGCCGCCCCCCTCCCTGCTATCAATCAACAACAACAACAACAACAACAACACTACCGGGTTCACTGGCACTGGCACTGTTTGTAAACATTGCAGATTCACGTTCGTTATTATACTCTGTTCCATTTAACTTGGCACTAGCACTAATAGAAAACCCTGAATGGAGAGCTTCACGCCATATGGGGCTTCCTTTGCTATACTTCGTTCAATTTAACTTGGCACTACTGTATACGCGGAGCCATGTACTGTAAGTGCGGGAGAGGGTGCAACAAGGGAAAAGGGTTGTAGGAACGCCTTAACAAGAAATAGGGTGGTTAGCATGGAAGTAAAGAAGTCCTTGCATGATAGTGTGGTAATCCCAATATTGACATGCGGTAGTGAAGCATGGACGTTGTTGGAGAGACACAAACCAAGAGTGAGAGGGGTGGAAATTAGTTACTTGGGAAGTGCGTGCAGAGTTACATGGAGGGATAAACAGACGAATGAGGAAGTACGAGAGCGGTGTGGTGTAGATGTAGATGTGCTGGGAAGTGTGAAAAGGAACACCTTGAGATGGTTCGTCCATGTGGAACGCATGGGAAGCGAGAGAATGACTAGGCCTAAGAGAGTGTACGAGTACAAAGGAGTACAAAGGAAATCAAGCAACAACAGGTCTAGTGACCCTTCTAGGTTGCTTGTCCTCCAAAACACTGAGGATCAAGTGTCCAAACAGTGGTTTAGATTGGGTAAGGGAACATTGGAAAGGGAATTACTGCCCTGGAACTAATGTCCGTGGCACGAGAGTGAGGTGGAAGGACAGAGAGGGAGAGGTAAACCGAGAAAGAGGTGGAAGGATGGATTTAAGAAGTATATGCGTGAAAGCGGTGCTGGATGGAAGGAGGAGCGTGAACTGACTGGGGACAGAGGTGCATGGGAGAAATTCGTTCGTGGCCACCCCTTCGGGGATCACGGCGTCCGGCAATAGATAGATAGATAGACTTATATGGCAATAATTCCAGATGAATGACTTGTGCGACCATCATTATTTATATATTTTTTACGAGTAGATAATTCCAAGACGAGACATACACGGATGCAAGAGTCAATCAGATGGAACTATTGCCATATAGGTGGGCCGTTAGTTTTCCAGAACCGCTAAAAACGAGTATAAAATTCGATTTGTAAACACTGCATATTCACACCTTTTACCACTTCCGATATTATTTGTTTTTCTATATGGATAAGGGAGACAAAAAGCAAAACTGCCTGTAACAAGTGTCTCCCCCAAAGTTGAAAGAGTGACAGGGCCAAAATCAAGGAATATTCAATCATTCAAGCCAAAATGTCTGCAAGACGGATACGACGTACCCTACGTAGAGGAGGTGGCATACATTGAGAGAGCTCTGAGGAACACTGATTATTGTAGTAGCGATAGAATAGCGAGAGAGATGCAACATTGCGGAGAAGAGAGAGAGATTGCAGAGAGTCGGTGAGTGGGCGGGAGTCAATGATACGAAAGGCTTTCTTTTCTAATTTGTCTAGAAGTACTGTGTGAGAGGATCCTCCCCACACATGTAAACAATACTCAATACAAGGACGCACTGTTCCCCTGTACAGAGCAAGAAGTTGTGCAAGGGTAAAGAATCCCTTGAGGTGGTTGAGCACACCCAGCTTCTGGGAGGTCGCCTTAGCAAGAGTGAATAATAATAATAATAATAATAATAATAATATTTATTCAGTTAGCAATTTACAGAGTTGGTACCATATAGTATGTTACAAATATGACATGTACCAGCCTTGCATAATTCCAACTAAGGATAGCCCAATAAGGCCGTAAGGCGTATTTCCATTGGGGTCCTTGTGGGATTAGGTTAGCTGGGGAAAAAGGGGAGGATAAAGAAATAGATACTTTAGAGAAAGTATTTCTAGGGGGTTATTTTAAGATACCTTACATCCTATAGTAAATATCAGTAATCCGTAATCAGTAATCATTTCAGTTTGGTTTGTCTATCTCTTATGTCGCATTTAGTAGTAGACATAAGCTTGGTGCTCCCTTCTCGCAGCTGTCCGGTTCAGGTGTTCCTTCAGGCTACGTCTGAAGGAATACAGGTTCTCTTTTCACGGACTGACTGGGGTAGGTCGTTCCAGTCTTTGATGGCGGTGAAGAAGAATGTTTGCTTACCCTGTCCTTGGATTCTCGGGACCTTAAATTTAAACATCCTGTTTCTTGTATTATGCCCACTCCTCTCATTTGCTTTAACAAAATCATTCTTTAGATACTCTGGAGCTCTGTCATAGAAAATTTTGAAGGCATTAGTAAGCCTGATTTGTTTGGCCCTGTCAGAGACAGTGGTGATATGGTCCTTCCAAGAGAGACATGAGAAGATGAAGGGATGATCTTTGTATTGTTGAAGTATAAGTGATAGTCCTCTGAGAGATCATGGCGGGTAGATAGATGGAGAAATTGGGTTTTTGGAAGCATTAAAGGTAACAAGGTTTTCTCTGCCCCAATTAGAAATGGAAGTTAGATCAGAAGATAACTGTTGTATGGCTTCATTAAGTTTGTTTTTGAGGAATTTGGCTTGATTCCGGGCAGAAACATAGGAAGAATGAAATTCTTGAGTTTTAAGGCGTTGGTATCGTTTGAATGCTTCCTCCTTGTTGCGGACAGCAGTAGAACAAGCGTGAGTAAACCAAGATTTTATACCCCTTTTATATTCATTTGGCAGCAAATCTTCGCCCTTGTAAATTATGTGCGATTATCACAGTATGGGACAGTTTGCCAGTGGTGTGTGGAAAGGGTCCTTGAAACTAGGCATAGGTAGCGCCAGCAAACTTGGCAATAATCTTGACCCCTTAACTTCTCATAACTCGAAATTAATTAAAGCAATCGGGCTGGCGTTTCTATCATTTGGGAAGAGTCCACCAAGAAATAGGTGTGGATATTTACAACCAGTTTTCTCTAGACCCTTTTGAGTTACAAAGAGGTCAGGGATCAAGATTATCGTCGTTCGTTGGCGCTACCTATAGTTCTATCTATCTATCTATCTATTGCCTGACGCCGTGATCCCCGAAGGGGTGGCCACGAACGAACCGCCCCCATGCACCTCTGTCCCCAGTCAGTCGACGCCCCTCCCCCCAATCAGCACCGCCTTCGTTCATGTACTTCCTCACTCCATCCTTCCACCTCTCATTCGGTCTACCTCTCCCTCTCTGTCCCTCCACCTCGCTCTCGTACACCCTCTTAGTCATTCTCTCGCTTTCCATACGTTCCATATGGCCGAACCATCTCAAGTTGTTCCTTTTCACACTTTCCAGCACATCTACCTCCACACCACACCTCCTTCTTACTTCCTCATTAGTCTGTCTATCACTCCATGTAACTCCGTACACACTTCTTAAGTAATTAATTTCCACTGCTCTCACTCTTGGTCTGAGTCTCTCAACCAACGTCCATGCTTCGCTTCCGTAAGTCAGTGTCGGGATTACCACACTGTCATGCAAGGACTTCTTCACTTCCATACTGACCACCCTATTTCTTTTTTACTGCTTTCAGCGTTCCTACAACCCTCTTCCCCTGCTGTACCCTCTCCCGCACTTCTTCATCCATAGTCCCATCTTTACTCAACACACTGCCCAGATACTTAAAAGAGTTTAGCCTGACCGTTCAGCTTCACCTCACACTCTGTGACTTCACCCCTTTCGAAGGCCATAACCTTGCTCTTCCCTGCATTTACCTTCAAATTCCGTTTTTCGCACACTGTTCCAAACTCATTTACCAGACCCTGCAACTCCCATTCATTATCACTCATCAGAACTGTATCATCCGCAAACAGCAGTATAGGTAGCTTCCACTCAGTTCCCTCCCTTTTCAGCGATACACCAACATCCACTGCTCTTGATAGTATTTCTTTCATGACTCCATCCATATATACAGTAAACAACCACGGGGACATCACACACCCCTGTTTCAAACCAACATTCAGGTCAAAGAACTCGCTCTGCTCACTCTCCACACGTACTGCCTATAGTTAAGAACTTTTATTTTGTCTGTTTATAGCTATTTAGCCAATCAGATTAAACCGAGCATTTCGTCTTATCAACTCGACTCTTATTCATTTTCTGCAATCTCTCTATACGCCACATTAATGCATCTCTCTCTCTCTCTCTCTCTCTCTGTGCATGTGTGTATGTGTGTGTGTTAGTTTCGACGTAGTGTATTGCGTTTTGTACCGGTGATACGCACTGTGTTTCATCCGTGTGTCCTTCCCCCCACCCCCCAACCCCTCTTTTCCCCCACCCCCAGCCACAATCACCCCCACCCGCAATCTTTGACCTCCACTCACATCAGTACGCACACGCAATGTACGAGCAATAACAAGCACAAGCACAAGCACACACACACACACACACACAAGGTTATGTCACAGTGTTTACGAGGGTTGAGTGCTATTGCTCTCGTTTATATCTCGTTCTGTTCCGGGTTTTCTACATTTGACCTGCGTTCAACCTGGTATTTCTAAGTACTAACCCTTTGAGGATCATGACGCACTTTGGCAGTTTATTCTGGCTAACATTAGACGATCTTGTACAGCTATGGAAGAATCTGTGGGAATTAAAAGGGCAAAGTCTATCTCAATTAACCCTCTGACTTCCACATGCCTTTCGTAATTTAAATAAAATCGTCTACTAAATAGGTTGAAATGGGGGAGCTATCGCTCCGCCAAAGGCGGCTTTCTAGGGCCTCTCCTAGCTGATGCTGAGAGGATTGGGTTCTAGACATGTGGTGATGGGCTGGTCTATCAGAGTGAGAGTTGAGTGATCTCTGCCGTACCCATAGCTTACTCTGACTGTTCCTTTACTTATATATTTCTAGATCTCAAGTGGCAGCGTGTCTTCCATGGATTGACCTCTCTAGATTGGGAGCCAAATCGTCAAATTTTTCCTTTGCCCCTTAACTTTCTCTTCGTAATTGTTGAGGGACACAGGGCCTTGGGTGGGGCTTTGGTGTCCCGGATGTACACAGGGCCTTGGGTGGGGATTCGGTGTCCCGGGCGTTTCTGCACCCTACTCAGCTCATCGCCTGGGAGCGGCTTCGGTCACCTGGGCTTTCTTAGTGGTAAGCAGGGAGGATTCTGTGTGTGTGTGTGGTGGGGGCCGGGGTGGGTGGGGGGGGTGGGTGGGGGGGGTGGGGGGCTTCCGTTATGGCTTTGGCTTTGCTCGGGACCTGGGGGCTGTTCGGTTAGACAGCCTGCGGAACACCAACAACAACTGTCAAAACGCGTCATAATCCTCAAAGGGTTAATAAAAACAACCAAGTAATACTGATACTTACTAAGCTGCTTATTTATGTTCAAGAACTGGGAGAGTAAGGCTTGCCACATACATCAACTGAGGGTTATTACTCCGTAGACTTATGTGGATTTAAACCCCTTGTATTCCTCGGGCATAAACAACACTGTCGGTCGGGGATTCAAGGCATAATATTAATCTTTGTGATGTTTAAGGGGGTAGTGCTTGTTTTTTTATAAATATATTTATATATTTATTTATTTTTGAGTTTCTTCGCTAAACCTCCATCAAGCTTAAACAAAAAAAACCTAGACCCCTCTTCAAGATAAATTTGTACATTTTTCGGTAGAAAAATTTCCCGGCCGAAGGCCGCTTCCTCTTAAAATTTCAGGGTCGCTAACGCTCGCCAGGAAATAATCGACACCTAAATGGCACGAAAGGTCTTAAAAATTACAACGGAATTGGGCGAAAGGTCTTACAATCGACAAACTAATATGCCGAACGTCTTATAATCTCAACACAAATGGGGCTTAACACGAGGGAGAAAGGGGACCAGAAATTTAGAAAAGCAATCCATATCCCCTCAGCCTGAACAGCCCATCAGCCTCACCTTAAGACTAATTACCACATACTCAAAACCCTCCATAATGAATTAATAATACAATGACCCGCAAGCTGTCGGACCGGATAGTGTTAAATATGACAAAGATCAATATTATGCCTTGAATCCCCGACCGACAGTGTTTGTACCCGAGGAATGACGGGGCGGGGGCGGGGTCCACACAAGTCTACCTTAAGGGGGTACTACTCGGTTTTTTGGTCTATTACTTCATTTATTATTATTTTTTGTTTTAGTTTCCTCGCTAGATCTTCCTCAAACTTAGAAAAATACCTCTTAGATACCCCTTCAAGATAAATGTTTACATTTTTCGGTAGAATAATGTCCCGGCTGAAGGCCGGTTCCTCTTATAATTACAGGATCACTATCGCTCACCATGAAAAAATCGACACCTACATGGCACAATAGGTCTTAGAATTAACAATGAAATGGAGCTAAAGATGTTAAAATCGCCAAACTAATGGGCCGAACTTCTTAAAATCTCTAAACTAGTGGGGCTAAACATGAGGGAGAAGGGGGACCAGAAAAGCGACCCATCTCCCCTTAAGAACAATAATTGTAATCTGCAGAAGGCCTATATTGGCCCATACGAGGCAGACCCCTTCTTCCCTACATCCCAATCTGTTTTACACCTGTGTCCCCTACACTAATGCATCTCACATAACAATTCTCACTACAACCTATATCCCCTACACTACATCTTACACTACAATTTATATCCCCTGCAATAGATACATAGATAGATAGATATATAGATAAATAGATAGATAGATAGATAGATATATGAAAAACTGTTTACAACTTCTGAGGGATGATTGTTCTAGGTAGAACAGATCTTATATGTGAAAACAGTTTCCGCAAATACTAGTGCTGAACCTTTCTTATTTTAACTTCCAGCCATGGTTGCGTGTTGTAATCATATTGAGGCTAAACATTTGTCTATAATCCACATTGTCAAACCCATTAAGTATTATAGAAGAAAAAAAACTCAATGAGCTGACTTCATAGTCTGCGTATTTCCAACGAAAAGAGATCAAGAGCTCTCAACCGGTCCTCACAGCTAAATCTGCTAATTGATGGAATATGCTTTGTAGCCCTAGCTTGTAATCTTTCCAGTAACTCTATATCTTACCTGAGTGCTGGAGACCAGAATTGAACAGCATAATCCAGGAGAGGCCGTATCAGAGTATTGTAAAATGTTAGAACTATTTTTTTTTTTATAAATTTTAACTGCCCCTTAATTTAGCTCAATAATTGCTAAGCTTTCTTCTCTACTTCAATGCAGGCTTTAAGGGGAGGTCCTGCACTTTTTGTCAATTTTTGTATTTATTTATTATTTTTCTAGTTTCCTCGCTAGACCTCCATCAAGCTTAAAATGAAGCCCCCTAGACCCTCTTTCAAGATAAATTTGTACATTTTTCGGTAGAAAAATGTCCTGGCCGAAGGCCGATTCCTCTTAAATTACAGGCTCGCTATCGCTCGCCAGGAAAAAATCGAGACCCAATTGACAGGAAAGGTCTTAAAATTGACAGAAATGGGGCGAAAGTTCATAAAATCGCCAAACTAATGAGTCTAAAGATGAGGGAGAAGGTGGTCTAGAAAAGCGACTCGTCTCCCCTTAAAAACTTTAGGTCACTTCTAATCAAATCACGCAAATCCTTTTCCAAGTCAGCCACTTCCAGAGTCTTTCCCAATAGTGAGTACAGCAGTCTGACTTGGAGTTTGCTTGGCCGATATGCATCACCTTGCACATTTGCAAGTTTAGTGGCATCTGCCATGTCTCAGACCATTCACGAGAGAGAGTGTGTGTGTGTGTGTGTGTGTGTGTGTGTGTGTGTGTGTGAGAGAGGGGGGAGGGGGGGTGTAATGCATAAACAAAAAGCATGTTGCACCTCCACTTCTTCATTCAAATTTCGTCTTTAGTTATAAGAAAATATATCTTTCCCAGAATTGCATATATCTTCTTCTTCTTCTTCTTCTTCTTCTTCTTCTTCTTCTTCTTCTTCTTCTTCTTCTTCTTCTTAGCAGGACTCTAAACCCTACGTGACAGTACAGAGAGGGGTGGGTATTTCTCTGAAGTATCATGACTCGTGGGATGACAAATTAAGGGAGCCCACCTCGCTTTTTGTTTATCTTTCTCTCCCTCTCTCTTAGGCTTGTATTCATTCGGTCCCATTCAGCCTACTGTTTTAAGACGTTTACCCCCATCCAGGTGTCAATATTTTCCTGGCTAGCGGTAGCGAGCCAGCATATATATATATTTGTTTTGACAGCAAGCTAAATTTGTACATTTTTCGATAGAAAAATTTCTCCGGCTAAGCTGGATTTCTCCATACAATGCTGGCTCACCATCGCTCGCCAGGAAGAAATCGACACCTGGATGGGGATAAGCGTCTTAAAACAGTTGGCTGAATGGGGCCGAATGAATACAAGCCAGGGAAAGAGAGAAGAGCATATAAAGATTACAAAAAGCCGGTGACCCCCCATAAACACAGTAGGATCGACCTCGCCTGATGGTTGGACCAAGGTCTATGTAGAGCTTGGACCTGGGTTAGATGATGCGTGGAATTGCGTCTTAACCCTTTCAGTACATTTTCTATATATAATGTATATATATATATATATATATATATATATATATATATAGAGAGAGAGAGAGAGATATATATATTTATATTTTTTACACCCTGACGCGCACTGGACGATTATATTACTTAATAAAAAGCTTCTAAGCGATTGTATTTAAAGGGGAATGGTTATATTTTATGTGTATTGCAATACATATAACATTTTATGTTTATTGCAATACATATAACATTTTATGTTTATTGCAATACATATAACATTTTATGTTTATTGCAATACATATAACATTTTATGTTTATTGCAATACATATAACATTTTATGTTTATTGCAATACATATAACATTTTATGTTTATTGCAATACATATAACATTTTATGTTTATTGCAATACATATAACATTTTATGTTTATTGCAATACATATAACATTTTATGTTTATTGCAATACATATAACATTTTATGTTTATTGCAATACATATAACATTTTATGTTTATTGCAATACATATAACATTTTGTTTATTGCAATACATATAACATTTTATGTTTATTGCAATACATATAACATTTTATGTTTATTGCAATACATATAACATTTTATGTTTATTGCAATACATATAACATTTTATGTTTATTGCAATACATATAACATTTTATGTTTATTGCAATACATATAACATTTTATGTTTATTGCAATACATATAACATTTTATGTTTATTGCAATACATATAACATTTTTGAACCACCGTAAGTATTCTATAGTATTAGAAGGCTTGTACACTTGGTCACGTGACTACACTTTGTATGCTTTTATATAGGGAAGAAAAATGTATAGGATTTAAGGGGAGATGGGTCTTTTTCTGGTCCACCTTCTTCCTCGTGCTTAGCCCTATTGGTTTTCAGGTTTCAAGACGTTCGGCCCATTAGTTTGGCAATTTTAAGATCTTTCGCCCCATTTCTTTGTCACTATTACGAATTTTCGTGTCATTTAGGTGTCGATTTTTTTGTGGCGAGCGATGGCAAGCCTGTAATTTCGGCCTGTAGAATCGGCCTTCGTTCGGGACATTTTTCTATCGAAAAATTTACAAATTTATCTTGAATGAGGGTCTTGAGCAGGTGTTATATTTAAGCTTGATGGAAGTCTAGGGAGGAAACTAAAACACAAATTCAAAGATACATAAATGAGCCAATAAGTAAGCCCAATCCCCCTTAACCCTATTTGGGCTGAGGGGTGTCCTTTTGGGTCTTCCCTGTTTTGCTTCATAAGTTTGGAGATTTTAATACGTTTCACCCCATTAGCTTGGCGATAATTAAGACGCTTCACCTCATCCAGGTGTCGATTTTTTTCTGGGTAATAGCGAGCCTGTAATTTAGAAGAAATCGGCCTTCGGCGGGACATTTCACTATCGGAAAATTAACAAATTTAGCTTAAAGAGAGTCTGGGTGGGCATTTTTTGTTTAGTGTGAAGAAAGTTTGGGAAAGCATTTTTTGGTAACCTAGGAGACAAAGCAAAATGCATTGCTCAAAAATGTCAAAAGCAAGCAAAAGCCCCAATGAAAAGTTAACAAAATATTATGATAACCCACAAGATAGTGTTAATTGGAAGTGTACTTTTTCACACAATAATTAATCCCTTCCGTATCGGCGATGTCTTTTGTATTCTAATCTAGCTATATTTACACTATGTTATGTAGCTTAAGGAGGGGCCTAAACCACGTGGCTGGTATGGTATGATCTATTACATCATACATCACACAACACACCCCTTCCTTCCACCAATCACAGCACTTCTCCTTCTCCTTCTGCTGCGTATATTGTTTTGCCAACCACACGCGTAAGAGGTGATAACAATGCACTCTGGTTGGTCGTATTATATATATATATATATATATATATACATATATATATATATATATATATATATATATATATATATATATATATAGAGAGAGAGAGAGAGAGAGAGAGAGAGAGAGAGAGAGAGAGAGAGAGAGAGAGGGGTAGGTAGGTTAAAGGGCTAGACGGAACAACAAGAACATTCTCTCCCTATACTTGTTTTAGATTAAAAGACTAATAATGAGATTCATTATTAGGCCTTTAATCTAAAACAAGTAGAGAGCGAGAATGTGGTCCTGTCCTAACCCCGAGGCAGATCCCACTAACCTTCATCACCTTTTCTTCTTGTTGTTCCGTCTAGCGGCTAGTCCATAATATTACGATAATATAGCCCGCGCGCCACACCCCCTCCCTCCACCAATCACAGCCCTCCATCCGCTGCGCTGCTGCGTATCTTCCCGGGAATTCCTTGGCGCCCAGAATCCCGCGTGGTTGTGTGTGTGTGTGTGTGTTTTTTGTTTTTTTTTCCTCTCTGTGTGTGTGTTTATCTATTTTGTATTTTAATTTTTGTTGTTGTGTGTGTGTGTGTGTGTGTGTGTTTCTATGAATGAGACAAATGGGAAACCTGCCTGTAACAAGTGTCCCCCTCAAAGTTGACAGGGGTTTTCTTCAGCTGAGGGTAAATTGCCATGTTTTCCCCTGCCTTACTGAGTTACTATAAAGAGTTAATAGCTAATTAGGTTATTAATTAGAATAAAAAGAACTTGGTAAGAATATGACGCAGACATAGCAGTATCATAATCATGACGCAGACATAGCAGTATCATAATCATGACGCAGACATAGCAGTATCATAATCATGTCGCAGACATAGCAGTATCATAATCATGACGCAGACATAGCAGTATCATAATCATGACGCAGACATAGCAGTATCATAATCATGACGCAGACATAGCAGTATCATAATCATGACGCAGACATAGCAGTATCATAATCATGACGCAGACATAGCAGTATCATAATCATGTCGCAGACATAGCAGTATCATAATCATGACGCAGACATAGCAGTATCATAATCATGACGCAGACATAGCAGTATCATAATCATGACGCAGACATAGCAGTATCATAATCATGACGCAGACATAGCAGTATCATCATGACGCAGACATAGCAGTATCATAATCATGACGCAGACATAGCAGTATCATAATCATGACGCAGAC
>CM064527.1:44239555-44482055 GCA_032716605.1 Paralithodes platypus | reverse complement strand
CACACACACACACACACACACACACACACACACACACACACACACACACACACACATAACCAAGCAACCAACCAAGGATGTCTGCACCAACTCTGCCATACACGCCTGCCACTACGGAACTTTCCATTGTCAATTTTTTTTTTTTTTTTTTTTTTTTTTGTGCGTCTGTGTGGATGAGGGAGACAAAAGGCAATACTGTCTGTGACGAGTGCCTTCCCCAGAGTTGAAAGAGTGACAGAGCCAAAATGAAAGTATGTTCGAGCCAAAATGCCTGGACACTCGGAGTTTGAAGCAATTTAAGTCATAGGATAAAGGAAAGATGGATTCAGGGAGAAAATTCCAGAGCTGAGCTGTTGACTAGAGGAAATACAGTATTGGGAATATCTTTCCCATGTATTGTATAC
Organism: Paralithodes platypus; assembly: GCA_032716605.1. Classification (NCBI taxonomy): domain Eukaryota; kingdom Metazoa; phylum Arthropoda; class Malacostraca; order Decapoda; family Lithodidae; genus Paralithodes; species Paralithodes platypus. Next base: position 44,481,651 of record CM064527.1, on the reverse strand, counting down.
GTGGGAATATCGGGAATATCTTGTGACGCCATTTTTGCATACAAATAAATTTAACCCTGTAAAGCATTTTATTTTGGCTATCATTAGACGATTTTATGCAGCTTAGGAAGGATCTGTGGGTATTAAAAAAGGTAAAGACTATCTCAATCAACCCTCTGACTTTCATATACCCTTCCTAATCTGAATAAAATCGTCTAATATTAGCCAAAAAATAGAAAAGAAACGCGTATTGGAGCTTGAAAGGGTTAATATGATGCTTATGTACAGTATGTGTACAATGTGTAAATTTGTATCTTGTTTTTGTGTGTTCATTGTTTTCTGTTGTGTTTAGTGTTGTCCCTATTCAGGCTCTGTCTTGAGGTTCTCAAGGTCCACTCTTCTCTCCGAAATGTTGTGCTTAACCCTTTGAAGCTCTGACGCGTTTTAGCAGTTTATTTTGGCTATCTTTAGACGATTTTATGCAGCTTAGGAGGTATCTATGGGTATTAAAATGGTAAATAGTATCTCAATCAACCCTTTGACTTCCATATACCGTTACTAATCTGAATAAAATCGTCTAATAGTAGCCAAAAACAGAACAGAAACGCGTATTGGATCTTGAAAGGGTTAAGATCATTCAGACTGCTATACCCTGTTCCAAGTAGGCTGGCTAGAAATACCGACCCCTAACCTGTGTAACTCAAAAAGCGCTAGAGCAAATGGGCTGTAAATTTACACATCTATTTCCTGGCTGACCCTTCCCAAATGGTAGAAATATTGCTCGATTACTATAGTTGTTTGTGAGTTATGGAGGTTAATGTTCAAGAGTTTTGGTCTACTTACTTGGAACAAAGTATACTGCCTTTCAGACGGTTTTATTCGGAAGTATCTGTTATATTAATGAGTTACAGGTGAATATATATTCTTGTTTGTATAATTTGGGGGCAGGGGGCTAGGAATCCTCCTCCTCTTGTAAAATTCTCCTACTCAACGAGACAGCGAAAGGGGCGAAGGAACGCAAAAGTGTCCCGGACCCTAATAATTAGAACTTTAAAGGTTTCTGTTCGGGCTCTGTCTCGAGTCGGCAACCCCCAGCAATGGGGTATGCAATGGGGTTAAAACATAATTTGACAGACCCATAGTTTATATAATACTTTCTTCATTTTTGTCCTGGAGAGAGAGAGAGAGAGAGAGAGAGAGACAGAGAGAGAGAGAGAGAGAGAGAGAGAGAGAGAGAGAGAGAGAGAGAGAGAGAGAGAGAGAGAGAGAGAGAGAGAGGACTAATTTAAGCTCTCTTAGTGCAGTGATTGAATAATGTGTGCAGGAGATTAACAAGATTAAGGGTATGTCCTTGACTTTGTGGGTCTAGGCATGGTATAAGGTATATATAAGGACTTCAGAGGGTCTAGTCTTCTCTCTCTCTCTCTCTCTCTCTCTCTCTCTCTCTCTCTCTCTCTCTCTCTCTCTCTCTCTCTCATACACAGCACCACTACTATTTCTTGGAATCTCGTATTGTTGTACCCTATCCCTAATTATTTCACATCTCCCCATCTGCCTTCTCCCTCCTCCCTCCTTCCGAGTAAGATAGCAAGTATTGTGTATATACAGTATATATATATATATACCGTATATATATATATATACAGTAGCCTATATATATATATATATATATATATATATATATATATATATATATATATATGTATATGTATTTATTTATTTATGTATTTATTTATTGGTTCTTCTTAAGTTGGATATAATTATGTAGCCCCTTCAGGATGGGGGTATGCGTTTTTGCATTATATTCTGGCTATTATTAGACGAGTTTATGTAGTATAGACTAGTTTATGTAGTATAGACGAGTTTATGTAGTATAGACGAGTTTATGTAGTATAGACGAGTTTATGCAGTATAGACGAGTTTATGTAGTATAGACGAGTTTATGTAGTATAGACGAGTTTATGTAGTATAGACGAGTTTATGTAGTATAGACGAGTTTATGTAGTATAGACGAGTTTATGCAGTATAGACGAGTTTATGTAGTATAGACGAGTTTATGTAGTATAGACGAGTTTATGTAGTATAGACGAGTTTATGTAGTATAGACGAGTTTATGTAGTATAGACGCGTTTATGTAGTATAGACAAGTTTATGTAGTATAGACGAGTTTATGCAGTATAGACGCGTTTATGTAGTATAGACAAGTTTATGTAGTATAGACGAGTTTATGCAGTATAGACGCGTTTATGCAGTATAGACGAGTTTATGTAGTATAGACGAGTTTATGTAGTATAGACGAGTTTATGCAGTATAGACGAGTTTATGTAGTATAGACGAGTTTATGCAGTATAGACGAGTTTATGCAGTATAGACGAGTTTATGTAGTATAGACGAGTTTATGTAGTATAGACGAGTTTATGTAGTATAGACGAGTTTATGCAGTATAGACGAGTTTATGCAGTATAGACGAGTTTATGTAGTATAGACGAGTTTATGTAGTATAGACGAGTTTATGTAGTATAGACGAGTTTATGTAGTAGAGACGAGTTTATGTAGTATAGATGAGTTTATGCAGTATAGACGAGTTTATGCAGTATAGACGCGTTTATGCAGTATAGACGAGTTTATGTAGTATAGACGAGTTTATGCAGTATAGACGAGTTTATGTAGTATAGACGAGTTTATGTAGTATAGATGAGTTTATGCAGTATAGACGAGTTTATGTAGTATAGACGAGTTTATGTAGTATAGACGAGTTTATGTAGTATAGACGAGTTTATGTAGTATAGACGAGTTTATGTAGTATAGACGAGTTTATGTAGTATAGACGAGTTTATGTAGTATAGACGAGTTTATGCAGTATAGACGCGTTTATGTAGTATAGACGAGTTTATGTAGTATAGACGAGTTTATGCAGTATAGACGAGTTTATGTAGTATAGACGAGTTTATGTAGTATAGACGAGTTTATGCAGTATAGACGAGTTTATGCAGTATAGACGAGTTTATGTAGTATAGACGAGTTTATGTAGTATAGACGAGTTTATGCAGTATAGACGAGTTTATGCAGTATAGACGAGTTTATGCAGTATAGACAAGTTTATGCAGTATAGACGAGTTTATGCAGTATAGACGAGTTTATGCAGTATAGACGAGTTTATGTAATATAGACGAGTTTATGCAGTATAGACGAGTTTATGCAGTATAGACAAGTTTATGCAGTATAGACGAGTTTATGTAGTATAGACGAGTTTATGCAGTATAGACGAGTTTATGTAATATAGACGAGTTTATGCAGTATAGACGAGTTTATGTAGTATAGACGAGTTTATGTAATACAAAGGAGTACAAAGGAAATCAAGCAACAACAGATCTAGTGACCCTTCTAGGCTGCTTGTCCTCCAAAACACTGAGGATCAAGTGTCCAAACAGTGGTTTAGAGTGGGTAAGGGAACATTGGAAAGGGAACTACTGCCCTGCCACTAACGTGGCAGGACTAGGAAGTTAGTAGGGGACATATGGGTTAGTAACTGAGGGGGGGATAAAGTTATTCATTTACAAACGCAGTCAGTCGCGGGTTTGATGCAAGATATTTGTCTAGGCGGAATTTAAATGAATCAACGGTGCTGCAGTCTATAACGTCTCGGGGAAGCCCATTCCACAAGTTGACAACTCGATTGAAGAAGAAATTCTTAGATTCGTGCGAGTTAAAAGATTTACCAATAATTTTGCAACCGTTTCCCTGCGTGTAATTAGATTGGTCGATAGTGAAGTACTTACTACAGTTCATATTGTCGATGCCTTTGATGATTTTGAACACTTGAATTAAGTCGCCTCTTAATCTGCGCTGGGTTAAACGAAATAGATTTAATTCTCTAAGACGCTCTTCGTATGGTTTGTTCTTTAGGCTAGGTATCATTTTGGTAACTCTACGTTGAACTCGTTCTAGCTTGTTTATATCTTTTTGGTAATAAGGGCACCAGGATTGAACGCAGTATTCCAGAAGAGGGCGGACTATGGAATTGTAAAGGGTTAGGATAACTTCTTTGGATTTATGCTACAGACGAGTTTATGTAGTATAGACGAGTTTATGCAGTATAGACGAGTTTATGTAGTATAGACTAGTTTATGTAATATAGACGAGTTTATGTAGTATAGACGAGTTTATGCAGTATAGACGAGTTTATGTAGTATAGACGAGTTTATGTAGTATAGACGAGTTTATTTATGTAGTAGTATAGACGAGTTTATGCAGTATAGACGAGTTTATGTAGTATAGACGAGTTTATGCAGTATAGACGAGTTTATGTAGTATAGACGAGTTTATGTAGTATAGACGAGTTTATGTAGTATAGACGAGTTTATGCAGTATAGACGAGTTTATGCAGTATAGACGAGTTTATGCAGTATAGACGAGTTTATGCAGTATAGACGAGTTTATGCAGTATAGACGAGTTTATGTAGTATAGACGAGTTTATGTAGTATAGACGAGTTTATGCAGTATAGACGAGTTTATGTAGTATAGACGAGTTTATGTAGTATAGACGAGTTTATGCAGTATAGACGAGTTTATGTAGTATAGACGAGTTTATGCAGTATAGACGAGTTTATGTAGTATAGACGAGTTTATGCAGTATAGACGAGTTTATGCAGTATAGACGAGTTTATGTAGTATAGACGAGTTTATGCAGTATAGACGAGTTTATGCAGTATAGACGAGTTTATGCAGTATAGATGAGTTTATGTAGTATAGACGAGTTTATGCAGTATAGACGAGTTTATGCAGTATAGACGAGTTTATGCAGTATAGACGAGTTTATGTAGTATAGACCCGTTTATGTAGTATAGACGAGTTTATGTAGTATAGACGAGTTTATGTAGTATAGACGAGTTTATGTAGTGTAGACGAGGTTATGCAGTATAGACGAGTTTATGCAGTATAGACGAGTTTATGCAGTATAGAAGAGTTTATGTAGTATAGACAAGTTTATGTAGTATAGACGAGTTTATGTAGTATAGACGTGTTTATGCAGTATAGACGCGTTTATGCAGTATAAACGAGTTTATGTAGTATAGACGAGTTTATGCAGTATAGACGCGTTTATGTAGTATAGACGAGTTTATGTAGTATAGACGAGTTTATGCAGTATAGACGAGTTTATGTAGTATAGACGAGTTTATGTAGTATAGACGAGTTTATGTAGTATAGACGAGTTTATGTAGTATAGACGAGTTTATGTAGTATAGACGAGTTTATGTAGTATAGACGAGTTTATGCAGTATAGACGCGTTTATGTAGTATAGACGAGTTTATGTAGTATAGACGAGTTTATGCAGTATAGACGAGTTTATGCAGTATAGACGAGTTTATGTAGTATAGATGAGTTTATGTAGTATAGACGAGTTTATGCAGTATAGACGAGTTTATGCAGTATAGACGAGTTTATGTAGTATAGACGAGTTTATGTAGTATAGACGAGTTTATGCAGTATAGATGAGTTTATGCAGTATAGACAAGTTTATGCAGTATAGACGAGTTTATGCAGTATAGACGAGTTTATGTAGTATAGACGAGTTTATGTAATATAGACGAGTTTATGCAGTATAGACGAGTTTATGTAGTATAGACGAGTTTATGTAGTATAGACGAGTTTATGCAGTATAGACGAGTTTATGTAGTATAGACTAGTTTATGTAATATAGACGAGTTTATGTAGTATAGACGAGTTTATGCAGTATAGACGAGTTTATGTAGTATAGACGAGTTTATGTAGTATAGACGAGTTTATGTAGTATAGACGAGTTTATGTAGTATTATACGAGTTTATGCAGTATAGACGAGTTTATGTAATATAGACGAGTTTATGTAGTATAGACGAGTTTATGCAGTATAGACGAGTTTATGTAGTATAGACGAGTTTATGTAGTATAGACGAGTTTATGTAGTATTATACGAGTTTATGCAGTATAGACGAGTTTATGTAATATAGACGAGTTTATGTAGTATAGACGAGTTTATGTAGTATAGACGAGTTTATGTAGTATTATACGAGTTTATGCAGTATAGACGAGTTTATGCAGTATAGACGAGTTTATGTAGTATAGACGAGTTTATGTAGTATAGACGAGTTTATGTAGTATAGACGAGTTTATGTAGTATAGACGAGTTTATGTAGTATAGACGAGTTTATGCAGTATAGACGAGTTTATGCAGTATAGACGAGTTTATGCAGTATAGACGAGTTTATGCAGTATAGACGAGTTTATGTAGTATAGACGAGTTTATGTAGTATAGACGAGTTTATGCAGTATAGACGAGTTTATGTAGTATAGACGAGTTTATGCAATATAGACGAGTTTATGCAATATAGACGAGTTTATGTAGTATAGGAAGGATCTCTAAGTTTATGTAGTATAGGAAGGATCTCTAAGTTTATGTAGTATAGACGAGTTTATGTAGTATAGACGAGTTTATGTAGTATAGACGAGTTTATGCAGTATAGACGAGTTTATGTAGTATAGACGAGTTTATGCAGTATAGACGAGTTTATGTAGTATAGACGAGTTTATGTAGTATAGACGAGTTTATGCAGTATAGACAAGTTTATGTAGTATAGACGAGTTTATGCAGTATAGACGAGTTTATGTAGTATAGATGAGTTTATGTAGTATAGACGAGTTTATGCAGTATAGACGAGTTTATGTAGTATCGACGAGTTTATGTAGTATAGACGAGTTTATGCAGTATAGACAAGTTTATGTAGTATAGACGAGTTTATGCAGTATAGACGAGTTTATGCAGTATAGACGAGTTTATGTAGTATAGACCAGTTTATTTAGTATAGACGAGTTTATGTAGTATAGACGAGTTTATGTAGTATAGACGAGTTTATGCAGTATAGACGAGTTTATGTAGTATAGACGAGTTTATGCAGTATAGACGAGTTTATATAGTATAGACGAGTTTATTCAGTATAGACGAGTTTATGTAGTATAGGAAGGATCTCTAAGTTTATGTAGTATAGGAAGGATCTCTAAGTTTATGTAGTATAGACGAGTTTATGTAGTATAGACGAGTTTATGTAGTATAGACGAGTTTATGCAGTATAGACGAGTTTATGCAGTATAGACGAGTTTATGTAGTATAGACGAGTTTATGTAGTATAGACGAGTTTATGCAGTATAGACGAGTTTATGCAGTATAGACGAGTTGATGCAGTATAGACGAGTTTATGCAGTATAGACGAGTTTATGTAGTATAGGAAGGATCTCTAAGTTTATGTAGTATAGGAAGGATCTCTAAGTTTATGTAGTATAGGAAGGATCTCTAAGAATCACAGGGTAAAAACAAAAATACCCGAATCAACCCATTGACCTTCCAAATGCCATTCATAAACTGACTAAAATCGTCGAATGGTAGCCAAAGCAAAATGCGTCCTCCGATGATGAAAGGGGTATGAAGGGGAGACATGGCGCTTTTCTAGACCACCTTCTCCCTCATCTTTAGCCCCATTATGTTGGCGATTTTATGCACGTTCGACTCATTTATGTCAATTATAAGACCTTTCCTGCCAGTTAGGTGTCGATTTTTTCCTGGCAAGCGATAGCGAGCCTGTATGTTAAGAGGAACTCGGCCGGGATAGTTTTCCACCGAAAAATATACAAATCTATCTTGAAAGTGGGTCATGGTGTTGTAATTTTAAGCTAGATGGAGGTCTAGGGAATAAACTAAAAACCTCACCTTAATACATTCCATGGCCATCCCCCCGACAGACAGACAGACAGACAGACCAGTAGACAACCTTGAAACCCCCCCCCCCCCTTTACCCACCCACCAGCCCTGAGAGTCATACGCAAGTTGTCCCATTGTCAACACACGAACCGGACAACTCCCCTCAGATTGGTGACACTGATGATATATATATATATGTGTGTGTGTGTGGTTTTTTTTGTATTCTTAAAGTGAATCTTGATAATATAAGGAAACCAAATCGACATTCTCTTTGAGAATGATATGGCGTCTTTGGCTTTATAATCTGGCTATAACTAGACGATGTTATAGGAATTAATGAGTGTACACTATTCTATTAGCCTTTTAACTTTGATGGGTACTTTCTAAGCTGAATGTAATCGCACAATGGTAGCCATAATAATATTAGGAATGGTGTTATTGTACATATAATTTTGAAAGGATTAAGCATATAGAATTATCCATCTAATTATGCCTTCCAAAATACACTTATGGATCTTTGTCTTGCTATTATTAAACTATTTTACTTATATTGGGAAGGGTATATGGAAGCCAGAGGGTTAGTTGAGATAGTCTTTACCATTTCCATTCCCACAGATCCTTCCTAAACTTTATATAATCGTCTAATGATAGCCATAATAAACCGACAAACGGTGTCATAATCTTCAGAGGGTTATAATGGTCAAGGGAGTAGGTTATGTATTTATTATTTAGTTAGTTAGTTATTTAGTTATTTGTATATTTATTTGTATTTTAGTTTCCTCCCTATGCCTCCATCGAGATTTAAAAACATCCTCTAGACCCCCCCCCCCTAATTATAGGAGGAAACGGCCTTCGGCCGGTAATTTGTCAACCCAAAAAAATACAAATTTATCTTGAAAGGGCATCTAGGGGATATTTGTTCAGCTTGATGGAGGTCTAGCGAGGAAACTAAACACAAAAAAACATAATTAATAGACCCAAAAATAAGCACTACCCCCTTGAGAGTGAGGGTAGGATCGACATATAGTGGGTTAGCTGGGTGGCATCAACTGCAACTTTTCTGATGTAATAGGTTCGAATACTTGTGGTGATTCCGTTAACCCCTTTAGCACCATGACGCTTGTTCACCTTGGAGTCTGGCTAAAGTTAGATGATTTTATTAACCCTTTGAAGATTGTGACGCATTTCGACAGCTTATTCTGGCTATCATTAGACGATTGTATACAGTTTAAGAAGGATCTGTGGGTATTATATGGATAAAGACTATCTCAATTAACCCTCTGACTTCCATATCTATCTATCTATCTATCTATATGCTCAGGCCCAATCCCCATTTTGGGGGTAGCCGACTCAAGACAGAGCAAGAACAGGGAAAACACAAAAACAACATAAAACAAAAAATAAACACAGATAAAAAGCACAAACTCACACACATCCAGGTCACCCAGGAGAAGACCCAGAGACCAGGGTCACCAAGGTCGCTCCAGCACTCCCCCGGCTCCCGACCACCCGGAGAGGTTCCGATCTCGGCAGGCAGACATGCAGCAGAGCCAAAGCCACAAGCCCTCCCACCACACTTCCAGGCGCACCCTTCATATTAATCGTCTCCCCGGGTCAGGCGCCTGATGGACCATTATCTAGTCCAACTTGCACCCGACCCCTTACTCCAAATGACCACGTGTTCACTCAACTATTCACAAGCATTCTCCATTCACTCCTGTCCACCACCACTTCCCCTGCCTGATCTATAGTCATTCCTCTATCATCCAAAGCCTTTCTTACACAGTCTCTCCATCTCAATGGGGGTCTTCCTGCCCTTCTATCTCCCCTTGTACCTGACTCACATATTCTCTTTGTAAGCCTTTCATCTCCCATTTGTTCAACTTCCATATACCTTCCCTAATTTCAATAAAATCGTCCAATAATAGCCAGAAAACATAAAAGAAATGCGTATTGGATCTTGAACGGATTAAGAAGGACCTATATATTCCTAAGAGAGGTTCTAGAGATCGTATTTACCCATTTGAGTCGTATACAGTAGGTAGATTGTAAACGCAAGAAAATCGTCTATTGGTGACCAGAATAGGATGAAAATTACGTAATAGTGGTAAAGGGATTATTGGTATATTGGTGCACAAGTATGCTGACTCTTAAGGGGAGGTTTTTAGTGTGTTCCCTATATTTCCATCAAGCTTACGATTACACACCCTAGACCCCCTTTCAAGATAAATTTGTAAATTTTTCGGTAGAAAAACTTCCCGGCCGAAGGCCGGTTCCTCTTAAAATACTGGCTCGCTATCGCTCGCCAGGAAAAAAGTCGACACCTAATTGGCACGAAAGGTCTTAAACTTGACAGAAATGGGGCGAAAGGTCTTAAAATCGCCAAACTAGTGGGGCGAAAGTCTTAAAATCTCATAAGCAATGGGGCTAAACATGAAGGAGAAAGGGATCCAGAAAACAATCCCTCAAGCGGAAATTTTCCCTTAACCCCTTCCGTACCGGCGACGGTTTTGTAAATATATTCTAGCTATATTTAGACGATGTTGTGCAGGTTAAGAAGGATCTGTGGCGGTCAAAAGGGTTGTGATTTCTTGTTTATGGTGGTGGTTAAGCCGGTATCACACGAGCGCTTTTTCACTCAACATTTATACTCAACACTGGTCTGGCAGTTTATAAGGCCAATATATAAAATATTTTGGTTGCCTGAATTAATATATCATCAGTCTAGTTTCTGATACCGTTGCAATATATTCCAGAAATGTTGCCAGAAATTTTTTGATCATCGAATGTTGACTATAAAAGCTCTCGTGTGATACCGGCTTTATTTTGGTAGTTATGATAGTGGTGGTGATTATGGTACCAACTGTTTTAAGACGTTTATCCCCATCCATGTATCGATATCTTCCTGGCGAGCGATAGCGAGCTAGCATTGTATGGAGCATTGTATTATATGGAGCATTGTATTGTTTCTCCGGCTTCGCCGGAGAAATGTTTCTATCGAAAAATGTACACATTTTAGTAGCAATGATGGTGGTGGTGTGGGGCAGGGGCGGGGGGCGAGGGGGCCCCCCAAAAGTACATGCAAAAGAGAAACAATATAATGTCACCGTAACCCACCTCGCATGCCACTAACATCGACCCACCAACGGTTCGGTGTCTTAGTAACCCATCATTAAGGGAGGATGGTTGGGTTTTTATGGGCCCCCTTCTTCCTCATGTTTAGCCACATTACTTTTCACATTTTAAGACGTTCGACCCATTAGTTTGGCGATTTTTAGATTTTTCAACCCATTTTGTATGCCATTATTAAAGCCTTTACCGCAATTTAAGTGTCGATTTGTTTTCCTGACAAGTGATAGCGAGCCTGTAATTTATATTATTAAGAGGAAACGGCCTTTGGAAGGGAAATTGTTCTATCGAAAAATGTACAAATTTATCTTGAAGGTATATTTTGTTTAAGCTTGATGGAGGTCTAGGGAGGAAACTAAACACAAAAAGTATATATAAATAGATAAATAAATATGCATATAAATACGCCCGTCCCCCCTTACGTTGAGGGAGCTGAGGTATTGTATGTGCTATAGAGGCGATAATACCACTGCCAGGCCCGGGACTACCGACCTTACCTACACCATGACGCAACCTTCGGGTCACTTTACGTTGGGCGCCGTTACAGAGGCACGCCAGAGAAATTTGGTTCGCCGGGGTCAGGGTATTTTATGGGGGCTTTAAACTATGACAGACATACACATTCACACACACACACACACACACACATAGACACATACACAACATACACGCAAGCACACACACACACACACATGCAAACACACACACACACGCAAATACATACACACACACGCGCAAGTACACACACACACACATGGAAGCACACACAAGTACACACAGACACGCATACATACACACACGCACAAGTACACACACACACACACATATGCAAGTACACACACACACACACACACGTAAGTACACACACGTAGGCTACACGCAAGCACACACACCCGGCAGAACATAGGGGAGAGAGCATGCAGACATGGAGAGGGTCAGGTACACAAGTTCGAATCCGGGCATTTATTTATTTTAATTTTTTTTCTGGACAATATTTATCTGGTAGTAACTACATTGATATTTTTGAGCAATTTGGACCCTCAAAAGAATATAGAATCCACTGACCAGATCCCCCAATCCCACGAAAGGCTCAAATGTTCAACATAGTATCCTATAATCGGCTATTATTATATATGGGAACTCAATGGCCAAGGGTGTCACAGGCAGGGTGTATAACAAAAGCCAAGTCCGTTCCTTTTAGTCTGTATTGTTGTTTATGTATAGCAAATATTATGGTTTACAGTTCACATTAATTGTTTGGAAGTGATCAAATGGTGAAAACCATGCTATTTCATGTTAACTTTCCTGTGTTCTGTCTCATACTTACTTAAGTCTTCAAACAGAATTGCTCCGGTTTGACACCCAGAGGGTAGCCTGTCATATCGAAATAATATTTTCACAATAATAAGAACATCAACATGTAGATAATAATTGTCGCTAAAACCACTCACAGATGGGATGCTCGGTTCTCACCCTCTCACCCTGGCCCACGGACTAATAGTTAGTTAGTTATGTAGAGCAGATTAACCAGACCACTGAGCTCCATACGGAACTCTCATAGGTCTGGCCACGGACTAATAGTTTCAGTATAAATGTTACTTAAGATCCACTTGGACCCCCGAAATGTTTTGTGTTAACTTATTTTGGAGAGAGAGAGAGAGAGAGAGAGCTAGGTTTTAACCCGTTTCGTGGGATTAACTTCCGTTTTTATAGTATTCCAGTTACCATTAGACGATATTATTCAGCTTAGGAAGGATATCTACCAAATAAAAGGTTATAAATTATCAAAATTAAACCTTATAGCTACCACAGATCCTTCCAAACTGCATAAAATCGTCTAAATATAACTACTATAAAATAGAACAGACACAGACGTCTCCCGTACTGAAAGGGTATAGTCCCTACCTACGGATAATTTGTCATAGAGACGAATAAAAGCGAATAACGAAACCCAATAGTGGATTTATGTAAACTACCATATAATGATATATTGCACGTTTTCTGACCTCGTTTAGCATACGTCAGTGCCATTACATATTTTGTATGATTAATTATAGGAAGGAGGAAGGAGGAGTACAAAGGAAATCAAGCAACAACAGATCTAGTGACCCTTCTAGGCTGCTTGTCCTCCAAAACACTGAGGATCAAGTGTCCAAACAGTGGTTTAGAGTGGGTAAGGGAACATTGGAAAGGGAACTACTACCCTGCCACTAACGTGGCAGGACTAGGAAGTTAGTAGGGGACATATGGGTTAGTAACTGAGGGGAGGATAAAGTTATTCATTTACAAACGCAGTCAGTCGCGGGTTTGATGCGAGATATTTGTCTAGGCGGAATTTAAATGAATCAACGGTGCTGCAGTCTATAACGTCTCGGGGAAGCCCATATACAGAGAGAGAGAGAGAAAACGAGAGTATGTAGGCACCAACACAATGGTGAGATGCTATTCCCTGTAATTACCAATATAGTATATATATATATATATATATATATACAGTATACTGTATATGGTACGATTTTAGTTTCTGGGCACCTATTTGACAGGTGTACCACCAAGGATTTAATACATATTTTATTTTCGTTTTCCACGCATCCAACACAAAGCTACACCTTTTTCTGGTCCGGTAATAGTATTGAAAACGATATAATAACTTTTTAAATGTGGTTTTCGACGAGAATAAAACGGCGCGTTTGCGCCGAAAATCGGCGGGAGTCCGTCGTCGCTTCGGATCGTCGGTTTGTTTACCCAGGACGCTCGAGGTTACGGCCAGCTGCAGTTACTTGCCCCCTGCTGGCAACATATATGACGATTATTATAATTCACGGGGGGGGGGGGCAGACCCCCCTCAACCCGTCCTGTATCCCACGGCCTATAACGCAAGTCTTTATCGAAAAATTTACCCAACAACTGGTTACCTTAGCCATTTTAAGTCGACCGCCAAGGCGCCGGGAAGTCACTCCGAGCGTAAAGTAATCAAAACGACGCTACTTCCACGAACGCAACAGAGTTGTCTTTATCATTCGTCTCATATTATCATTATTAAAGTGTCGCCATTGCTTTTTTAGTGTTTCGTACACCAAAAAAGGGTGTAGCTTGGTGTTGGATGCGTGGAAACCGAAAACAAATATGCATTAAATCATTGGCGGTACCTGTCAAATAGGTGTCCAGAAACTAAAATCGTACCTTTTATATATATATATATATATATATATATATTATTTATGCATGCGTAATGCGAGCGTTGCCAGTGCTGTGCTTTTGAAGCAGAATAATATATCTTAGTTACTCAATTAAATTAGTTTTCTCTAGCACAGTTGAAAAAGAAAACAAGGTTATTTACAGTAACTACTATAAAATACAGTCATGTGCGGGAAAGTTTTAATTTAATTTTAGTTGTATTTGCATTATGACAGACATCTGAGTTACCAGTAGTTAAGTTAAATATTTATATGGGTGAAATGTGTCGTATTTAATACAAACTAGATCATACATCAAATGTATATCTTTTAGAGATAATTCATGCCTGATCTCTACAAGATAGGCCTGCAGTATATCATTCCTTGTGAGTTTGCGCCTTCTAGTAACAAGTAGATTACTTTGCTCTGTTTATACTGCGCTTTATATATGATCACTGTTACTGAAGCATACTTTAAACTATCAGGAGTGTTAAATAAAGGCTCGTGTGAAGTCTAAGTGCATTTGTGGTGTTAAAACATTAACCTACTAATTTATATAGACATTTTACTGTAGTACAAAGGAGTACAAAGGAAATCAAGCAACAACAGATCTAGTGACCCTTCTAGGTTGCTTGTCCTCCAAAACACTGAGGATCAAGTGTCCAAACAGTGGTTTAGAGTGGGTAAGGGAACATTGGAAAGGGAACTACTGCCCTGGAACTAATGTCCGTGGCAGGATTAGGAAGTTAGTAGGGGACAGATGGGTTAGTAACTGAGGGGGGGATAAAATAAAGTTATTCATTTACAAACGCAGTCAGTCGCGGGTTTGAAGCGAGATATTTGTCTAGGCGGAGTTTAAATGAATCAATGGTGATGCAGTCTATAACGTTTCGGGGAAGCCCATTCCACAAGTTGACAACTCGATTGAAGAAGAAATTCTTAGATTCGTGCGAGTTAAAAGATTTACCAATAATTTTGCAACCGTTTCCCCGCGTGTAATTAGATTGGTCGATAGTGAAGTACTTACTACAGTTCATATTGTCGATGCCTTTGATGATTTTGAACACTTGAATTAAGTCACCTCTTAATCTGCACTGGGTTAAAGGAAATAGATTTAATTCTCTAAGACGCTCTTCGTATGGTTTGTTCTTTAGGCTAGGTATCATTTTGGTAACTCTACGTTGAACTCGTTCTAGCTTGTTTATATCTTTTTGGTAATAAGGGCACCAGGATTGAACGCAGTATTCCAGAAGAGGGCGGACTAAGGAATTGTAAAGGGTTAGGATAACTTCTTTGGATTTATGCTCAAATGACCTGCCTATAAAGCCAATTATTTTGTTTGCCTTCTTAACAACTTCTGAACATTGTTGACTCGGTTTTAGGTTACTCGATATTGTTACTCCCAGATCGGTTTCTCTGTTTACATTCTTAAGCTGAGTGCCATTCATCGAATAGTTTGCTTTCTCATTTAGGTATCCGATATGTAGTACTTTACATTTATCCGCATTGAAACTCATTTGCCAAATTTGGGCCCAACATGACAATTTATCTAGATTGTGTTGCATATCGTCAACTTGTTCTTTTGAGAGTACGCTATTTGCAATTTTTGTATCGTCAGCAAATTTTGAGATTGTACAGGTGAGGCCCTCATCTATGTCGTTGATGTAAATTAGAAAGAGAATTGGTCCTAGTACCGATACCTGGGGTACCCCGCTACTTATATTGGTCCATTTAGATGCCTTACCGTTTATGACTACTCTTTGCTTTCTGTCGCTGAGCCAATTTTCTATCCATTTCAACACACCGTCTTGTATTCCATGCGCTTTTAGTTTTAGCAGTAAACGTTTGTGGGGAACTTTGTCAAAGGCCTTTTGAAAATCAAGGTATATAATATCTACAGCTTTACTCTCATCGTAGAGGTTGAGGATATCGTGGAAGAAGTCTAAGAGGTTTGTTAAACAGGAACGTTTTTTACGAAAGCCGTGTTGAGTATCTTTAAGTATGTTATTTTCCTCTAAGTGATTTACGAGTCTGTCTCGTATGACCGTTTCTAGCATTTTACATACTACTGAGGTTAAGCTAATTGGACGATAGTTACTGGGTAGGGATTTGCTGCCTTTTTTTAATATCGGTGTTACGTTGGCTAGCTTCCACTGATCAGGCATAGTTCCAGACTGCAAGGATTTATTGAATAGTAATGTCAGTGGTTTGGAGAGCTCATCCTTAGCTTCCTTCAGAACTCTAGGCGAGATTGTATCAGGTCCAGGTGTTTTATTTACCTTGAGTTTATCTAAACAATTCAATACTTCTCTCTCTGTAACGGTGATATTGCTTAGAACATCTGAATTATCAATCTGAATCGGCGATGGTGTAGGGATATCACTGAGGTCTTCTGTTGTAAAAACTGATGCAAAGAAGGTATTGAGGGCATTACTCATTTGTACTTCGTCTTTGGTGTATTCTCCATTTTCATCGACTAACGGTCCAACAGTTGAAGTAACTACTTTTTTCTTTCTGATATAACTATAGAATTCTTTCGGGTTTGTTTTACTTTGATTCGCAATATGTAACTCTAAGGTCTTTTTACTTTGCTTAATTAACTTTTTGGCTTTGCGTCGTAGCTCTACAAATTTCACCCGTTCTTCGTCATTTTGTGAGGATTTTAATCTATCATTAGCAAATTTTTTAGCAAGCAGGCAGTTTGAAATATCTTTATTCCACCATTTGGGCTTATTATTATGGCCTGGACGCCGTATTTTCGATGGTATGCAGTCTTGCACTGCTTTTAGGTAAGTGGTTTCGAATAACTTCCAAGATGTATTTATGTCATTATTGTTAATTAAAAAGCTCCAGTCAGTTTCTTTAAACATAGCTCTAAGTTTATGGAAGTTTGCTTTCTTGAAATTAGGGACTTTTTCGATGCTACTATTTGGTTCGTTACTAGTAAACTTTAAAGTGAAAGTTATCGTACGATGGTCGCTGTTACTGAATTCATCACCAACATTCAAATTCTCTATTAATTCTTCTTTTGTTGCAAGTACAATGTCAAGAACGTTATTACCACGGGTCGGCGTTCGAACAAATTGATAAAGCGAACTCTCTTGCAAGTTCGTATACAAGTCATGTCCGGAGTGTGAAGTAAGAGTATCGCCCCACTTGGTCACAGGTAAATTAAAGTCGCCAAAAATTACGGTATCTTGTGAGTTACTTACATCTGCAATTTGTTCATAAATTTCTCGGTCAGTTTGCACTGATTGAGCTGGAGGTCTGTATATTAATGCAAGTATTATTTTTGTACCTTTATTATTCTTTATTAGCACAAAAGATGCGTCGACGTTCACAATTTGAGGTTTTGACAAGAGGGTAGGGTTAAGACTTTCTTTGATATAAAGTAAAACGCCACCTCCATTTCGATTTATTCGGCTTTTCTCAAACATTACATAACCGGGAAGTGAATACTCTGCTAAAAAGTCTCTATCTTCTGTATTGAGCCAAGATTCTGTTATGCCAATCACATCATAATTTTCTGTAAACACTAGCTCCTCTAAATCTGAAAATTTATTACGTATGCTACGAGCGTTTGCATAGAAAACCTTTAAATTTGTTATTTTAGAACTCACGGAACGCTCTTTAATAATATTTTTGGTTCTTGTCGGATCTACATTTATGTTCATGGCTGTCCTCGGTCCTCGCTGTCTTCGGTCCTTATTGCTGGTGGTCCTCGGTTGCCTCTGTTTTTTTCTTGGCGTTGGATGATTTATGTCACTGCTGCTTCTTCTCTGATGGCGTTTTTTGATCCATGGCTGCGGACTGCTTCGTGTAGGAGACGACCCATGCGTGCTGAACCCACAGGGTTTAGATGAGTGCCATCCTTGCGGAACAGAGTAGGCTGGTTGTAGAAGTTGTCCCAGAGGTTGATGAATTCAACTTCTTCCTTCAGACACAAATATTTTAGTCGGCTATTTGTGCTGAAGGCCTTGTCGTAGAATTTATCAGGTGCGTCGATCTTGGGGAGAATGCCTGAGATGATGATATTCCTGGACTTGTTTTTGTAGTGCTGGATCATCTTGCGATATTTCTCCATCAACTCTTCGGATCTGGTGCGCATGACGTCATTTGAACCAGCATGGATGACAAAAAGGGTATTTTCATTTGCATCCTTTGTGGTATCTTCGAAGGCTTCCACAATGTCGTCCAGTCCAGCTCCTGGGATGCAAAATCTTTTTCGTTGATTTGGGAAGAGTGTTAACACAAGCATTGTTTTTAACACATAGGCCTGCTTACAAAATATAATTTTCTAAGCTATGGGTGATCCAGTAGATTATATGGAGCGCGGTGAACCTGTCCCAGAGGTTCAGGAGAGACACACTCCTTGCCAGTTGATGATTAAAGCACTCCGCTGTATCTTTTGGATAGTATTGGTTACATATGCTTTAGTTGATATAATAAGAAGCATATATAATATATATGATTTTACTCCAAGATTTGGCATAGATAAACCTCTTAACAAAATGTTTAATCAAACAGAACTGAATATATTAAAAAATGCCCTTAAACAATCAGAACTAAAGAGTTTGAGCATCATGATTTACATGGACCGCATGGGAATTAGGTCATATGAAAAATTAGTAAAATCTTATGAACAGGAAAACAGGCACATATTTCCTAACATTAAGACTGTTGACAGGTTAATTGTTGACAGAGGATATTGGCGTCATCTGTCTACTAAAACTTATAATGAAATAAAAACCATGATTAGTATGTACAAAGCTTCCCTACCATCTCTTCCTGATGTTGATTATTTAATTAATAAAATCACTGGAATATCCGATCTACGGAGCTTTACATCACCAATAAAGATACAAATGTATGTTTACATTGCAGAGAACTCCTTCTTTCTTATAGCCTGTTTACTATGTTTGGTATGCAATTATCCCGAAAACACGGCACTAATTGGTTTGATATGTTGGATCACGATATTTGCCTTGTTGAGATTGATAGAAAAGGGTATTTTATACAAGGTCATTTGGACTGGCGCACTTTGTTATGCCCTGATTTTATACAGGATTATGTAAGGGGGAGTTTTCGTTGTCTTTGCTTTTCTGTTCTAATGTTCCTGGACTTTGCTGTTACCTCCTCCTTATTTATTTCCTGTTTATTCTGTTATTGTGTGTTTCTTTTCTAATTAATAATGATTGATCCATTATATTACTCTGGTAGCTTAATGACCGTTGCATGCAAAGAAATACAGGTGAAATGACTGCAAATTAGATAAATGACACAGGAGAAAATAAAAACACAATATACCGTTTGGTATTACTTGACTATATTAAAATACTGTAAAGGAAAATACACTTTTCACTGTGATTACTTACCAGGTTTACTTACCAGGTAGGGCCACGCACTGTCCACGGAGCAGCTGTGTTCAGTGGGGGCCCAAGACATGAATACGGGCACTCTAACTAGATGCACGATTAGTAGCAGTTACTGGGAGTCCGGCAGAGATAGTTAGTTTATATTGTGCCCTCGTTGGAGACTAGCTTTTTAGTTGTGTTAGTTTGTTTGAGATGTATGTTAGGTGTTTTAGATGTGTGTTTTTTTAGTGTTTTAGTGAAATTCGTGGAGGGAGTCGTGTATTTCTGCTTGGAGGCGTTGCTTGAAGAGTCTGAGATTTGGTGCAGTAACGGTGTCCTCTGAAAGTGAGTTCCACCTCTTGACGACTCTGTGGGAGAAAAATCTTCTTCTGGCTTCAGAGGAGCAGTGCTGTACTTGGATTTTGTAACTGTGGCCTCTGGTGCCAGTCCTAGGGGCCATGGTGAAGAGGTCGGTGGGGTTGATGGGTGAGAGGCCATGGAAGATCTTGTAGCAGTAGATTTGGTCGTACCTGATCAGTCTGCCCCTGACTTAGTGGAGTTTGAGTCTTTGTAGGCGCTCATCGTATGGGTAGTCGCTAAGGCCGGAGATCTGCTTCGTCCATCTTCTCTGGACTGAGTCTGATGTCGATCAGGTAGTCTTGGTTCCAGAGTGGGGACGCAAAGTCGAGGATGGGTCTTAGGTCGACCTTTAGGAGGGATAACATGAATTGGGGGGAGCGGTTTACAGTACTCTTGAGCAGGTTATGGGCGACTCCTCCCGCTTTGTTTACCGCCTGGCGGATATGGTGGTGAAATTTGAGGGTTGTTGGGACGAATACCCCAAGGTCCTTCTGCAGGTTTGATGGCTGGATGGGCAGGTTTTGGAGAAAGTAGAGGGGTTGTTTAGGCTGGTTCGTTTTGTGGCGGGAGAAGCGCATGTGAGCAAATTTTTCCGTGGCAAACTTTAGACCCCACGAAGAGGCAATTTCATGCAGCCGGTCAATGTTTTCTTGGAGGGTTGCCATACCACCGTGGGCTTGGTATGAGGATGATGGGCAGCTGAGGTATATTTTCAGGTCATCTGCAAATATGAAGTATTTGCAGCTTAGTAGTGATCCTATGTGGTTTATGAAGATGAGGAACAGTAGTGGGCCTAGGACGGAGCCTTGGGGGACCCCGCTGAGTACTGGTCTTGCTGAGCTTGTTTTTCCGTTGATGCGCACCTTCATTTTTCGGTCGAGCAGGAAGCTCTTAATCCAGCTAAGGAGGTTCCCCGATATTCCTATGTCTCTCAGTTTGTTTAGCAGGGTTTGGTGGTGGACTTTATCAAACGCTTTTTGGAAATCGAACAGGATGAGGTCTACTGTTTCACCTTTGTCATATTGTGTGGTGATGTAGTTGTATGTCAGTAGTAGTTGGTCGACCACGGATCTGGAAGGCCTGAAGCCAAACTGGTTGTTGTCGAACAGGAGATGGTCATCCAGAAAGCTGTAGAGAGATTTAGTGATCAGTCGTTCCATGGTCTTGCATACTACTGAGGTTAGGCTTATGGGGCGGTAGTTTAGCGGGTTTGATTTGCTTTCTTTCTTGAAGATAGGCGAGACGTGGGACTCCTTCCAGGTTGGTGGGACTGTCCCGGTGGCTAGGGAGAGGGTGAAGAGTGCAGTGAGGGGAACGGCAAGTTCTGCAGCGCATTCCTTCAGGAGGCGGGGATGGGTGAGGTCAGGCCCCATAGCGCTGTCGGGTTTTAGGGACTTTAGGAGGTTCAGTACTTCGGAGTGCCTGATGGGGACTGTCGGGAGGGGGGCGGCTCCTATCTGGTGGGGGAATGGGTTCACTGGCTGGATTATTTCGTACACCCCGGAGAAGGCTTCGGCGAAGGATTCCGTCATTGCTTCTGGTGAGTCGGTGAGGGTGTCGTTGATCATTAGTGGGCCTATCCGGGTTCTGCTTACTTTTTTATTCCTGATATATGAGTGAAATAGTTTCGGTTTGAGGCTGCGATTTCTGGCTAGGTTGTTTTCGTAGTCGGATTGTAGTGAGATTGTTGTTGCTCTCAGTCGGTCGTTGGAGGAGTTGAAGGTGAAGAGGGATTGCTGCGCTTGATGGGACTGTCCGCCATGGATTCTCCTCATTTCTTTGTACTGCTTCCATTGGTTGGATCGGAGTCTTGTGAGGTGTTTGGGAATTTTTCTGAGCCAGGGGGGGCCGGAACATTTGGGTTCCTTTAGCGGGACATGTCGGGTGACTAGGTCCAGGAGGGTGGAGGTAAGGAAGAAGTTGAGGTTGTCTAAGTCACGTGCTTGGAGTTCATAGTCCCAGTCAATCTGTCTCAGGCAGTTTCGGATCTGGTTGTAGTTTCCTTTGGCACAGTCTCTCATCATGGTTGTATTGTGGGGGGTGTTGGGAGGGTCCCAGTCTTGGAACAGGTAGTTGAGGGTTATGACAACGTGGCCGCAGTGGGGGAGTGGGGGGTTGGTGGTGATGTTCAGTAGTCTGTCTGCCTCTGTAGTTAGGACTAGGTCAAGTATGTTTCCGGAGGGGATGAATGTGGGCTCTCGGACCCACTGGGTAAGGCCTAGTACCTGAAAGAGGTTGAGGAAGTGGGTGTCACGTGCTGATGCACCCAGGGAAGGTTCGGGTTCTAACCAGCGGATGGTTGGGAGGTTGAAGTCGCCCACGATTATTACTTCCTTGCCTGTGCTGAAGTTGGCTATGTAGCTTATCAGCTCGAGGTCTTCATTTACCGTGTTAGATGGGGGGCGGTAGGTAAGTAGTACGTATAGGTTGTATTTATGGAGGTATATTGCTATGGTATTAATGAAGTTTGGGTTGGTGGGGCATGATATTTTGATACTGTCTTTGGTATAGAATTATAGATGCATACTCCATGTTTGGGAATCCCTGAGGGTGAGTCGTTCCTAGTTAGAGTGAAGCCATTTATAGATAGGGGGGCATCGACGATAGTGGGGGTTAGCCATGTCTTTGAAATACAGAGGATGTCGGGGTTTGAGTAATGGCATAGTTTGGTTATGAGGGGGATTTTGTTGGGGAGGCTGTTTACATTTGTTAGGGAGATTTTTAGTTTTGAGTAGGAAGCTGGTGGGGGGTGTTCGGGGGGCGGGTGGGGGCTCGTTTTTTTATTGGTTTTGGCTTGTTTGTGCAGTTGGCTGGGGGTGGCTGGCTGCGACATTTGTCTGGGCTTGTGCTGCTGGTTGTGTTGTGGGAGTAGGAGCGGCAGGGTCACTTGGAGGGGGGTTGGGCTGGTTTTGGCTTGGGGTTGTTGTGCTTGTTGTGTTTGTGTTGGGGGCCCTGGGGACGGGTTTGTAGCACCATTTTGGGCGTTTCTCCTCTCTTTAAAAGTTTGGCGCTGTTTGAAGGTCAGGTCTCTGGTGATGTATACCTGGTGGAAATCTGTAGAGGTCTTGAGGTGTCTGGCAGTACAGAGTAATTCCTTTCTCCCAGCCTCGTCGAGGATGTCGCCTCTAACGAGGTGTGTATTGATGGGGACAATGTTGGTCAGGGATATGTGTTGGGCCTTGTTTGTCCCGAGGAGATGGGTTGCTACCTTGCTTAGGCTGGTGGTTACGCTAATTGGGTCGCTTCCTAGTCAACGAACAATGACTGACTTGACTCTTTATTCTCGTTCTCTGATTTCAATAGCCTCTTCGTGCAGGATTTGTTTGATTTCGGGTTGGTTTGGGTATGTTTGGCGGATTGTTTGTGGGTTTGGGTAAGTTTGGGGAACTGTTTGTGGTTGAGGCTGAGGAGGGGTGTTTTTCAGTTTTGCTACCTCCTCTGTCAAGCTAGCCACTGCTAGGCTCAACCCTTCTACCACTTCTAGGAGATGGGCTGTGGTAGGACCTTGGTCGGGCTTGGGGTTGTGTTCGGGAGCCCTATCCCCTTTGCTTCTGCATTCTGCGCAGATGTAGGTTGCGCCTTTCTTGGTGTATTCGGCTATCACGTTAAATGCGTAAATGGCGAGACCACTGCATCTGGTATTCCCATGGGTCCAGACTAGGCATCTGTCGCATTCTATTGCGTCTTCATCACTGATGTTCTTGGTGCACGAGCCGCATGGGTGGTCGCTTTTACCGTTTGTGGGGGACATGTCTCTGTCTTTTCTACTGTTTGTGGGGGACATATCTCTGCCGGTAATCTTACTCCTAACTGAACATGTGCTAGAGCGAGTGCCCGTCTTACCTGTCACAGGGTTCCCTCGCTGAGATATTGTGTTCTTTGGCCTGCCCATTACTGCTGTGGTCAGTAGTGTACTACCTGGTTTAAGGAAGTTGGAAGAGTAGGGGTGCGGCGGGCGTGGGCAGCAACGACTTCCCTCTCGCTGGCGGATGGCGAGTTCTCACTTTTATGTCTTGTATCACTACAGTCCTATGTCCTAGGCAAGTCTTCTATGTTGGGTGCTTCGGTGTGTGTCTTATGTGGACTATTTTGTATGCTGAGTGCTGATTGCACTAGAGCGGGTTGTGTAATTGACGAAATATGTGGAGCTAACTACGCACGTCCGACGCGGCGTATATCACCTTCGTCCATTGAGTAATTTTCTAGAATTCCCCGTCGGAGCGCCGCGTCTATGACTGACACCCACGGAGTTCTTGATACACAAATCAATAGGATTATTACTTTAGTCAACCACGGAATATATCGGTGTTATTGGCCCAATGAACTACTTC
This sequence comes from Paralithodes platypus, assembly GCA_032716605.1. Lineage (NCBI taxonomy): Eukaryota > Metazoa > Arthropoda > Malacostraca > Decapoda > Lithodidae > Paralithodes > Paralithodes platypus. The sequence goes on along the minus strand of CM064527.1, from coordinate 44,457,590 downwards.
TTATCACCACATCAAAGTTAACTAAAATCACTTCAACAGGTGACCCCAAGGCCACTACCCTAGTAAACACACACTCGGTCACTAGGTTCATAAGGCGTACAACAGCTCACAATGGGGTGAAGGTTAGCTCAAGACTCAATAACACCAACAGCATCCGGTCTCAGTACAGCCACTAGGTCATGCCCACTGGGGTGGACACAGGACTCTCTGCACCTGGTACTTCTCCCGGGACTTCGCTCCTGACCTGGGACCTGGTATTAACATTACCATTAATAAAATAATAATAATAATAATAATAATATTTATTCAGTCAGCAATTTACAGAGTTGGTACCACATAGTTTGTTACAAATATGACATGTACCAGCCTTGCATAATTCCAACTAAGGATAGCCCAATAAGGCCGTTAGGCGTATTTCCATTGGGGTCCTTGTGGGATTAGGTTAGCTGGGGAAAAGGGGAGGATAAAGAAATAGATACTTTAGAAAAAGTATTTCTAGGGGGTTATTTTAAGATACCTTACATCCTATAGTAAATATCAGTAATCCGTAATCAGTAATCATTTCAGTTTGGTTTGTCTATCTCTTATGTCGTATTTAGTAGTAGACATAAGCTTGGTGCTCCCTTCTCGCAGCTGTCCGGTTCAGGTGTTCCTTCAGGCTACGTCTGAAGGAATACAGTGTTCTCTTTTCACGGACTGACTGGGGTAGGTCGTTCCAGTCTTTGATGGCAGTGAAGAAGAATGTTTGCTTACCCTGTCCTTGGATTCTCGGGACCTTAACCCTTAAAAAGCGGCTCACCACATAAGTCGTATTTAATAAAGCTGGACTATGTGGCGGCGCTCGACATAGGTCGAGTGGCAATTTCAGCACGTAATGTTGCTGAGAGAGAGAGACAAGTGGTGGCAGGAGACTAGCGAGCGTATGACTGCTCCAGACCACCGCGGCGAACCTACTGACACGAATCTCAGCTCCCTCCTCCCTCTCTCACTCGCTATATACGGAATTGTATCGGGAAAGTGGCTAATTACCTGCTTTTTGCACTCGCGTTGCACGGTTATTGCAAGAAAACTAGCCATCATAAAAGGATCGTTATGGTGTCATTCGAAAGCTCTGTTTATGCCCTTTCAGGGATAGATACTTGTTTTACGTTCTGGGTCTTATTTAGGCATGACAATGATCACGTAAACAGCCCTATTTTGGCTAAAAACACCCCGCTGGGCGGTACATATAAATAAACCGCATAGGCCGCTAAAGAAGGGTTAAAATTAAACATCATGTTTCTTGTATTATGTCCACTCCTCTCATTTGCTTTAACAAAATCATTCTTTAGATACTCTGGAGCTCTGTCATAGAAAATTTTGAAGGCATTAGTTATCCTGATTTGTTTGGCCCTGTCAGAAACATTGAGCATACCTAGTGACTGAAGTTGTTCCTGGACAACATGTGATCTGGGACCTAGGTTCAGCATGAACCTAACCATTTTATTTTGAGTGACCTGAAGTTTGTGCTGTGCTGATTTAGATGATGCAGAGTACCAGGATGACACAGAATAGTCAAAATGACATTGAACAAGCGCTTGGCAGAGGGTCTTTTTGGTCGCCGCGGGCAAGCATCCCACCTGTCTATACAGGTATTTTATACGTGCTCTACACTTACTCAGGATAGATTCCAAAATTGTTTCACCTGACAAACTCGCGTCCAGTTTCAGTCCGAGATATTTAACTTGTGACACTGTTGTTATAGGAATATCATTACAGTTGACCGAGAAGCCCACAATGTCTTTCAGTTTGCGTTTTGTTCCACATAAGATGGCTTCAGTCTTGCCCAGGTGAAGAGATAGTCTATTGTCCACTAGCCATTCACTACATGATGCTAGTTCTTTGGAAAGTGAAGCGGCAATACTTATTGGGTCTTTTCCTGAAACCAGAAGCACGCTGTCGTCTGCATACAGTAATAATTTACATGAGACGCTCAGTTCCATGTCGTTCACATAACAGAGAAAGAGTAAGGGACCAAGGATGCTTCCCTGCGGGACCCCACAGTTAATTGGCATAGGATCAGATATATTATCATCAATTTTGACTCTTTGGGTTCTACCACTAAGATAAGATTTAAACCAGTTCACAGACCCTATGCCCATAGCTTGTAGTTTATTACATAGGATATCATGGTCTACTGTGTCAAACGCTTTTTGTAGATCAAGAAGAACCATACCGGTGTAGTTACCTTTAGACATTTCTTTACGAATGTGATCCGTTAAGTGGATGAGACAGGAGTCTGTCGAGTACATGCATCTGAAACCTGATTGAAACTTATAGAATAGATCATTTTGTTTGAGGTAGTGTTCAATTTGGGTGTATACCGCTCTTTCAAGGATTTTAGATACAATACATAATATGCTAACTGGTCTGTAGTTGCCAACTTCTAGTTTATTTCCTTTCTTGAATAGAGGGGTTACAATAGCTTCCTTCAGTTCAGCAGGTACTGTGTTGGTGTTAATTGACAAGTTGATGATGTGGGTTAGGGGGCCTGCTATACCAATGGCTCCATCTCGTAGAAATTTGGCAAAACTGACAAAATTCTATATCTTAATTCATATCAACATTACAAAAGTGGTCAAATGTACCAATTAAGAGACAACAAAATAACGGTTTTATAAATTGTTGAGTCAGATAAATGTTACTTAGTTGACCCTTAACCTCTCCGCGGCGCACAGGGGGTTTTCTACAGGGTAAGACTGTGCGCACCTATGATGATTTTGGGACCTATTGCCAATTTCGATAAAAAGTACATCATCGTGTAGGGAATGTTTGCGTGCATCGGCCCATATATATTTGACCCCCCAAAAAATGTCTGGGGGGGGTAGGGGAACGGTCCGTAGTTGAAAAATGTGGAGCGAATGGCACCGCGCGGCTAGATTGTCATCGAGCGGCGAGATTTCCCTGCCGAATATTTACGCGCGCAGGGGATAGAAGGAGAGGGAGGAGGGGGTGGGTTACCGCGTATTATCACGTATATCTCCTTTTTCGAGCCCTTTTAGGCTATTTAGAGTATGTATACATGTGTAGGGCACCCATATAACAATGAATATGCCTCATAGTGACCAAAAATTGCAATATATAAGGGAATTATAAGAGAATATTTAGGCGGGAATGAAGATGTGTTGGAGGTTTGGCGGCAATTTATGAGCTGAGAGTGTGGTTTACGCCATACATATCACGTATATCTTGTACGTAGAGCACTGTCACGCTATAATACAGACTTGTACGTATGTATACGTGCCATATATCAAAATATATACCGCATATAAACCAATTCATGCGATATTTACGCACATTATCAATGAGTTTCTATGCGTGAACCAAGGTGTGAGTGAGTTGTGGTGGGAATGAAAGGGGGAGAGGGTGTGTTACGCCATAAATATCACGTCAATCTTGTATTTAGAGCACTCTCATGCTATAATAAAGACGTGTACATATGTAGGCGTCCCATATAACAAGGAATATACCGCATATAGCCCAATTGATGCGATATTTACGCAAATTGTGAATGTGTTTCTAGCAGACGGAAGCCTGAAAGGGGGGGTTGGGGGTGGGTGGGTGGGAGGGAGGCATGCAGGGGTGCAGTGAGTGAGTGAGTCGTGGAGAGATGGAAGTCAGGCAGATCTCTAGATAGATAACCAGCTTAGTGATAATTGTGGAGGCGCCCCAGGCGTATTGATGTTTGGTATTTTGACCATTATGTCTACCAGATGGCTGGTGTTCGTTGCCATCAACAGGTCTACAATAACATGAGTCAGGAATGGAGAGAGAGAGAGAGAGAGAGAGAAACTGAGACATGCGTATGTCGTACATATAAATGGACTTCAGAATTGCATTTTTATGCAAGCAGACATTGCATTTTAGACACATGTGAAGTACCACAGAAACATGTAGGCCATTGACTGTAAATAAAGTACTATATTTATAGACCACCAGCGACGGTGCTGAGTCAACACAGGCAGATTGCCTGTTGTGATAGAGGGCTAAATATAGACTGGTGTCTCCTTACACCTGCGAAAGGGTAGATTGCCACCAGAGAAACGTTTACTTATTTATTTCGAAGTAATATGCAATCTAAATGTATATTCGAGACCTACTGCAATTATTTGTATGACAGTCATGACTATGTATAATCCAATATACGCGCGTAGGCGAGACATAAGAAAGCTGGTTGAGCAATTTTCGACACCCACACAGTTATTATTCATTTTTATTTACAATATTATACAATACAAATGTATTTGTGAAGAGTATTTTATCCATTATTGTATTTATACCAATTTTGTTCCCAGACAGAGCTGCTGTAGCTGGAGAATCAAGGAGCGGCAAGGGTCACCTCGTGACCGCCTGACCGTGTGAAAATGAGTGGAGTCACACTGAGAGGGGCAATTTTGCTGAGTGTTTGGGCAATTTTTGACAGAATAAAGTTATATAATTACTAATTCTTGACAGAGACAAACTATTATAAACCTTGGCATGATATAATTGATAATCCCATCAATTTACAAACGTAAATTGGTGGGATAATTCATTTTTTTTTGTATATTGTCATTTCGATTGTAGACACGAAGTTTTGAGTGATATTTGGTATGAGCTCCTGTGGCATGGTTGGTAAGGTCGCGGACTGGAAAACTCAAAGTGTCGTAGGGTAGTGGGATCGAATCCAGGAGGGGGTTATGGGGAAGGTTTTATATTGTCTAGAAAAAAAATTATAAATTTTTTTTTTTACAAGATCATGCCATTGTATTCAAACAATATGAAATATTCATAGAATATATCATATTGTAAGAATACAATGACATGACCTTGTTTTCTTTTTTTCTTTTTTTATTGTTTTATTTTATTATCATAGTAAGTTTGACATGATTTATTGAAACATATTTATTTTTGTACAATTCATTTGAGGTAAGAAAATAATTATATACACATTACTTAGGCTAATAACAAACATATATATTGATATACTAAAAAAATAAGGCATATTACATGTAAATCTTTGAAACTTATAAACTAAATAATGAAACATACAATTATATAATGTAAAAGCTATATCACAGGGACATCTTTGGAACTTATACATTATATAATATATATGTTACATTATGAGGTAGCGTGATCAATTAGGTCAGGTCAGGTAAGGTAGGGCGCGAGTCCAGGGCAGGGCAGGGCAGGAGGCGAGTCCAGGGCAGGGCACGGGGCGAGTCCAGGGCAGGGCAGGGCAGGGGCCGACACTCAGTAGTTCTTGAAGGTGTGGTAGTCCCTGAAGCAGTCACCCAGGCAGAGTGCAACTTTGCACTCGGCGCACATTGAGGTGACTCTTTTGGTTACATGGGGTTTCCTCACACTGGAGCTGCAGACGGTGCACTGCACCTGCCTGTGACGAGTGCCAATCAGCTCGGTGTTGGTTGTGTAGTGTCTTTCGACACCCAGCTGGATGCGGTCAGGAACGTGATCCCCACGCCATGCCGTACGTCTGTGAGTGGTGGTGCCATACTTCTCCAGGAGTTGGTAGGAGACGTTGTACACGAACTCCCGGAATTTCAGCTTCTGGTTTGGGGCCATATCCTTCTTCACCAACCACAAGTTGTAGGCGTTCAGCATCGTTATGTCAACTAGGTGGAGGAAGAGCTTGTGATACCACTTCACAGTCTTCCTCAGACACTCAACACCTGACAGCTGACAGTCAGACTTGTCCACCAGGCGCATGTTTTTGGTGTAGTCCACTACCATGTCGGGCTTGTAGATTGTCTTCCTGGTTCGGTAGTGGATTTTGCCAGAATCCACCTGGGCACCTGTGTGGACGGTGGAAAGCAGGTGGACGTCTCGCTTATCCTTCCACTTCAGGGCTATCAGTTTCCCACACTTCTCGAGCTGCTTGTATTTCTGCCCCTTTCGTCGCCTTCTTCGCACATGCCTCTCGCGGTGTTCCTGGGCCAGGTCGTCTTCTGAAGGTGTGTCACTGGAGGAGGCATCTGTGAGAGGAATGACATCACCTGTGAACTTTGGCATAAACTTTCTTGTCTTTCTGACAGTCCCACATGACCCCGTTTGGTTGTCATAAAGAAACTGGCAGAGAGCAGGAGAAGTATACCAGTTGTCAGTGTAGATGATGTGGCCTTTGCCCAGGTAAGGTGCCAACATTTTCCTGACGATGGCACCTGACATGCCCATGGGGTCATTGGCAGCGGCTTTCGGTACGTCAATGTCAGTTCCTGTATACACGATCATGTCAAGCACTATTCCAGTTTCACAGTCGCACAACACGAAGAGCTTGATTCCGAACCTATGCCTCTTCAAGGGGATATACTGCTTGAAAACAAGACGTCCTTTGAAGAGCACGAGCGACTCATCAATCACCAAATTGAGGAAGGGGTAAAAGTATTTCCTATACCTCTCCAACAACATGGTGAACACATCCCGAACTTTCCATATCCTGTCAATCCTGTTAGGATTTTCGTTGTCTGCAAAGTGCATAAATCTTAGCAGCAACAAAAATCTGTCACGAGTCATGAACTTATTGAAAGTTGGGGTGGCGATGAGAGGGTCGTGCTTCCAGTAGTGTTGCAACACATGCTTCTTGATCAGAGGCATGAGGAACAACAAGGCAAAGAACGTCAGAAATTCTGCCACAGTCGTATCCACCCAGCCTCGTATTCTCGCTTTTGGAGAAAGGACGTCCAATCTGCCAAACACCCACCTGTAGTAGGCGTTTGTTTGGGCAACGATGTACGTCATTACCTCCATGTCGAAAAAAGCGAGGAAGAAGACGCTTTCGTTCGCTTGATCATCACAGGGCCAGTCGTCAGTTGTTCCTGACGTCCCAGGATTGAACTGGGGCACGTCAGGTACAAAATTGACCCCGTCAGACCAATCGAACGAAGGCATGCCAGGGATCGGAATGTCGTCTGCGTCTGCTTCTGCGTCTGAAATATCGCTTCCATGGTCGCGATACAGCACTTCATCATCATTACCCTCCTCTTCACTCGACAGACGATGCCCTTCCTCGTTTTCGTCACCGACGTCGGACTCACTCCCACTGTCCACTCCCAAATCCCCCCACCCTTGGTCCCGTGCTAGGGCTTCGTCGTCGAAACCCGGGCTGCCAATGTCCTGCGAATCACCATCAAACAGCAGGGCGGCATACTTAGATGGTGTAAGAGTTTTCCGGGTCACTTTGGCACGTGCGGGAGTCTTATGGACAGGGACAGCAGAGGTGGTGGCAGGGGCGGCGGCAGGGGCGGCGGCGGCAGGGGCGGCGGCGGCAGGGGCAGCAGTGGTGCGTGGCCTTGATGGCAAGATGATGGTGGTGCCTGTCGCCCTTCTCTCTGTTCCTTGGGCAGGGGCGGCAGGGGCGGCAGGGGCAGCAGGGGCGGCAGGGGCAGCAGGGCAGGCAGGGACACCAGGGCCAGCAGTCGATTTCCCTCTCCCTTTCCCCTTCCCCTTCCCTGTTCCTTGGGCAGGGGCGGCAGGGGCGGCAGGGGCGGAAGGGGCAGCAGGGGCGGCAGGGGCAGCAGGGCCGGCAGGGACACCAGGGCCAGCAGTCGCTTTCCCAGTCGCTTTCCCTCTCCCTTTCCCCTTCCCCTTCCCTGTTCCTTGGGCAGGGGCGGCAGGGGCGGCAGGGGCAGCAGGGGCGGCAGGGGCGGCAGGGGCAGCAGGGGCGGCAGGGGCAGCCGGGCCAGGGGCGGCTGGTGGTGTTGGTGGTGGTAGGGGCACTGTGGCTGGCGTACGGGTTCTTTTCCCTACGCCCGTGCCTTTCATTTTTCCTGCCCCCGCAGGTAATGCAGCCCTAGGGCGGCCTCCTGTGTCGCTGGTACCGGTGGCAGGGGTGGCAGTGGTGGCAGTGGTGGTGGTAGTGGTTGTTGCAGTGGCCTGGGTCGTGGTGGCAGTGTCCCGAAAGACCAATGACCTCTGTGCCATTGCCCTGCTTGCACGTGTTTTACGTGCTTTTGGTGCTGGTGATTCGTCCTCTGAGCTGTAGGGCGTGTCGTACTGGTAGCTAGGGTCTTTGGCAGCCACCCTCTGCCTTCCACGGCGGCTAACACCACCAGAAGGAGGGCTGGTTGTGTCATCAGGGAGCGAGCGTGAGGGACGTGTAGGCTCCATGACTAGTGCGTGGTTACTGGCGCGGTGGTGCTTGCACGAGTGCGGGGCGAGCGTTTGGCGGGGTGGTATCGAGAGTTGACATGTAGTACTATACCCACACCAATTTTCAGCCGCCTGGCTATAAACGCGCGGTTTTGGTACGTGTTCAAAGTCTCTGCTCTTAAGAGTCTCCCCGCAGTGCGCCGGGGGAACTCTTAAGAGTCTCCCCGCAGCTCCCGGGTTAACAAAATGCTTAAACAAACAGAACTGAATATATTCAAAAATGCCCTTAAACAATCAGAACTAAAAAGTTTGAGCATCATGATTTACATGGACCGCATGGGAATTAGGTCATATGAAAAATTGGCAACATCTTTTGAACAGGAAAACAGGCACATATTTCCTAACATTAACCCTTAATTAGCGGCGAGCAACATAAGTCGAGTTAAAAAAAGCTGGACTATGTGGCGGCGCTCGACATAGGTCGAGTGGCAATTTCAGCACGTAATGTGGCTGAGAGAGAGAGACAAGTGGTGGCAGGAGACTAGCGAGCGTATGACTGCTCCAGACCACCGCGGCGAACCTACTGACACAAATCTCAGCTCCCTCCTCCCTCTCTCACTCGCTACATACTCAATTATGTACCGAAAGTACCGAATTACCTGCTTTTTGCACTCGCGTTGCACGGTTATTGCAAGAAAACTATCCATCATACAAGGATCGTTATGGTGTCATTCGAAAGCTCTGTTTATGCCCTTTCAGGGATAGGTACTTGTTTTACGTTCTGGGTCTTATTTAGGCATGAAAATGATCACGTAAACAGCCCTATTTTGGCTAAAAACACCCCGCTGTGCGGTACATATAAATAAACCGCATAGGCCGCTCGTAAGGTGTTAAGACTGTTGACAGGTTAATTGTTAACAGAGGATATTGGCGTCATCTGTCTACTAAAACTTATAATGAAATAAAAACCATGATTAGCGTTTACAAAGCTTCCCTACCATCTCTTCCTCATGTTGACGATTTAATAAAAACAATCACTGGAATATCCGATCTACGGATTTATACATCATCAATAAAGATAGCAATATATTTTGAGATTGCAGAGAACTTCTTCTATCTTTTAGCCTGTTTACTGTGTTGGGTAGGCAATTATCCTGTTAAAACGACACTAATTATAAGTATGTTATGTTGGACCACGGATGCTACCCTTCAAATACTGAAAGCAAAACTTGCGTTAGTCGGGAGCATTTGGGTTTGCGAACTTTTATTTCACGTTCAAGCTTTACCCATAGGGAAAGTAATGGGAATAATTGAACCCAAACCTTTTTGGTATGGGTCGACCTGGTTTACACTTTGCCACATTTTTGTACCATTTGCAATATGGTACTCTCGCTATTATAATGATTAATATCATTAATATATATGGAGGGCAACTTGAATTTGAAATGCCACATCGGGATCCACAAGGACATGCATTACGAAAAGTAACCTGTAAAAAAGGGTGACTGACTGCAGGATCAGGACCAGGATGGCAAACCAGTGTGACAAAATATTTTACCATCGTTCCTTTTTCACCATGGTTAGAACATAATTACAGTCGTATGTTGGGACCACTACTGTTTGTTATATTTATCAACGACTTACCTGAAGTTATAACTAATGGAAGTGAGGTATACCTGTATGCGGATGACACTAAGCTGTATAGAAGAGTGAGGAGTAAGGAAGATGTGGGTTTGCTTCAAGGAGATGTGGAGGGGATGAAGGGATGGTCTGAGCATTGGTTAATGCCTTTTCATCCAAAAAAATGCAAGTACATGCGGATTGGGACAAGCAAGATAGACAAGGTAGGATACAGTATGTATGAAGCGATGGAGGAAGTGAATGCAGAAAAGGATATAGGAGTAGTGATAGACAATAAGTTAAATTTCTCAGAACATTTAGTGGAAAAGATAAACAAAGCCAATAGAATTGTAGGGCTGATAAGGAGGACATTTGTGTCACTTGACAAAGAAATCTTCAGGAATCTCTATACAGCGCTGGTTAGGCCGCACCTGGAATATGCGAACCAGGTGTGGGCTCCATATATGGTAAAGGATATAGAAGCAGTGGAGAAGGTGCAGAGGAGAGCTAGCAAGCTAGTACCAACATTGAAGAACGAGGGCTATGAGCAGAGGTTGAGAACACTGGGGCTTCTGACACTGGCATATAAGAGAAAGAGAGGGGATATGATAGAGACTTTTAAGATAGTGTCAGGAAAGTATGATGAGGATGTGTGTGAAGGTATCTTCTTGATGCGGGAGGGAACAAGAACGAGAGGACACTCTAAGAAAATTTACAAAGAAAGAAATAGGCTTCAAAAGGCAAAGAACTCATTTTGTGATAGAGTGGTAAATGAGTGGAACGCACTGCCCCAGTATGTAGTCGATTCCGAATCAATAAGGGAGTTTGAAAGTAATCTTGATAAAGCATGGGGAAGACAAGATTTGAAGTTTGATTATAAAGCAAAAATACAGAATAGTAAAAATGTTGCGTCTGCTACCGCCGCCGCCAACACCGTGAACGACCGCAGCAGTGCAAGTACTGGTACTGAGCTGGATACACAGGCCTAGTTTGCCTTTTTCCAGAAGATCTACTGTAAGAAACTGTAAGTATCTATGCATATTTAGATAACCAAGCCACCTTAACCTAACCGATCATTACGGACTCTTAAGTCGTCATCCTGGTTAATCGCCTTTTACCAAGATATTGTAGTGAAATAGGTTGCTAATTATGTAATTATGAAAACTTGGCAATGATACGACCCAGAGACATCGCAGTATCATATTTGTCCATTACAAATTGATAAATCAGATGCTAATGGATTAAATTTACAATTAGCTGGAAAAAAAACAGACTGTAGTGAGTTACAACCAAGTTTGATCATTTAGAAGTAAGACATGATTTTTGAGTGAGACTATCAATTGACCACTTGCGAGTTTCAGGCTATAAATATTAGTTTAACCAGACCACTGAGCTCCATAAAAGAACTCTCATAGGGCTGGCCCGGAGGATTCTATCAAGACATATAACTAAACGAGTCAAGATAGAGAGGGAAGGGCAGGAGGGGAACAAATCGAGGAAGGCGAAGACACGCAGACATTTCTCACCAATTCACTAGTTCAGCCGGACCACATGAGCTCCACATCAGAGCTCTTATAGGACAGGGCCGAAGGATGAGGCAAGAACTGCTACACCGCAACACCAACCAAGAAGTGATCAGGGCGAAGAATGAGAGATCAGGTCGAAGGTAGAAAAAATCACATCGAGAAGCAAAAAATGCATTACCGAAGGGAATCAAGTCGGTCCGGCCACATCAGCAACCGAAGAGACAAACGGGTCAGTAGTCTGCTACCTAGCCAGGCCAGGGAGACATGAGATATAGGTTGCCCGAGGACAACCGAATGGGCAGAATAAGAATAGAAGGGGAAATACATAGAAAGAGAAATGGAAAACTACTCAAAATTAGTCAAGCTGACGACGAAAGCTCGAGGGGAGATAGGAAGGGTAAGTACCACAACCATCCCCCATCAAGCCCCAGTCGCCGGCCCCGAAGCCCCCCAACCGCATCAAGGAGAGTAGTAATAGGGGGGGAGAAATGCAATAATAATGTGGGTTTCTGAAGAATAAAAAGTATGATAAATTTGGTTTTATGTACAGTATTTAGATATGTATTATGGCTGTATTTTAGCTGATAATTCTGCTAAATATTGATGGCTACAGCTCCAACTTCCTGATGCTGAGAGGATTGGGTTCTAGTCATGTGGTGATGGGCTGGTCTATCAGAGTGAGAACTGAGCGATCTCTGCCATATCCATAGCATACTCTGACTGTTCCTTTTACTTATATATTTTCTAGATCTCTAGTGACGGCGTCTCTTCCGTGGATTGACCTCCCAATCTACCAAAATTGGGAGCCAAAGCGTCACATTTTTCCCTTGCCCCTCAACTTTTTCTTCATAATTGCTGAGGGGCACAGGGCCCTGGGTGGGGCTTTGGTTTCCCGGGCGTTTCCGCACCCTCCTCAGCTCCCCGCCATGGAGCGGCTTCGGTCACCCAGGCTTTATTGTGATAGGCAGGGAGGGTTCTGTGGGGGCGCTCAGTTATGGCCTTGGAATTGCTCAGGGCCTTGGGGCTGTTCGGCCAGGCAGCTTGGGGAACAACAACAACTACTGCACATCCTTCCTAAGCTGCATAATATCGTCTAAATATACTGTAGCTAGAATAAAAGATAACACAGGTCGCTGGTACTCAAAGGGTTAATATGATAAAGAAACATGAGTAATAAAACAAAATAATAAATTACAGTACCTTTTATTATAAGCATTGCCATAATACTCTTAAGCTGGTATCACACGAGAACATTCGATGATCAACATCTTTCTGGCAACATTTCTGGAATATTTTGTGACGGTATCAGAAACTAGACTGATGATAGATGAATTCAGGAAACCGAAATATTTTAAATGTTGACCACATAAGCTGCCAGACCAGTGTTAACCTCTGAAGTGCGAATGGGGGGTATGAGACACCTCTGCCTGTGCGCATGTATTTGAGGTGTTTCCATCACTAAAATATTTATTTTACCATAAATAGCATTAATACTTCTCCATATGCGCCTATTATAGGTTGATTATAAAGGTATTAACCTGTTACAACAATAAAACAAGTGGAAACAGCGTTTGGATGGTCAAAATCGGCGATACAGGCCGGGAGTTACATAATGTATGGCTGAGGCAAGCTCCTCTCCCGCCACTTTTCCCCAAGGCTGGAGAGACACTGTCGATCGATACTCTCTCTCTCTCTCTTGCACTCGCTTGCTAACAGTGATGACAATGCCCTGCTTGCAACTCGCTAATGTTAGCACAAAAATATACAACAGAATAAGGGGAAAATAGGTGATAACTGAAGGAGAGGAGGAAAGTGGGGAAGGAGGGGAGGTAGAGTGATATTTTGCATGGCCCAGGGGAAAAAAATAAAATAAAATAAAAAAATAAAAATATTTAAATATATATATATTTTTTTTCGGTGTTTTAAATTGATTTTTGTTTTCCCTGACTCTTAAGAGTCTTCCCGCAGTCCGCCGGGGGAACTCTTAAGAGTCTTCCGGCAGTTCCCGGGTTAAGGATAAATGTTGAGTGAAAAAGCGCTCGTGTGATACCGACTTTACAGTACAGCTTATAAACATTTCAAGATATAACAAATATAATTCCCAATTACAAGATCAATTTTCAGGTCCCAATGCATTTCACAGTCAATGTGGTCTCTGTGGCAAATTGTTTTGTTTTCCTAAGAGATGGCATATATATATATATACTGTATATATATATATATATATATATATATATATATATACAGTAGGGTCTCACATAAAACGAGTTTATGGTCGATGAACGAGGGCGTTTTATGCGATTTCGTTTTATGTGAACACAGCATTTTGGTGGCCCAATATCGTCAATGTTCACTGGAAGCGTAAATTTCCGTCAGGAGCGTACGATATTTTGTACGTTTTGTACGATATTTCGGCGTTTTATATGAAAGCGTACGATATTTCGTCCGTTTTGTACGATATTTCGGCGCTCTATATGAAAACTCCTCAGATTTGCCCCACTTTGGCGGCGGACTCGTTTTATGTGATCACATTCGTTCTGATCGAAAATTAAATATTAATATTTTAGGTCGGTCGTTTTAATCGAGACTCGTTTTATGCGGGACCCTAATATATATATATATATATATATATATATATATATATATATATCAAAAATATAATAATAATAAAAATAATAAAAATAATAAAATAATAATAACAATAATGATAACCATAATACAAATAATAATAATAATAATGATGAAAATAATAATGATGAGAATAATAATAATAAAAATAATAATAATAATAAGTGCCACAGGGAACTCATTGGCTTTGAACATAATTCCACACTTTGGTTTGAGAGACATCAATTAAATAAGTACAGTACTTATGCCCTGTTCACTATTAGTAGGCAGAGACTCATTATTCTTAAGGGAGCCCACCTCGCTTTTTTTCTCTTTCTCTCTCTCTCTCTCTCTCTGGCTTGTATACATTCGGCCCCATTCAGCCAACTGTTTTAAGACTTTTATCCCCATCCAGGTGTCAATTTCTTCCTGGCGAGCGATAGCGAGCCAGCATTGTATGGAGAAATCCAGCTGTGCCGGAGACATTTTTTTATAGAAAAATTTACAAATTTAGCTTGCTGTCAAAACAAAAATTATATACAGTATATGCTGGCTCACTACCGCTCGCCAGGAAAATATTGACACCTGGATGGGGGTAAACGTCTTAAAACAGTAGGCTGAATGCGGCCAAATGGATACAAGCCAAAGAGAGAGGGAGTGAAAGAGAAAAAAAGCGAGGTGGGCCCCCTTAACCCCTTCTGTCCGGGCGACGTCTTTTTAACTATTCTGGTTACTGTTAGACGATTTTATTCAGTTTAAAAAATGCCCCCCGGCAATTAACAGGCTTCAAACAATCACGTTTAACCGTTTTCACCACCACAGATCCTTCATAAGCTGGACAAAATAGTCTAAATATAGCTGGAATAAAATTAAAAAGACGTCGGTTAATTGACCACTTGCGAGTTTTAAGCTATAAGGAAGTTTGAGCTGTAGACGTCGATATTTAGCAGCATAACCAGCTATAATAAAGTTTTAGTAATGTTATAAATACATAACACCAAATTCAACATACTAATTATCCATCAGAAACCTATACTGCTGTTTGTGGATGATACAGTTCTGATGAGTGATAATGAATGGGAGTTGCAGGGTCTGGTAAATGAGTTTGGAACAGTGTGCGAAAAACGGGATTCGAAGGTAAATGCGGGGAAGAGCAAGGTTATGGTCTTCGAAAGGGGTGAAGTCACAGAGTGTGAGGTGAAGCTGAACGGTCAGGCTATGGAGATCGTCAGCTCTTTTAAGTATCTGCTCAACAGGTGGCGTTGTGTGTGTGTAAGTGTCAGAGTCCGAGTGTAGGGGGTGAGACAGTGAAGCACGGGAACGAGGTGGCTTCAGAGATGGGGTCGTTTCGGGCCATGAGTGAGCACCGTGCCTCATGTATATTTACCTAATTTACCTAATTGTAGTTTACAGGAGTTGAGCTAAGCTCGTGTTGTCCCGTCTCTCAGTCTACTTTTTATCCAATTTTTTCTTGAAAATATGGATGTTCCTTGCCCCCACCACCTCCTCCTCCAACCCATTCCATTTGTCAATACATCTATAGGGGAAGCTAAACTTCCTGATATCGTTCTTGCAGGTAGGTCTTTTTACTTTGTAGCTGTGGCCTCTAGTTATTCCTGTATCCATAATTAATATATCCTCCCTATCCAGCCTCTCCAGCCCCGGGTACATTTGTACATCATTATCATGTCTCCCCTCTCTCTCCTCTCTTTTAGACTCGGTAGATTTAATTTGTCTAGCCTCCCTTCATATGGCAGTTCTCTGAGACTTGGAACCAATCTAGTGACTGCTCTCTGGATTCTTTCTAACTTGTGAATATGCTTCTTTAGATGCGGGGACCACACCACTGCTGCATACTCCAATCTTGGTCTAATCATACTCTTCATAATTTTCGCTACCATGGTCTCATCCAAATAGTTCAGAGCAACTTTCATATTCCCGGCCATTGCATACATTCCGCTAAAGAGTTTGTTAATATGTTTCTCCGGCGACAAAGTATCTTGTATAATCAACCCTAAATCTTTTTCTTTTTCGGCCTTGCTAATTTTATTATCTCCCATCCTGTACTCCCAATTTGGTCTATTCACACTTCTTCCCATATTTAACACATGACATTTACTTATATTAAATTTCATTTTCCACTTGGTGCTCCATTCGTATATTTTATCTAAATCCCCTTGCAGCTCCTCACAACTACTTTTATTTGTTATTTGTCTCATAATTTTTACGTCATCTGCAAACATTGACATGTAAGAGTTTATGCCTATCGGCAGGTCATTCACGTACATAAGGAACATGAGAGGTGCCAACACAGATCCCTGCGGCACACCACTCTCAACTTTCCGCCACGATGAGTAAGTTCCTCTAATGTTGGTCCTCATTTCCCTATCTGTTAAATAGCTCTCCATCCATTTCAGCAAACTCCCCCTGACACATCCTAGCGTCTCAAGCTTAGATAACAATCTCTTATGTGGTACCTTATCGAATGCTTTGGAAAGGTCTAAGTAGACGCAGTCCACCCATCCGCCTCTTTCTTGGAGTACATCTATCACCCTACTGTAATAACATAGCAAACTGGTAACACAAGATGTCCCTTCTCTGAATCCAAATTGCTTTGGGGTTATTATTTTCTTTCTCTCCAACATTTTCATCCATCTCTTCCTAATTAGCTTTTCACAAATCTTGCATACAATACTAGTAAGTGAAACTGGTCTATAGTTTAGAGGGTCCTCAGGGTTTCCATTCTTGTATATCGGAATGATATTAGCTCTTTTCCATTCAACAGGAACCTGTCCTTTATCTAAGGAAGCTTGAATTATGTCCCTCACTGGCTCCACTAATTGCTCTGCACACTCCTTTAAATGTGAAGGCAAGATGGCAGGTGCTCGTTGTGCTCTACGTGCTTCACATGTCTCACTCCCTAGACTGGAGTCTAGACTGGAGTCTGGAGTCTTGGTATGAACAAGACCTCACGGGCTTCACTGTTCATTGTAAAGCGGTGAATGTTAAGGCTCTCAGCCTATGCCCGAGAGGAAGTAAGTTGGAATATAAAAAAAAAAAAAAAAAAAAAAAAAAAAAAAAAAAAAATCTGGGCAGTGTGTTGAGTAAAGATGGGACTGTGGATGAAGAAGTGTGGGAGAGGGTACAACAGGGGAAGAGGGTTGTAGGAACGCTGAAAGCAGTAACAAGAAATAGGGTGGTCAGTATGAAAGTGAAGAAGTCCTTGCATGACAGTGTGGTAATCCCGACACTGACTTACGGAAGTGAAGCATGGACGTTGGTTGAGAGACTCAGACCAAGAGTGAGAGCAGTGGAAATGAATTACTTAAGAAGTGCGTGCGGAGTTACATGGAGGGATAGACAGATTAATGAAGAAGTAAGAAGGAGGTGTGGTGTGGGGGTAGATGTGCTAGAAAGTGTGAAAAGGAACAACTTGAGATGGTTCAGCCATATGGAACGTATGGAAAGCGAGAGAATGACTAAGAGGGTATACGAGAGCGAGGTGGAGGGACAGAGGGGGAGAGGTAGACCGAAGGAGAGGTGGAAGGATGGAGTGAGGAAGTATATGAACGAAGGCGGTGCTGGTTGGGAGGAGGGGCGTCGACTGACTGGGGACAGAGGTGCATGGAGGCGGTTCGTTCGTGGCCACCCCTTCGGGGATCACGGCATTGGGCAATAGATAGATAGAAACCTACATAATTACTGTATTTGTGTTTAATATCGATGTTTACAGGCCGAACTTCCTTATAGCCTGAAACTCGCAAGTGATCAATTGTAATGCTTAGCTGTGACAAATTGACCCTTTCAGTAATGGGACGTCTTTTCCATAGTATCCTTACTAACACTAGACAATTTTATATAGCCTAGGAAGGCACTCTATGTATCAGAGAGGTAAACTCGGTTTATTAACCCTTAGACCCCCATAGATCCTTCCTAAGCTTAATATAATTGTCTAATAATAGCCCGATACAATGAGAGAATTCGTTAAGGGATACTGCATGAGTTCCACACTGAAATACGATGCCAATTAAATAAAAATACCATTGACAGGAGAATGGTTACAGTCTCTTCTTGGCTTTAACCCCTCCAACTTGGCTGTCCTCTTACGCTCCCCACAATCGGCCCATATTTGGCCTTATAACCTTTATAGCTTAGCAATGGTAATAGGTAAAAAGATCAGCTAAATAGGAAAATGTAGTAGGACTACTTAAGCCGGTATCACACGAGAGCTTTTATAGTCAACATTCGATGATCAACATTTTTCTGGTAACATCTGTGGAATATTTTACACTGGTATCGGAAACTAGACTGATGGTAGATGAATTAAGGTGACCGAAATAGTATCAATTTTGATCTCACAAGCTGCCAGACCAGTGTTGAGAATAAAAGTTGAGTGAAAAAGTGCTTGTGTGATACCGGCTTTACTGTTGCCTTGATCCTGGCGTTGACCGGACATCGCTGTGTCGTATGGTTGTTGTGTTGTGAGGTTGTGCAAATTTAGAGCGCGGGAGTTTAAGAGGACACCTGAGTTCCGCGGTCAAAGTTCAGTGTGGAGGATAATGCCGGTATCACATGAGAGCTTTTATAGTAAACATTCGATGATCAACATTTTTTTGGCAACATTTCTGGAATATTTTGCACTGGTGTCGGAAACTAGACTGATGATAGATGAACTTAGGTAACAGAAAAATATTAAATGTTTACCTTATGAGCTGCCAGACCAGTGTTAAGGATAAATGTTGAGTGAAGAAGCGCTCGTGTGCTACCGGCTTAAGAGGACAGCCTAGTTTGAGGGGTTAAATATACAGAAAACGTCTTCAAAGGGAAGGACAAGTCTTGGCCGACCTATAGTGATGAGAGTATAGGTACCGTGATAAACATAGATACTTAAACCATATAAAACACAAACAATAGCTAAATCTCTCTCTCTCTCTGAATACCAAGAACTATGGTAATAAAGCTACAACAAACAAAGCACCGGTTTATGAATACAGGTCTCTCTCGATTTACGATTGGGCTACGTTCCTGAAAACCCGATCTTAAGTAGAAAAATTGTATAGCAAATCCTAAAATTAATCGGGGCATCGGATAGTGAGGGAGACTTTTACGGGTCACCCTCATTATCCGATGCCCCGATTTACGATATTGTTATAGGTTTTTAGGTGTTAACCCTTCCAGCCCGGGCAGCATTTTAAAATGATAGTGCGGCAGATGGGCCGGAGCCCGGGTGTCCTTTTAAAATCCCTGTGCTTGAAAGCGTGCTTTAAAATTCGCGCGGACAAATTTTACTTTGCAGGGGCGATCGCAGCGCCACAACTACTACCGTTATCAGTTCCTACGTGGCCGCCATAGCGAGTTATAGTGACAAAATGAATTCCGACACGTCCGATTCGGTGTAACCTCCCGCGCGCCCCACTGCTACCCCGCTCGCAACTTCGACGCCTGTTGCAACCGAGAAGAAAGCTCAACGAAAGAAAGTGAAGCGTTTGTTGAGTGATAGTGCTATACAGCGAGAACTTTTTGATATTGAAGAGAGCAGTGGCGAAAAGCTTGGTGGACAAAGAACAATTTATAAGTGCAAGCGAAGATGACGATTTCGTTGGCTTTGGAGACGACGATAATGTAGATTTATTTCAGGGGGGAGACAGTAGTGATGATCCTGATGTGGAAGTGTTTCAGGAAGGTGCTATTGAACTTCAAAGTGTGCTAGAACCTAGGCCTACCCCCTCGCCATCTTTGCTAGGTCAGCCTAGGCCTAGCCCTAGCCCAGGACCTTCCCCTTTGCCTGCCTGTACGCCCTTGAAAGTGGGCAAATATTTTTATAAACAATCTTTGGTGAAAAGTGCAGCTAAAAAAGTACGCAGGGCAGCAGCAGAAAAGGCTAGGGAAGCGGAAGACAGTGATAGTGACGCCAACCCTGGTCTAGCAACCACCCGCATTCCTTTGTCCCGACGCCTTGACCCGGGACGCCGCGTGGGTCACCCACAAGCCCTCGGCTTCATCTCTCCTTCAGGATGAGCAAAGGGCCTCTTCAAGTGCTATTAGTAGTGTGCCACAGCCCTCAACACACCGCAGAGCATTATTTGATGCGGAGAAGCCCTCGGCTCGCCGCAAAAGGAGCCCAACTCCCGAGGCCGAGGCTCCCATTGTTGAACCTCCCGCAGCCTCCCGCGCCGCCGACGCCCGGTCACTTCGTCACCAGAATTGTCTCCTGAAGAGGATGCTGACGACCCCAACATTGCCCCAGATGACCTGACGTCGCCTGAGGAGGAAGAGGAAGAGGAACAGGAACAGGAAGAGGAAGAGGAAGTCCCGACAAGACGAGTTAGAGGGCGAAGTCGTAGATGTGGTCAGCCTGCCGACGCCGCTGCCCCTGGGTGTGGGCGTGGGCGTGGGCGTGGGCGGTGGCGTGCGCGTGGCCAAGGGCGTGTGCCAGGGCGTCCAGGGCGTGTACCTGCTGCACCTGCACGTGCTCGAGCATCAGCATCCGACTTGTTTGTGTGGACAGATGGGGCTGATTTTGAGCCAGATTGTCCTGCCTTTGATGAGGTACAGATGGGTTTCGGGGTGTTACCAACATATCCCTGTGGCCCAGATGCTACCCCGGCTTCTATGACAATGAAGTCATGGAATACCTCGTCGAGGAGACCAACAACCATCATGACATCTGTGCCAACTTTCTTGGGAGGAAGACCAGTGCCAAGATGGTGGCATGGAGAGCTGTCACTGTGGCAGAACTATATGTGTTCTTGGCACTCACAATGCTGATGACACATATAAGGAAGCACGTTCTGGCCAACTACTGGATCACTGGCGACCTCATAACGACTCCAGCATTTGGCAAGTACATGTCCAGGGACAGGTACTTTGACATCCTCTCCTATCTCCACCTGACCAACAACATGCATGTCCACCTTACCGACACACTATGGAAGATCAGGAAGCTGTATGACATGATACGTCATCGGTTCACTACCTACCGGATTCCTTTCCAGAAGATGTGCCTCGACGAGTCTCTGGTCCTGTTCCGTGGTAGGCTGCACTTCCGACAGTATATCCCGTCCAAGAAACACCGCTTCGGCATCAAGCTCTTCGTCCTCTGCGACTGTTTGACGGGGTATGTGCTGGACTTCGTGGTCTACAGCGGCAGGGGTGGAGAAATTGAGACTGACCCCCACATTGGTTTTGGCGGCGCTGTAGTAAAGAAGATGATGGAGAGGCACTTCCATAAGAACCACATCCTCTACACCGGTAACTACTACACGTCGCCTATCCTGACCAAGTACCTCCATGACCGCAAGACCGGAACTGTCGGCACAGTCAAGGCCAAGAGGAAGGGCATGCCAGGCTACCCAACCAAGACGAAGAAGACGGACATCTTCCACAAGTAGAGTGGCCCCATCCGCTGGCATGACCAGCAGAAGGTCAACCTCCTCAGCACATGCCACAAGGCCGAGCTGGTCGCCACAGGGAAGGTGGACCGAAGAACCAAGAACCCCGTCCAGAAACCAGCTGCTGTCCTTGATTACAACCTCAACATGCGCCTCGTTGACAATTCTGACATGCAGATGGGCTTCATCGACTGCCTGCGAACATCTTGCAGGTGGTACAAGAAGTTTATCCTGCATACGGTAGATATGTCGGTCCTCAATGCCTACAACATCTACCGTCTGAGGACTCCAGGAGCCAAGAAGTACAAGTCCCTGCGGAAGTTCCACAAGCTGGTGATACTTGAGCTCCTGGCTAAGCATGCGGAACTTGGGAGACCACTACAAGGACCAGGCCAGCTGGACAGAACGGGGTGTGCCGACTGCTTCAGGAGGCAACAGCTCCACCCCCTTCCTTTCAAAGCACCAGTTAGTAAAGTTAGGAGTCAGAAGAGGTGCCATGTGTGCAGCCACACAACTCGCAGACCCTGCAAAGTGAGCAAAACCACATGGGAATGCCTCGAGTGTGAAGTGGCACTGTGTGCTGGACGGTGCTTCAATGACTTTCACACTCTCCAACAATTTTGAAGTGCCCGTGACAATA
Organism: Paralithodes platypus; assembly: GCA_032716605.1. Classification (NCBI taxonomy): domain Eukaryota; kingdom Metazoa; phylum Arthropoda; class Malacostraca; order Decapoda; family Lithodidae; genus Paralithodes; species Paralithodes platypus. The sequence continues at coordinate 44,435,679 of CM064527.1, read as the reverse complement.
ACAGTGAAAGTGACACTATCAATTATCATAGTCCAGTGAAAGTGACACTATAATAATAATAAAACTAAGTATAAGTGAAAGAGACATACATAAGTAATAATAAGTGCCTTCGTAACAATATGAACAAGTGAAAGTGACACTATATATATTATTAGCTTACCTAACAATACATAAAAGTGAAAATGACACCATCAACTATCAAAGTCCAGTGAAAGTGATACTATAATCATAATAATAATAATAAAACTAAGTAATAAGTGACAGAGACACAAATAACTTCATGAAAATAACTTTATTGAGTGAAAATAACATAATAACTATAATAAATGGCATAATTGCGGGTGGAGCGACGAGTGCAACTGGGCGTCGTAGCCGGGGCCGCGGTTGAGTGTTCGGACGCGCCGAGGTAAATACGCGGAAAAGTTACCTCCACTTCCATCACCATCACTCCGGAACCAGTTGAGCTAGAGAGCTCTACTCAACGCCATTCTACGCGGCAAGGTAAGGCGCACATTTTTATATATCTTTCATTAATGTAGGTAATATATTAAGCGAGATTAGCCTTAGTTTACTTTTGTTGATTTTCAGCCAGATCGCCCAGATACGACCTCCGTCATTTAGAAAGGCAGCCCGGGCCACGAGGGTTAAGCCGCTGTCACATGAGCGATTTTTCCGTCAATTTTCCATGAGCAAAAAAAAAATTCTCGTATTATTTCGGGATATTTTCGCGCTGGTATTGGAAACTAGACTGAAGGTACAGTAGATTATGTTAGGCGGCTGAATTAAGATAAAGTGTAATTTTGTTAAGCTTCCAGACCATAATTGCCCGTAAAAACTGCTCGAAAAAGGGCTCGTGTGACTCCGGCTTTAGGGTTTGGGTTTTGGCTGGTCCCAGAAGACATCCCCATTTACCCCATTAACTTAAGGGTTTGCTATGCAATTTTTCTATTTAAGATCGGGTTTTCAGGAACGTAACCCAATCGTAAATCGAGGGAGATCTGTACATCAATCAAAGAGATAAGCTATAGTGTGTCAGTAAGTATTTGTCAAGCCCGGAATGAGTTATCTGGCTTTGGTATTTGCTTTATATGTTGAAAGAGGAATTGCCATCAGGGCCAAAACAACTACAGTACCTCTACACAAATGAAACTTGACAACTTATTGAAATGCATGCTGAACACATCAAAACAAAATACTGTATTAATTAAACAGAATCGCAATACATTATATGAAAAATTACAATTTGTTAAGCACAAAAATAACCATGATATATATATCTTGAAGTTAACCCAAGTCCTATGCTGTTTTGTATTTCCCAGAAAAAACACCTTTACTTTTGCCAGCCACTGTGATGACTACGAAGGACTTAAGCCGGTATCACAAGAGAGCTTTTTCACTCAACATTTATCCTCAACACTGGTCTGGCAGCTTATGAGATAAACATTTAAAATATTTCGATCACCTAAATTCATCTATCATCAGTCTACAGTAGTTTCCGATACCACTGCAAAATACTCTAGAAATGTTGCCAGAAAAATGTTGATCAATCGATCGTCGACTAAAAAAGCTCTCGTGTGATACCGGCTTTACGAATGACAGATTGGTGTCTACGTGCAATCCAGAATACAAGCTTTCTTACACACTTTTGATTTTTCCCATAACTTTTTTTTTAGAGCGAGTTGAAAAACAGAACAAATACGGAAATCTGCCCGCTCTGGAGTGGTTAAAGAGAAGTTGAAGACATAAACTAGGCCTATACCTTGTTTCTTTTCAACTGGCGGTAAACTGCAAAGTTCCCATCAAGATTTCTCAGATATTTTGTAGATTTTGTAGTGAAATATGGGGCTAATAATATAAACTTGGTCTTAATATGATGCAGAGACATAGTGGTTTCATATTTTCCCATTACATATCGAGAAATTAGAAGCTAAGGGATTCAATTTACTGTCAGTTGAAAAGAAACAGGGTATAGACTATCTTATCTTGCTTAATCCAAAGTATGTGGCCCTTTCATACCTGCTTGTACAATAACACCACAAAACAATAGCAACTGCAATTAGAACACAAATCATGTTAGCACCAGGCTCACTTATGTAAACAAACTTTAGAACTTAAACCCACAAACACTGACATTGACACTGTCATGTCATTGTTCTTTAATTTCAAAATGTTATTTTTATAAAGCGTTATTTCCACATAGCGATTTTGATAAGTTGTTTGGTCTTTTTACTGTGTTCGTCCAAGTTTTGGTTTGTTTATTTTGCAAGTTTTACATTATAGGTTCCTTTGTCTTTATCTTGTGTCGTCCCAGTTTTGGTTTGTTTATTTTGCAAGTTTTACAATTTAACCTGGGAACTGCGGGAAGACTCTTAAGAGTTCCCCCGGCGGACTGCGGGAAGACTCTTAAGAGTCAGAGAAAAAAAATAAAAAAATAAAATAAAAAATAAAAATTGCCCCTGGGCCATTCAAAATATCACTCCTCTACCTCCCCTCCTTCCCCATTTTCCTCCCCTCCTTCAGTTGTCACCTATTTTCCCTGTTATTCCCTTATTCCGAGGTATATTTTCGTGCTAACATTAGCGAGTTGCAAGCAGGGCATTGTCATCACTGTTAGCAAGCGAGTGCAAGAGAGAGAGAGAGAGAGAGTATCGATCAACAGTGTCTCTCCAGCCTTGGGGGAAATTGACGGGAAAGGAGGTTGCCTTACCCATACATTATGTAACTTGCGGCCTGTATCGCCGATTTTGACCATCCAAACGCTGTTTCCACTTGTTTTATTGTTGTAACAGGTTAATACCTTCATAATCAACCTATAATAGGCACATATGGAGAAGTATTACTGCTATTTATGGTAAAATGAATATTTTAGTGATGGAAACAGCTCAAATACATGTGCACAGGCAGAGGTATCTAATACACCCCATGCGCACTTCATAGGTTAATTAGGCTATGTGGGTTTAAGTTCTCTAGTCGTGTATTCATGGTAGCGTCAATATTCCACTTAAATCTTGTACAAACATACAATATATTTGCCTTGACTTCAAATCAGTTCACCAAAAATGAGCATAAACCATACTTGTCAAAAGAATATCCACCTCTTAAAAGATATAGAAGTACGGTAGTGCTAATAAGTCATGTCTCAGCTGTCATGATGTTTGGCTTGCTCAGTGCTGTATCAATGTCTGTCAGATGTTGAATAGGGTAGATAAGTGTAGGAACATGTTTGTATATCTCCCTCGAAACGAATAAATGAAGTTGTAGATATTGCTGATACCACTTATTCATCAAAATACACTTGGTGCCGAGACATTACTTATTAGGGCGACTGTACATATCTTCAAGCATAATACCATGGAGTCATGGTAAATATTGTATACACTATACAATTCATTATACAGGTACTTAGGCCAGAAATCATCAACCCTAAGCTCTATAATAAAAAAAACTACTAGAGTAATCAAGCTAATTATTATATTCACCATTTGGGAAGAGTCAGTCAGTGATTGTATGCATGTAAGAATTTAATCAGGCATGTCTGTCTACTGAGACCGGACCCTCTCCAGGTGGTCTGGGACCTGGGAATCTTTTGCTGGGGACCCCAAATGGGCCTGGGTCTCTGGGTCTTCTCCAGGGTGACCTAGATGGGTGCAAATTTGCATTATGTTTTTTTTTCCCTGTTCGGGCTCTGTCTCAAGTTGGCCGCCCCCAGCTGTGGGGTGTCTGCCTGAGTATATACATACATAGCCTACATACAGTATATACATACAACTGTACATACTTACCCCATAGGTGGGGGTGGCCGACTCGAAACAGGGAATAGGTGAGGAACTTTACAACCAATTTGCTCTAGCCCATTTTGAGTTACAGAGGTTAGGGGTTACAATTTCTGGCCTACCTATAATAAATGAACAATATACAAAGTTAAGAAATATAAGCAACACCAAGCCGATATAAATATTGAACCTCTTTCAGTACCACGGCATCTTTCCTCTATGTATTCTGGGTCAGGATACCCAAGAATGCCTTAACCCCTTTAGCACCAGGATGCCTTTTTATGTTCTTTTATTATAATGTAAAACTTGCTAAATAAACAAACCAAAACGTATACGAACACAGTAAAAAGACAAAATAACTAATCAAAATCACTATAAATAAATATAAACAAAAGAACACAATCCACCACATAGGGTGTACAATACTACATGTGCAAGTTAATCTGGTTCCCAAGCAAACTAATCGCACACATAACAACGCACTGTCGTCACGTTCAAGGAATTAGTCAATTTTACTTAAGCGTTGTTTCCACATAGCGATTTTGATTAGTTGTTTTGTCTTTTTACTGTGTTCATATAAATTTTGGTTTGTTTATTTTGCAAGTTTTACATTATAATACTTTTGATTCTGGCTGAAGATAGATGATTTTCTGCAGTTTAAGAAGGACCTATGTTATTAAGAAGGTTTATTGAGTGCTGAAGGGGTTAAGAGCTCGTTTCCCGCACACGACGTCATAATTTGGTCGCGCTCGGGAAAACGCGATCGCTCATTCACAATTCCTCTCAATAATGCCCCGTCCATCCGTTTTTTATCCGTACGTTACCACCACCTTTGTACAACTGTTTATTAAAGGGGGATGGGCTGGTTTTCCTGGTGCCCCTTCTCCCTCTCGTGTTTAGCCCCATTGGTTTGTAGATTTTAAGACGTTCGGCCCATTAGTTTGGCGATTTTAAGACTTTACATACATACATACATAAAATTTTAAAGACTGAGTGTTCCACACATAAGTGCAGTTTCAGTCTCTTGTCCTAATGGCGGCGTTCCAGGCAACCCTGAAGGGCTGCTTCACTTGTCAAGTTCTTGGATTTGAGATCAGCGCATATAGTCCGATCCCAGGTCTTCCTCGGTCCACCCCTTGGTGCAGCTCCCTCCACAATCACAGACCTGCATTTTTTCACCCAATTTTGTTCATCCATTCTCTCCACATGTCCATACCATCCCAGTCTACTTGTACGCATCACCTCGCTAATACTCTTTATACCTAAACGTCTCCTCAGCTTAACATTTGTTATTCTATCCTGTAGCCTGGCCCCACACATCCATCTCACCATTCTCATCTCATTACGCTCCATTCTGTTGACATCCTCTACTTTAACGGCCCATGTTTCTGAGGCATACGTCATTGCACTTCTAACACATGAGGCATACACCTTTCCCTTCAGGGGGAGAGGCATTCTTTTCATGGTCAGGATTGGCATCAATTCTTTGAACTTCCCCCAGCCACATCTAATTCTAGCAACAGTGGCAGCCTCGGCCCCACCATCGGCAGAGATGGTATCTCCTAGGTAACAAAACTTGTTCACCAGCTCCAAAGACTCATTTCTAAAATTCACAGCCACAGGATCATCACATAACACAAGCTCGCCTTTGCACACTACGCACTCAAATTTCTCTATTTCTGACTTATCCTTCGGCAGGGGCCCCTTTATTCTACTACAGCGCTTACTCCCATGGTGTACCCAACATCGACAGATGCTACATTGAATTGAGTTAACGCCCACTCCCTTTCCACACACTGCACATGGGTATGCACCGCTCTTTTCCACATTGCCTCGTCTCAATCTACAATGCATAACCTTGGTTTTGTTAATATTGACTCTTAAGCCCTTGCTCGCCATGCCCTCTCTCCACTCTCTGAATTTGGCCTCAACATCCTGCATACTGTCAGCTATTAGGACTAAATCGTCTGCATAAAACAGTTCCAACGGGAGTCCGCCTCTAATAACTCTAGACAGCGCCTCCAAGACCATAATAAAGAGGAGGGGGCTTAACACTGAACCCTGATGGACTCCAACGCCCCATTTCTTTGTCAATATTAAGACCTTTCGTGCCATTTAGGTGTCGATTTTTTCCTGGTGAGCGATAGCGAGCCTGTAATTTGAAGAGTAAATTTTTCTACCGAAAAATGTACAAATTTATCTAGAAGGGGGATGTAATGGATGTTTTTTTTCAAGTTTAAGGAGGAAACTAAATACAGTAACTGATAAAAATGTATATAAAGGAGCCAATAAATACGAGCCATCCCCCCTTAACCCCTTCTTTACTGGTGACGTCCTTTTAACTTTATTCTGCCTACTGTACTTTTAGATGATTTTATTCAGTTTAAAATGGGCCTCCAGCAAATTACCAGGCTTCGAACTATCTACCTTGACCCTTTTTACTACCACAGATCCTTCTTAAGCTGCTGAAAATAGTCTAAATGTTGCCAGTACAGAAGGGGTTAAGTGTTAAGACATACGGTAAAGCCGGAGTCACACGAGCCCTTTTTTCGAGCAATTTTTACGGGCAATTATTGTCTGGAAGCTAAAGAAATTACACCTTTTCAGAATTCAGCCGCCTAAACTAATCTACCTTCAGGCGGGTGCCCAACCCCGAAAGGGGTTGAAATAGGGGAGCCATCCCCCCGCCAGGGTGACTTTCTAGGGCCTTTCCTAGCTGATGCTGAGAGGATTGGGTTCTAGTCATGTGGTGATAGGCTGGTCTATCAGAGTGAGAACTGAGCGATCTCTGCCATACCCATAGCTTACTCTGACTGTTCCTTTTACTTATATATTTTCTAGATCTCAAGTGACGGCGTCTCTTCCGTAGATTGACCTCCCAATCACCAAGATTGGCAGCCAAAGCATCATATTTTTCCTTTGCCCCTCAACTTTCTCTTCATAATTACTGAGGGGCACAGGGCCATGGGTGAGGTTTGGTTTCCCGGGCGTTTCCGCGCCCTCAGCTCCCCGCCATGGAATGGCTTCGATTACCCAGGCTTTATTGTGGTAGGCAGGGAGGGTTTTGTGGGTGTGCTCAGTTATTGCCTTGGCCTTGCTCGGGGCCTTGGGGCTGTTCGGCCAGGCAGCTTGGGGAATAACAACAACAACAACCTTCAGTCTAATTACCGATACCAGTGCAAAAATGTCCCAAAATAATACCAGAAAAAACTTGCTCATGGAAAATTGACGGAAAAAGCGCTCGTGTGACAACAGCTTAATTATTATGTTTTTTCCACCAACCAACTTCACCTCTAAACTTAATTAATGAAATCAACAAATACATGTGGCACTCCAAGGACTCGAACCTAGGATACTCGCATCGAAATAGTAGACCATGTACTTGCGCAGGCGACTGTACCGGAGGTGTTTATGGTGAGGGTATGCACTTTAGCCTGCTACGGTAAACACACACCTCTCTCTCTCTCTCTCAATAACTGCCATTAAATACGGCCAGGTCGGGGGTGGGCTCCGTTTTCTCTCCTTCTCTCGCCCTTGCTTGACCGGGCTCGGGCGTGTCTTTTTTACACGGACTTAAGGGGGTAGTGCTTGATTTTTGGTCTTTATATTTATATATTTTTGAGTTTCCTCGCTAGACCTTATCCAAGCTTTAAAAAGACACCCCCTAGACCCCCTTTCAAGATAAATTTGTACATTTTTCGGTAGAAAAATGTCCCGGCCGAAGGCTGATTCCTTCTAAAATTACAGGCTCGCTATCGCTCGCCACGAAAGAAATTCAACACCTAAATGGCACGAAACGTCTTGAATATTGACAAAGAAATGGAGCGAAAGGTCTCAAAATCTCCAAACTAATGGAAATAACGTCTTCATATCTCTAAACTAAGCTAAAGTGTTAAGACATAATAGTAGACCATGTACTTGTGTAGGCGACTGTACCGGAGGAGGTGGTGTTTGTTGTGAGGGTGTGCACTTTATCCCGCTACGGTAAACACACACACACACCTCTCTCTCTCTCAATAACTGCCATTAAATACGGCCAGGTCGGGGGTGGGCTCCGTTTTCTCTCCTTCTCTCGCCCTACGCTCTTCACTAAAAATACAAAAAAAAAAATAATAGAAATAAGTAAACAAATCAATTCAGGCGTACAAATAAAAAATAATAATGTAAAACTTGCTAAATAAACAAACCAAAACGAGGCAAAGACAATATAAAGGCAAAAGAACTAATCAAAATCGCTATGTGGAAATAATGCTCTAGCAAAATAAAATAACTAAAGTATATAAATAAATACAGCTCGGTCCCGCATAGTGCGAGAAATTGGTCGATACAGTGCGTCACACTATGTGAATTCGCACTGTCTGAACAACGTATCCTATGGGAAAAAACTTAATTGGTCGATCGGTCCTCCATATAGCATACATATCTTTCCTTATATAGTTATTTATACTGACACAAACATACCAAGAACAAATGTTAATGATAAATATAGCATATCAATGGTAAATTAGACCTTTCCTTACCTTAAATTCTACACTTGATATGATCACAAACCCGAGAATGAGAGATAGCGTCACACAGTACGCAAATGCAAGTTATGCAAATTCTGGAGGATGGTGATGTTATAGACGTGGTATATTGCGATTTTATGAAGGCCTTCGATAAGGTCCCACATAAAAGGTTAATAGAGAAAGTTAGAAGCTATAATATAGGGGAGAAATTTGTGAAATGGATAGAAGCATTCCTGAAAGATCGGAGACAGAGGGTACTGGTGAATGGAATAGGCTCGGGGTGGAGGGAAATTACAAGTGGGGTACCGTACCTCAGGGATCTGTGTTGGGACCACTACTGTTCGTTATATTTATCAACGACTTACCTGAAGTTATAACTAATGGAAGTGAGGTATACCTGTATGCGGATGACACTAAGCTGTATAGAAGAGTGAGGAGTAAGGAAGATTGCCTTTTCATCCAAAAAAATGCAAGTACATGCGGATTGGGACAAGCAAGATAGACAAGGTAGGATACAGTATGTATGAAGCAATGGAGGAAGTGAATGCAGAAAAGGATATAGGAGTAGTGATAGACAATAAGTTAAATTTCTCAGAACATTTAGCGGAAAAGATAAACAAAGCCAATAGAATTGTAGGGCTGATAAGGAGGACATTTGTGTCACTTGACGAAGAAATCTTCAGGAATCTCTATACAGCGCTGGTTAGGCCGCACCTGGAATATGCGAACCAGGTGTGGGCTCCATATATGGTAAAGGATATAGAAGCAGTGGAGAAAGTGCAGAGGAGAACTAGCAAGCTAGTACCAACGTTGAAGAACGCGGGCTATGAGCAGAGGTTGAGGACACTGGGGCTTCCGACACTGGCATATAGGAGAAAGAGAGGGGATATGATAAGAGACTTTTAAGATAGTGTCAGGAATGTATGATGAGGATGTGTGTGAAGGTATCTTCTTGATGCGGGAGGGAACAAGAACGAGAGGACACTCTATGAAAATTTACAAATAAAGAAATAGGCTTGAAAAGGCAAAGAACTCATTTTGTGATACAGTGGTAAATGAGTGGAACGCACTGCCCCAGTATGTAGTCGATTCCGAATCAATAAGGAAGTTTGAAAGTAATCTTGATAAAGCATGGGGAAGACAAGATTTGAAGTTTGATTATAAAGCAAAAATACAGAATAGTAAAAATGTTGCGTCTGCTACCGCCGCCGCCAACACCGTGAACGACCGCAGTAGTGCAAGTACAGTACTGGCATTGAGCTGGATACACAGGCCTAGTTTGCCTTTTTCCAGAGGATCTACTGTAAGAAACTGTAATACATGTACTGTAAAAAATGTCTGACTGACCAGCTTCCCTCCATGCCCAAGCTGCTCAAACACCAGTGATGCCACGAGTCAGGCGGGAAATTTATCGCACTGTGCAAATTTTGGACGCACTAATAGAAAACTCCCCGGATTTAACCCATATTGCCACCCGACTCGCACTAAAAGATCGTATTCGCATTGGTTGATAATTTTGTGTTTAATATTTTCATTGCTCGCACTAATCAAAATTCGCACTGTTTGAACTAGTTTTATACAGGACCGAGCTGTAGCCTACTATACAGAAATGAAGTACTGTATAACAAATAAATAAAAATTTACATATTTATTATGAAGGGGGTCTAGGGAGTGTTTTTCTAAGCTTGATGGAGGTCTAGGGAGGAAACTAAAAAACATATATGAATAAAAATATGAATAGACCAAACAAACGGTCTGCCTCCCCTTAAACATTAGGCTACCATAGCGTGGTTGGGAATATGAACATGATTAGATTAATATCCAGTATTCGAGAATGGATAATAAGTCATAGGCGTGTACATAAACCTTTAACTGTCTTGATGGTGCAATGGTTAAGGTGTCTAAAAATCTGTGTGCGATAATCCAGGTTCGAATCCCAGTGGATCACATATATGCTTTCATTAATTTAATTGGAGGTGTTTGGTGTTGTGGTGAAATTAATAAAAATGCAGTATAGAATATATACTTCATATTTTTTCACCAACCAACTTTACTTCTAAACTCAATTAGTGAAATCAACAAATACATGTGGCACTCCAAGGACTCGAACCTAGGATACTCACACCAAAATTCCGCGTATTTATGCACTACGCTATCAAGTAATATATCATCTATCTATCTATCTATATACTCAGGGCCAAGCCCCACGTTTCCTATTTTGTTTTCTTATTTTTTTCCTTTCTTTCCCTTTTTTTCATATCATAACTATACATTTTGATATGGTCACATAATAAGAATATCATGATTAACCCCTTGAGGATCTAAGACACAGTTTGACATCTTGTTTTGGTCATAAGTAGCCGATTTTATGCAGTTTAGGAAAGGTCTCTAGGCATGAAAAGGGTGAGACTACTATACAGTAGCCTACAGTATATCAATTAACCTTCAGACCTTAAATTTGTCCTCTCTAAACAGAATAAAATCGTCTAATGATAGCCAAAACCAAATTGAAAAATGCGTAATCATATACTGAAAGGTTTAAGAGGGGCCCACCTCATTCTTTGTTTTCTCTCTCTCTGGGTTGTATCCATTCGGCCCCATTCAGCCTACTGTTTTAAGACGTTTATCCCCATCCAGGTGTCGATTTTTTTTCTGGCGAGCGATAGTGAGCCAGCATATTTTTTAAAATGTTTTTGACAGCAGGCTAAATTTGTACATATTTCGATAGAAAAATTTCTCCGGCGAAGCCAGATTTCTCCATACAATCTGGCTCGGAAGAAATTGACACCTGGATGGGGATAAACGTCTTAAAACAGTAGGCTGAATGGGGCCGAATGGATACAAGCCAGAGAAAGAGAAAAAAAAGCAGGTTACCCCCCTTAAGGTAGATATTTGATCTGGCTGCTAATTGAACAAAACATAACAAAACTATAACAAAAAAATCTGTGCAAAATGAAATACTGTATAATGAAAATCTATAAATGTGCGCAGTATCATTTTAAAATTTGTAACATTTAAATGCAATGCATGCAAACAAATGACTAGTGCACAGAATAAATATAGCTACAATGACTACTATAAACTCCAAATGCTATAGCCCATGTAAAGTGCAAATCAACATACTTGTTTATAAATGATAATAAATGGCTACATATTGTATATTAATGATAATATACCGAAATATACATGTTCATGAGTAAAGCCGGTATCACACGAGAGCTTTTATAGTCAACATTCGATGATCAACATTTTTTTGGCAACATTTCTGGACTATTTTACACTGGTATCGGAAACTAGACTGATGATAGATTAATTTACGTAACCGAAATATTGAAGATGTTGACCTCATAAGCTGCCAGACCAGTGTTGAGGGAAAAAGCGCTCGTGTGATATCGGCTTAACACTACCTATAATACGATATATAGTATACTCTACCTTCAGAGAAAAGTTCTGCTATGTACAAACTGTGAAACCGTGACTATTTGTATTTTAATAGAGACATAGATAATAGTTTAACAATCTTAGAAATACAATAGTTGCGTCACATTGTATGGTCGTACTGGTAAGTCTATAGGATGGTGGCATGTTTGTTTGAATGACTTGTATGGCCGTGTGGGGGGCATGTTTAGGAAGCTATGGCAGTGATGAGCGGCCAACTAACAACATCTGTACCTTGACCTTCAGACGTTGTTGCCCACTAGGCATTGAATCCATTGAAAAGCAGTATACTGTACAGTTGTATCTGCGATTGAGCGGTCCATTAACTCGCCAGGGTTCGCTCAGTCCAAAAAAACGCTTTCGCTCAGTCCCCAAAAACGCTTAACTAACACAGCGTTTATACTGTTGTTGTTGTTGTTGTTGTTGTTCCCCAAGCTGCCTGGCCGAACAGCCCCAAGGCCCCGAGCAAGGCCAAGGCCATAACCGAGCGCCCCACCGAACCCTTCCTGCCGACCACAATAAAGCCTGGGTGGCCGAAGCCACTCCATGGCGGGGAGCTGAGGAGGGTGCGGAAACGCCCGGGAAACCAAAGCCCCACCCAGGGCCCTGTGCCCCTCAGCAATTATGAAGAGAGCGCTGAGGAGCAGTTTATACTGTAATGGGAAATAGCGTAACTGAGACTGGGCCTCCTGCCAAACTCACCTTTTTCAGCATTTTCGAAGATTTACCCTAACCAAAACACTAACCCGACACAGTTAAACATACACAATAATTATACTAAGCATTCAGACAGTATTTGAATGTGTCATGTGTTCATGCATAGACTACAGTAGATCTGGACTGGACACGAAAATGGAATTTTGCAGTAAGGGACCCAAAATCGGAGAACGAACCCCCAAGTTAGAACCTCAAAACCGCAAAAATATAAAATTTTCGCGGTTTCGAGGTTCGAACTTGGGGGTTCGTTCTTCGATTTTGGGTCCCTTACTGCAAAGTTCCATTTTTGTATCCAGTCCAGATCTACAGTACTGTAGTCTATTGCTTATGCCATGCAAACAGGTGCCTACCAGATACCACTATCGTTTGTGAATGCTGTATGCATTCACATGTGCTGCTTTTGATTCGACAAATATAATTAGGACTGATAGCGATCCCGCTATCAGTCTGTGGAGGTAAACAGATAAAAGTAGTCGGGTACCGGTATAGCAGTTCCCACCATAGCTCCTAACCCAACAACATTGATAACAAAATGGCTAGAATATCATTAGAGGTGAAGACAACACCTAATCTTATTAAGATGTCTGATTATGTTATACCCATCGCTAATGATATGCTAGCTATTTCCATAGCAGATGTTTCTCAACAAGCTTACAGTTGTTTCTGTTGTAAGGTAAGGAGGGAAGAAATATAATGGACCCGTGAAGCAGGGAGTGTATAGAGCTATGAACTAATGACAACACAGCTATCATGGCCAGCCAGTACTCGGCTAATCAACACATATACAGTACCTGTAATTGTCAGTGAGTGGCGTCAATGTGCTGTGTGTCTGATAGGAAACAGATTAACTTGCTCATGTAGTAATGTACACCCTATGTGGTGGATTGTGTTCTTTTATTTATAAATCTTTATTTTACTTAAGCGTTGTTTCCACATAGCGATTTTGATTAGTTATTTTGTCTTTTTACTGTGTTCGTATACGTTTTGATTTGTTTATTTTGCAAGTTTTACATTATAATTTCTGGCTAACGATTCAAATATTCCAGACCGCTTACTGAGCCACAGCATAAATGTATCGTGCAACTCTGCAAAAGTGTGCAGATTGAAGGAGTTACCCCTCAATTGAAAAATTTGCAATCTAAATGCACGCAATCAGATCTATTGCTAGACGCCTTAATCGCAGATACAACTTCATACGTAAAAATTGTATGATTAAACCTGAAAATTGTTAAAGGAACTGATGACAAACCAGCAACTACTTCCTTAAACACAAACACCATAATGTCTTAGAGAGCCTGAAGTAAGAGAGAGCGGCCATTTATTTTCGTAAGACACCATTTTGGTGGAATATTTATCTTTCTACCGGTATGTATATACTCTGGCACTTATGAGGTGATGTTTTGTTTTTTGACCGTGTAGAATTAACCCCTTCACCACCATGACGTAATTTTCATCATGTTCTGGTTCCCATTAGACGATTTTCTTTAGCTTATAATCTACCTGTACGACTCAAATGTGTAAAAACGATCGCTATAAACCCACTTGACAACATAGATCCCTCTCAAACTGCATAAAATCGTCTAAATCTAGCCAGAATCAAAGGTAAAAAGACGTCATGGTGCTGAAGGAATTAAGACCCATGGACCAAACTCTACGGTATATCCTATACCAGTATTGCTGAATGCTTAATATGGGTATGGACATACTTAACTGTAAAGAAAGGTTAACCCCTTCTGTACTGAGACGTCTTTTTAATTTTATTGTACCTATATTTAGACGATTTTATGCAGTTTAAGAAGGATCTGTGGTAGTAAAAACTGTTAAGTGAGATAGTTCGAAGCCTGTTGATTTCTAGGGGCCCTTTTTAAACTGAATATAATCGTTGTTTCCACATAGCGATTTTGATCAGTTCTTTTGCATTTATCTTGTCTCGTCCCAGTTTTAGTTTGTTTATTTTGCAAGTTTTACATTATAATAGTAGCCAAAATAAAGATGAAAGATGTTGCCGGTACAGAAGGGGTTAATGACAGCAATGGCACCAAAATAGCAGAGGTTGAGCGATCTCTGTTACTCTAGGGTCTCTATAATGTCTCTCAACACCATAATGACAGAGGCATATACTCTCTCACTATTTAACCCGTCCAGTATATGATATTCACTTACAGTACCTAATGCTAGTTACAGTACCACAAGATAATTAATGGATATAAAGGATCAAAATATTCTCAGGTACCGGTAGCTAATATTTAGCTTATTAGCCCTTCCAGAACGGGGCACGTCTTTCTTATTTTCCTTTATATTGCGTCGTCCCTGGTTTGTTTATTTAGCAAGTTTTACATGAATATTAGCTATACTGTATTTAAAAAAAAATTATGCACTCAGCATGGATCTGTGGTAGTTAAGAGGGTAAACTGCGATCATTGGCAGACTTTTAATTGCTAGTACCGGTAGTCCTTCCTAACTGATAAGTGAGGCAGCTCTAAACAGGGCTGCCTGGTGTGCCGCAATTAGGATTTGAAACTGGAACTTCGTGTGGAGCACTCGGTCTTTATATTTAGGCTTTGTCTCGAGTCGGCCACCCCCAGCGATGGGAAATGTGCCTGAGTATATTATATACAGTACAATCGAGGTTAACCCCTAACCATCGGGGGCGGACCTAAGTCCGTATCGAAAAACTTGAACTATGTGGCGGGGGCGGACTTTAGTCTGTGTGCAATTTTGGCGCAATATTGGCTCTGAGAGAGAGACAAGCAACGGGAGGAGCATGGGTTACCTCGTGACCGCTCGCCACGGCCGCCGTGGACCAGCTGAGATGTACTCCCCATACATCCACCCTCACTCCCTCGCTACATACGTACAGTAAACCCTCGCTATCTCGGACTAATTTGGGGGAGACCCAGTCCGAGATGACCGAAAATCCGAGATGTCCGAAGTCCGACTTATGTCCGACTTAAGAGAGGAAAATGTCCGAATTGGAAGAGGGAGTCCGAGCCACCAGAGAAAACGGAGACTTCCCTATCACTAACAACGTTGATTCAAGATAAATTACAGTACTTGCACAGTATCCAGCAGACATATATTATAAATATCACTTTCCTTCTCCATTTCACTGTCCTTCTCCACCTCACTGTAGCCTTAGATCTCGAAATTTGCCCTTAGATCTCGGAATTATCCGAGATATATGACACCTGTCCGACAGACCATGTGGGCCCTGGGAGTTTTCCCCTTACATCTCGGAATTTTCCGAGAGGCCGATGCCAGTCCGAGTAGTGTGGGTTTCCGACTTCTAGAGGTCCGAGATAGCGAGGGTTTACTGTAGTTATATAACAAAATTACCGTATTTTAGCGATTTTACCCTTCGGTTGCACGATCGTTGCAAGACAACCAGTGATCGTAGAAGGATGGTTCTGGCGTCATTGGAAAGCTCAATTATCGCCCTTTCACGGATACATACAGTAGGGTCCCGCATAAAACGTGTTCGCATAAAACGAGTCTCGATTAAAACGAGCGACCTAAAATATTAATATTTAATTTTCGATCAGAACGAATGCGATCACATAAAACGAGTCCGCCGCCAAAGTGGGGCAAATCCGAGGAGTTTTCATATAGAGCGCCGAAATATCGTACAAAACGTACAAAATATCGTACGATTTCATATAGAACGCTGAAATATCGTACAAAACGTACGAAATATCGTACGCTCCTGACGGAAATTTACGCTTTCAGTGAACATTGACGATATTGGGCCACCAAAATGCTGTGTTCACATAAAACGAAATCGCATAAAACGCCCTCGTTTATCGACCATATACAGTACTCGTTTTATGTGAGACCCTACTGTACTTGTATTATGCTCTGGCTCTTGTTTATGCATGAAAAAGAGCACGGAAACAACGCCATTTATGGTAAAAACAAAACGCTGGGCGGTACGGTCAAATATACTCCACCACCCGCTCTTAACCCGTTGAGCCCCGGCTAGTTATAATATTTTGTTCACCCCAGTCCCAAGCCATTTTCACTTATTTTTTTTGTTTGCTAGAATGGAAGACAAGGATGAGAAATGAAAAAAAAACAAAAAAAAATCACCTCTGACATTTTTTTTTGGGGGGGGGGCCGGTGGGGGGTTGGGGGGGGGGAGCTTCAAAAAAATGTGTTGAGCCAAAATGGAAGAGAATGGTGAGAAATGAACACACAAATAAAAAAAAACTCATTTCGGTCATTTGGGGGGCGGGGTTTCAATAGTTCGTCTCCCCCGCATGACCACCCGCCCGGGAGCACTAGGGTAAAAACTGAGTATGGCATTGTACGGCATACATCCTAAGGAGTATCTCACATAAATCTCAAGCCTCTAGCTCCCATACGACCGGAGTAATGAAGGTTCAAAGTGGCGGTAAACTAGGGGTGTAAACTATCCCCACTAAGCCCACCACCACCAGCCGCGCGGCTGTCTCGGCCCGCTCACACCTACTGGCCCGGCTCCCCCACACACTACGGTACCGCCCCCTCCTATTCTCCCGCCATTTCCTACCTTACGAGCCACGTAAGTGTTTTTTATATGTCGGACGCACGTGATGCGTCGCTGGGAGTTGGTGATCAAAGACTGCCGACGCAACACGTGCGACGCTGGATCTCAACGGGTTAAGGTGTTAATAAGTGTTGTCAGATATTTCACAAAGTTTCGGACACTGACTAATACTCTGAGGGATCAGCACTTTTCCCAGTAACTATAAAGATACCAATAACACTTGTTGAGCGAAAACCACTGGAATCTATGACAACACTTAATACCCCCGATCGTACATACATATACATGTACTGTTTATAAGTACGTATCGTAGCTAGGATAAAATACAAGAGACACCACCCGTACTGATAGGGTTAATAACGTGTTAGAAATGACAATTAAAATGTAAAACTTGCAAACCAAACAAACCAAAACTGTGACAAAGACAATATAAAGTCAAAACAACTTATCAAAATCGCTATGTGGAAATAACGCTTACTAAAATAAAATTTATGGAATAAAAGAACACAATCCAATGAATATCAATGCTTCAACCTTAAGTGTATTACAGTATGCAAAGAAGATATAGCACTGTACTACTTTAATTGTTACATGTTATGCCCGCGTCACACCAACACTTTAAGGTGAATATCCTCGGAGTCAAAATATCCAAGTCACAAACGTATTTCATAATCATTTTATGATGATTTTCATCTTATTATGTTATTTTGATTTTTGTAGTTCATAATCATCCTTAGTCACATTTCTCACATCAGTAAATTATGCAAATTAAAATGTAAAACCTGCAAAATAAAAAAAACAAAACAGGGACAAGACAATATAAAGACAAAAGAACTAATCAAAATTGCTATGTGGAAACGACGCTTTAGCAAAATAAAATACCTCAAAATATTATGATGATTTGCAATAGACTCCAGACTCGGATGCAAGTCATGAGTTAAAGTACTGGTGTGATACTGGCTTTATGATATCTGTAGCTTTAGGATATATTTAGCTTTAGGATATATTTAGCTCCAACAGAGATATAGTAGGTTGTGGAGTCCTTACATTGGGAAGTTTGTGTTGAGCTTGTATTCAATGTCCTCCAGCGGTGTCCGGCACCCTAGCTGGAGAGATTCTTCCGTCTCGTCCAGGGAAGGGGAACTGGGGAAGGAGGAAATGTTAATGGTTAATTGACATACAGGTCTCTCTCAATTTACGATTGGGTTACGTTCCTGAAAACCCGATCTTAAATTGAAAAATCATGTAGCAAACCCTAATATTAATGGGGTAAATGGGGATGCGTTCTGGAACCAGCCAAAACCCAAACCCAAACACCAAAACAAAACTATAATAATATCGTAAATTGGGGCATTGGATAGTGAGGGAGACTCGTAAAACTGTCACCTCTTTAAGTTTATTGATTGAATATGAAGTACAGTATTATGCAATTGATACATTATGAATCCTTGAACTGATTAAACGAACCTCTAAAGTGCATAATTTGGTATAGAATTCATACGGATATTTAATTCAGCCCAAGACATCTTCGAAAATATATGTATGGAAGCATATGAAAGTGGTTCATTTACCCTCACAGACCGGTCTCGCCTTCTATAGGATAGCCCCGAAACCCGGGGGATCTGGCCGAAATTTTGTGTAATATGCTAGCCCTATCTTTGTTATTTTAACTACTAGACTTCTCCTTCTTGTTCTTGACGGTGAGCGTCACTCCGACCAGCTGTGTTTACATGCGTCGGACGCACGGCTTTCAAAACACGCTTAATAGGCTTTCAAGCTTATGGAACTCATGAGCCCATCCGGTCTCCATGGTTTGTTTGTTTTAGGCTCCTCAGAGCCCAACCGGGTACCGGGGGTTAATGGCCTCCCCCTTGGGGATTAAGGTGTCTTGATAGCGTAATGGTTAGTGCGCGGAATTTTGGTGCGAGTATCCTAGGTTCGAATCCATGGAGTACTGTGCCACATTTCATTAATTTCATTAATTAAGTTTATTTGTAAGTTAATTGGTGGGTTGGTGATGATATGAATAGATAGAGAGAATAAATATATGATAAAACATATTCCACATTATTTTCATACACAGTAATGTCAACAACACTAAACTGAGGGAACTACATTGTTAATTGTACCTGAGTGATGATTCTGTGATAGAGTCCTGGGTGTCCTTAGAGCTCATGTCCGTTAAGTCTTGTGGATTGAGAATCAGTTGGTCTCTGTTGATGATGGTGGTGGCAGCGGTAGTGGTGTTGGTGTTGTCAGTGGTGGTGGCGGTGGCGGTGTCTGTGTTTGCTTCACCCTCTCCTGGTTCTCCTCTCCCGGTCAAGGATTCTGCAGGGTTGGTTTGGGTTACAAGCATCTGTTTTTTATATACCATACATACAGTCACGCTAATAAGTGATGTCTCGGCACCAAGTATATTTTGATCAATAATTGGTATCAGCAATATCTAGGCTTAATTTCTTCATATCGAGTGAAATATACAAACATGTTACTACACTTACCCACCCTATTCAACATCTGACAGACATAAATACAGCACAGAGCAAGCCAAACGTAATGACAGCTGGGACATGACTTATTAGCGCAACTGTACATACAATGGTTTAACATCGTTTTCCATTACATACATTGTAACGGCTTAGACGTGGTTGGTTGCCTCTCCACAGTTGGAATATAATACAAATAAAGTCCCATCACAACACCGCCCCATAATAATTGATATTAACCCCTACTGTACTGTAGGGTAAAGTAATAAAATTCCCCCCCAGTCCCAAGCAATGTGGACAAAATGGCAAGATAGAACAACCTCCCACCTGGGCGGGTGCCCAACCCCGAAAGGGGTTGAAATAGGGGAGCTATCCCTCCGCCAAAGGCGGCTTTCTAGGGCCTTTCCTAGCTGATGCTGAGAGGATTGGGTTCTAGTCATGTGGTGATGGGCTGGTCTATCAGAGTGAGAACTGAGCGATCTCTGCCATACCCATAGCTTACTCTGACTGTTCCTTTTACTTATATATTTTCTAGATCTCAAGTGACGGCGTCTCTCCCGTGGATTGACCTCCCAATCTACCAAGATTGGAAGCCAAAGCGTCACATTTTTCCCTTGCCCCTCAACTTTCTCTTCATAATTGCTGAGGGGCACAGGGCCCTGGGTGGGGCTTTGGTTTCCCGGGCGTTTCTGCACCCTCCTCGGCTCCCCGCCATGGAGTGGCTTCGGTCACCCAGGCTTTATTGTGGTAGGCAGGGAGGGTTCTGTGGGGATGCTCGGTTATGGCCTTGGCCTTGCTCAGGGCCTTGGGGCTGTTCGGCCAGGCAGCTTGGGGAACAACAACAACAACAACCTCCCACCTCAAAAGATGAAGGAATACTGGCTCTGAGCTCTCCCAGCCTGCAGAGGGTTGGATATAAGCTGAGAAGTGTTGCCAACTCTAGAGCAGTGCTCAAATGGTCGTGGTACCAGGTACTGCCTGATACTGGCAGTTACAAGGAAAGTATATTACTGACGGCTCCCTGCCGTCGCTGGTACAGAAGGGGTTAATATAGTATAAAAGAGACAAATGCTTATAAAGTAATATGATGGAATTATATACCGTACATGATAATTGTTACTTGTGTCAAGATCAAGAGCACTATAACATAAGAAAAAAATTAAAGACCTTGAGTAGTAGTGATGGTAGATCCTTCCTCCCCTTGTTGTTGTTGTTGTTGTCTGACTGCTGCACCATTATCACTCTCTCCCTCCTCTTCACAATCTGTAGCCGTTGGAATGCATGCTCGGTTCACTAGGATATATTCAGTCTAGAACTTACACAATAAATTGTGATATCTACTACTGGTGGTGTAATGGTTTGGATGCTTATGTTCTGGGTGTGGTGTTCCAAGTTCAAATCCCGGGAGGACCATATGCTTTCATAAATTTATTCATGTGCATTGGGGTTTGTAATGGAGAATTAATGTTAAAAAGGGGGTGTTCCTTATTTACAGTAGACTCTCACTTATCTATATTCTGGTAATGTGAATCTAATCTATCCAAAGATAGAACCACTTAATTCTCAACTCAGTTAATCAACTAATTTTCAGATCCATTCCAAACCCCTTGTTTATCCAATTTATACTTATCATGGAATTTGGTTCTATGAGAGTTTACTACACACACACACACACACACACACATACTTGTGTTTCTATGATGGGAATACTCACCAAAATGTTGACTGCCTATACACTGTCCCATTCAAAAAAAAGATATCTGGTATAAAATAAATATTAAAAAGAACGCTAAGTTTGAAAAATAGACCACAGTTTACAGTACACTTTCAATTTTCAAGTAAAGTATGAATTCTTATTTACTTAATTTATTCCACAGTGAGGGAGATCAATTAATTTTCTAGCATACCTGTGCCGTGGGTGTGGAAGTGAAGGTGGGGGGCTGCTGTGGCACCATTGAGAGAGACCACCTCATCATCAGCCAAGCCGCTATCATCTGCTTCCTCTCCCTCCGTTGTTCCGTTCCTCTCGCACGCTCCGTTTTCTTCCGATACACCGTTGGTCTCGCTGGCTCCGTTTTCTTCACTCTCCCCAGTGTGAGTCCCGTTACTGTGTACCGCTCCCTCCTCCCCACCCTCGGCAATGGCCTCACCATCTAGTCTTCTCCTGTCAGGTAAGGAGGTTCACAATTAATCTTTGAATGTCTCAACTCAATGATCTGGTTAAACTATATTACTAGTACTATTTTTAATACCTAATGGGCAAGGATGTAGTGTTCGGACGTGCCGCCCGCCTTGTTTACACTACGCGGACACTCGCGATCATGTTCCCGTTTATTTTGACTGCCGTGGGATGACTGTCTGAACAAAATTAAGCAAATTTCAAGACTGAAAACCAATGTTCAAACACTTACATTGATATTTCTGATTCTTACCTCAGACTCAGGATTTGTCCAAGAGAGATGTAATGTGGATTGAATATCTAGTCCTTGGGTAAAAAAAAAATAAGTAAATAAATTAATAAATAAATAGATAAATAAAAATATAAAAACACACACACACACTAACAACATTGGATTTCAATGACCTAAGTATGAGTAGCTGAGCTGCCCTCAAATCTTTATAACCTAATAGTACTGTAACATGTTTCAAGATACTGTTGTTTTAGTAACCCCTTCAGCACGATGACGTAATTTTTTGCTTTGATTCTTAAATGTTTGTATGCAGTCAATGAAGAACCTATGTTATTCAGAGGTCTTGCTGAGAGTGTATCTATCCCTTTGAGTCCTAGAGGTAGATTATAAGCTTAACCCTTTGAGTACATACATATTTTAATAATGCATCACTTAGCTCTACTCCCACTAGTTCTGTATATTTTGATAGAACTAAACTTAAAGATGCCCTTAAATTCCTCCTTTTCAATACTTATGTTAGATTCGGGCCGTACATTTTCAAACAAATATTAGGAATTCCTATGGGTGGAAATGCTAGCCCTTTAATTGCAGACTTATTCTTGCTTGCTTTAGAATTTAAATATATAAGACTTAGTTGACAGTAGCAAGAAAAATAAAATTCCAGAAAAATTAGCACTTGCTAAACTGTTCAGTAATAATAGTAGATATATTGATGATATTCTTGTTTGCAATTTGTTAAATTTTAATCAAGTTGCTAAACTTATTTACCCTAATTCTATTCCCCTCACACAATGTAACGTAAATTATAAAGTTGAAAATTTTCTTGATATAAATATAGAGATTGTTAATGAACAGTGCATACTTAAAGTATATCACAAAGTTGATGATTTTAATTTTAACGTAATAAACTTTCCTTTCCCTAGTAGTAATATCGATAGTAAAATCACTTATAATTGTTTTTATTCCCAATTAATAAGATTTTGTAAAATCTGCACTAAAGTAGATGACTTTTGGGCTAGAGCTAGGTTACTATACAGACTCTTAGTGGACAGAGGTTTTGAGGCAAGTAAATTGTTCCATAAATTTAATCTTTTTAGGGTCAATTATTGTGACTGTATTCTAAAATTTGACATCAATAATTTTAATCAAGCATTTTTAACTTGAAGTTTCTTGTATAACCTCTGCTTACTTTTTGTCTGTATTTATTGTTTATCTTTTTCTTTTTCTATTATTATTATTATTATTAATATTGATGATTTTTTAAATTTATTGTTCTTGTTAAAAGAGTACTCTTTGTTTAAATCTGTTGTTACTTCATATTTTGCAATTATTTCTCTTTATATTATATGTATTCATTGTCGATAGTATCAATTGCTTACTTTTGCGATTTCCTTAGTTTATTTGTGCTATAAATGTAGGTTATTTGTAGGGTAGTTATTGATAGGGGTCACTTGAGGCATGCTATGCTTACAGGTACCTACCCGATAGCACTATCGTTAGTGAGTGCTGTACTGTATTTTATATATTATTTTGTAATAGTATAGATATCTTATCAATATTTGTATTTTTTACTATTGTTAATGTCTTGTCATGTTGCAAATTTGATTTTAAATAATATTTTGACATTTAACATGTAGTTTCTTTATTCATGCAGAGTTTAGTAAAATTTGCCAGAACGTCCCGGACTTCCCAAACTTGACTACTTCCTTTAACGTGACGATAGTGCGTTGTTATATGTGCGATTGGTTTGCTTGGGAAACAGATTAACTTGCTCATGTAGTGATGTACACCCTATGTGGTGGATTGTGTTCTTTTATTTAATAATTTTCATTTTAGTAAACGTTGTTTCCACATAGCGATTTTGATAATTTAATTTGACTTTATATTGTCCTTGTCCCAATTTTGGTTTGTTTAGTTTGCAAGTTTTACATTTTAATTTATATAGGTTCAGGGACAGTATAGATGTGAGGACGGTCTGTACTAGTGGCAACATTAGTATACGACGTGTTCCCCATGTACTGTCCCTTCCTTTACTTGTACTCGTTGACGAACCAGGACCGGCCACGGACTACGTGTCAGAAAATTCTATGTACCCACGCACCCGGCAAAATTATAAAAACTTAAATAATGAAAATAAAAATGAAAATAACCGGCGTCTTTTCGTTGATAACTGTAAATGTAAACTCTGTGTGAATGAATTTGATTTTGAACATCAAACATTTTTTAAAAGTTACATTACCAATACAAAATTTTTGTTTCTAAATTCTTCTGTTAATGTAACATCTCCATGTAAAGTAAAGAATGTTATCTATTTAATAACCTGTGAGAAATGTGGTATACAATATGTTGGAAAGACGGAGCAATGTTTAAGAGAAAGAGCCTACGGGCATAGATCAGGAATTAAGAACGGCATCGACTCCAAGATTCTTCTATATAAGCATTTTAACACAGATTGTACTAAATTTGATTGTAAATACAAAATTATAGAAATTGTTCAAAGTAATCAAAATGTTTTAGATAGAGAAAATTATTGGATTGGAAAATTAATGACCATCTATCCATTTGGACTTAACAATCAAATAAAAAATGTAGGCAACATTTTGTATAAAGATTTATTAAAAAACGATTTTAATAACCCATATTTTAACTTCCCTGTTTTAAACAGAAGACCTGGTAGACACGGTAATAGAAGACTAAATACATTTAATAAAAAGAAAAGCAGGTCTGATATTATAATTATTGTTAATAATTTATATTCATTATATCGAAATTTCGGAATTAAAAAATTAAAAGATTCATTGAAAGGCCTACAAAAGAAAAGTTTTGCTCCTTTTATAGAAAATATTCTAAATAATAAACATAATTTCACAAATAAATTTAAGAATATAGTCTTTGCTTTTATGGGATATATTAGAGCTAATTCTAAGAAATCCAAAGATAACCGTATTAAAGATAAAGTCCTGTCCACTTTAAATTATTCCTCTAAAATTTTAGACAAAATTAATGTTAACAGTCTTATTAATTCAAAGAAAGTTAAGTCCATATTACCAGATGGTTGTAAAGATTTCAAACCATTAATAGTGTATTCATATGAACGACCTGTTGGGTCTATTATTTGTAATTATAATAAAGTTTTAGGAAATCTTTCAGATAATGATATTTTCAATAATAATAAATGCGTGTGTGAAAGAGTCATGGATATGCCAGCTAGCAGACGTGATGCACTAGCAAAGTTCATTTATAGTCCGATATGTCACATATTAACAGGTGATGTAGAACTAGTTAAACATTTTGCAAACGACAAATTAGCGGAGCTATGTCGTAAAGGGTTTAAATTTAGAATAGGGAGTAATAAAGTAACATGGGACATAATTTTAAAAGATATTGTTTTTTCAGTCAATAAATTAAAAGATAAATTGTTAAAAATTGCGTGCTGCAATGCGAGAGAACTAGAAGCATGGTCTAAATTATTAATTAAGTTAATTAGAAATAAAATTTTCTCGCTTAAAAATGAATTTAATCTTTCAGATTTTATAGACTATAATTATAATAAGCTTAAAGCTGATTTAATAAATTTACATAAACATTTTGTAATCACTACAGTAGATAAAGCCAGCAATAATTATAGCTTCACATGTAAGAAATTTTATCTTGAAAATATGAAAAAAGAATTAGGTATTAAGGGTAACATATTACGTAAAAATATTTGCGGTAATTCTGTTTATGAAATTCAAAATAATCTGAATATTGATAACTTAATCGATGAACATACCAAGAAAAATATAATATTTGATATTAAACTTTCTGATAAGAACAAGTGCATTGCAAAATTATACATGTTACCTAAATTTCATAAAAGACCTTATAAATATCGCTTTATTGCCGGAGCAAAATTTGCTACCACTAAAACTCTATCAGAACAAGTAGTAAATTGCTTAAAATACATTAAAAGTACTCATAAAAGATATTGTAATACCATCATGAGAAGAACTGGCATTAACTATTATTGGAGTGTTGACAATTCGTTAGAAGTTATTGATAAAATAAATACCATGCCGAAAGTTACCTCGGTACATAGCTTCGACTTTTCAACTTTGTATACCAATTTGCCTTTAGATTTAGTATATTCAGAGCTTTGCTTTATTATAGATTTGCACTTTGACAGGTTCGTTAGGAATGGTAATTATTTCATAAATGTTTATACATATTTTAATAATGCATCACTTAGCTCTACTCCCACTAGTTCTGTATATTTTGATAGAACTAAACTTAAAGATGCCCTTAAATTCCTCCTTTTCAATACTTATGTTAGATTCGGGCCGTACATTTTCAAACAAATATTAGGAATTCCTATGGGTGGAAATGCTAGCCCTTTAATTGCAGACTTATTCTTGCTTGCTTTAGAATTTAAATATATAAAAGACTTAGTTGACAGTAGCAAGAAAAATAAAATTCCAGAAAAATTAGCACTTGCTAAACTGTTAAGTAATAATAGTAGATATATTGATGATATTCTTGTTTGCAATTTGTTAAATTTTAATAAAGTTGCTAAACTTATTTACCCTAATTCAACGACCAGTGGAGGAAAACCGGATGCCGGCCGCGGGGAGCAGTTTCGGGAGCCAAACCGTCACAACCATCCCCTGCCCCCCTCCTGGGGGCACGGGTCCTTGGAACGGCTTCGGTCGCGCCGGGAATTTCCACACCTCTCACACCACACACACACATCACACAGTTTTTCCTACACCGAGAAATGACTCTCCGGCTGTCATTTCTCGAAGACTTCTTCTAGCCGGAGACATTGAGAGCAACCCAGGACCCACGTTCACATACATATGTCCAACTTGCTCAAAACCCATCACTTCGAGTCGCCATACTAAGGGTTCAGTTCTCTGCAATTCATGCGGGAACTGGACCCACTTCACCTGCACAACACTTGCCTCCAAGAAACACTACACAAACACCTGGACCTGTTCCTCATGCCCCTCCCTCTCCCAGTCAAATCCCTCACCTAAAACCCGTCCACCTCTCCTCCCCAACCCACCTAACCTTCCCATATCATCCACTCCCCCCCCTAAAACCCGTCCACCTCTCCTCCCCATACCATCCACATCCTCAACTCAACACACCACACCCCATCCTAATCCATTCCAACCCCCATCTCCTGCTCCCCAATCCCCACCCCCACCTCACCCATCCCAACCCCCAGTCCCTCCCTCACCCCCACCCCCACCATCACCCCGACCCCCACCCCATCCTCGTGCAGCAGCACCCAACATACATCGTGCACATAACATTAACATTCTTCAACTGAACATAGATGGCATCAACACAAAGAAACACGAACTCTCACACTTCATCAAACAACACAACATACACATTGCCATCTTACAAGAAACAAAACTCCGCACAACACAAAAAACACCCACATTTCATAATTTCACCACCATCAGACAAGACCGGGCTGTCGGCGGGGGCGGTGGACTCATCACCCTGGTACACAAAGAAATATCATACATAGTAACCAGTGTACAAACCAAATCACTCCTCCCCCCAAATGATAACACAACAGAAATACAGTCAATTAAAATACGCACTGGTAACAACTCCAACATAACCATCATAAACACATACATCCCTCCCCAAACATCCCCTACAGTACCAAATGAATACAGACCACACTTACAACACATCACAAACACCCCACACACCCCACACATCATCCTGGGTGGTGACTTCAACGCCAAGACGTCGGCCTGGTTTGTCGACAACCCCGACACAGACAGAGGGCTGGTACTACAAAACCAAACCGATAACCTCATCATCCTTAACGACATCCATCAACATACCCATATTCCTCACCAAGCCCTCTATAACCCATCATCTCCAGACATCACCTTTTGCTCCCCAGAACTCGCCCCCACAACATCCTGGAGGGTGGTCAGAACCTTAGGCTCTGACCACCTCCCGATCATTATCACCACCAAAACCAGACTCACCCCAGCTAGCCACAAACACACATACACCAATTATAAAAGAGCTAACTGGGAAGCATTCACAAATGAGACAGAACAACACTTCACAACTCTAAACAGTACACCCATCACTAACATCAACAATGCTGTACACATACTCAATAAAACTATCCAAAACGCTGACAAGAAACACATTCCAAGAGGTAACAGAAAAAGACACAACCCCAACTTCACACCAGAAATTCAAAACCTCATCAGACAACGCGACATACTGAAACACTCCCCAGCACCCCACACACAAGACATCACACAACAAATTCAAGCACTCAACACCCAAACTAACAACAAAATACAAGAACAACAAAAACTAAATTGGAATAACTTCCTACAAACACTTGATCACAAAACAAACCCCAAAAAACTATACAAAACACTAAACAGCATCACACTTTCCACAGCAACACAACACAATCACATGCTGCAATCACAACAACAGACTCTACTCCTTCATGTAAACAACAAGCAAACA
This sequence comes from Paralithodes platypus, assembly GCA_032716605.1. Lineage (NCBI taxonomy): Eukaryota > Metazoa > Arthropoda > Malacostraca > Decapoda > Lithodidae > Paralithodes > Paralithodes platypus. The sequence continues at coordinate 44,407,317 of CM064527.1, read as the reverse complement.
CTCTCATCAATCACTTCTCACATGTCAGCCACCTAAAACCTCACAAAGACGACCGACGTGTCATCCGACGTAAGAGACAATTCCCCACAGACCCTGACTATACACCCTTCACCAATCACCAGACAAAGCATATCATCAACAATCTCAAGCACTCACCCGCCTGTGGCCTAGACAACATAAGCAACATACACCTCAGACACCTGGGACCACAAGGCATACAAGCACTCACTAACATATCAAACTACAGCTATTCACACAACACAATACCAGACATTTGGAAGCATGGTATCATCATCACATTCCCCAAACCCAACAAAGACCCCACGCTACCCTCCTCGCACCGCCCCATCACACTCCTTTGCTCCCCCTCCAAAGTCATGGAACGCCTAGTATTACAACTAATTACACCTGACCTACCCCTAGCTCCAACACAACATGGCTTTAGGCCACTGCACTCCACAAACACTCTTCTCACAGACCTTACACAAAGAGCTTTCGACGGCATCAATTCAGCTAGACCACCACACAGATCACTATTAGCCACACTCGACATTAGTAAAGCCTTCGATGCCATCCCCCGCCACAACCTAACAAACAAAATCTACAACACAAACATGCACAACAACACAAAACGGTGGCTGGCCAACTTCCTAGCAGGCAGATGTGCACACGTATCTTTTGCCGGTCAGTCATCTAAAATCAGAAACTTTCCAAACGGAGTCCCACAAGGATCCGTCCTATCGCCCGCACTCTTCAATCTGTACATGCACGATATAACTACACCCAATACGCCCCAAATAAACTTAGCCTCCTATGCAGATGACATAACACTCACATGCACACACCATGACCCAAAAGAGCAACAGATCTCCTTCAACCCTATCTCAACACACTACATGGCTGGTGCACTACAAACAGACTTAATCTAGCCCCAGCCAAATCCACCGCAACCCTGCTCACAAGTTGGACAGGAGAACACGAATACATCCCTCAACTCACCATAAACAACACACCCCTAACACATACACACACACCCAAAATCCTAGGAGTAACATATGATACTCATATGACATTCAAACAGCACACCACAAACATTAAAAAGAAACTGACACCCAGACTTAACGCCCTCAGGTCACTTGCTCACACAAAATTTGGACACAACAAAGAAACTACCACCACAGTATATAAACAATACATAAGATCAGTGATGGAATACGCAAGCCCAGCCTGGGCTTCTAACCTAGCTGAAACACATCATAAGACCTTACAGACTATTCAAAACAAAGCCCTGAAGATCATTACAGGCTGCACAGCTACTGCACCCACAGATCACCTACATCAAGAAACCAAAATCCTCAAAGTCAAAGACCATCTGGACATGAGAGGCACTCAATTCCTGGCAGCAGCCTCCACGACCCAAGACCACCCACTAAACTACATGGCAACACACCCACAGACACCAAGAAATATCAAAACAACACCCAGCACACGGTATCACACACAATTATTGTCCTCTCTCCCTCCCTGCCCACCCCGAACCAACTTCCAGAAGCACATCCATACTCATATCTCTCACCGATCCATCCACTCACTCACAGACAACACGCAGGTGACGCAGCTGCATGCACGACCTCCCGAAATCCATCCTTCCGAATCCTCCCTTCCTCGCGAGGACAGAGTCCACCTGGCCAGGCTGAGATGCGGACACCATCCAGCTCTCCTGAGCTATCAGAAGAGACTGGATGACTCCGTTGTCGACACCTGCCCGGGATGTAACACAGCACCCCATACCATTAAACACATCATAGAAGACTGCATTTCACACAACCACTTACGCCAACAACACAATCTACACTCAATGAGAGCTCTGTGGGAAAGCCCGATCGTGGCCATGGCCTTTCTCAGGGACTCGGGGCTGTTCGGCCAGGCAGCTTAGGGAACAACAACAACAACAACAACACCCTAATTCTATTCCCCTCACACAATGTAACGTAAATTATAAAGTTGAAAATTTTCTTGATATAAATATAGAGATTGTTAATGAACAGTGCATACTTAAAGTATATCACAAAGTTGATGATTTTAATTTTAACGTAATAAACTTTCCTTTCCCTAGTAGTAATATCGATAGTAAAATCACTTATAATTGTTTTTATTCCCAATTAATAAGATTTTGTAAAATCTGCACTAAAGTAGATGACTTTTGGGCTAGAGCTAGGTTACTATACAGACTCTTAGTGGACAGAGGTTTTGAGGCAAGTAAATTGTTCCATAAATTTAATCTTTTTAGGGTCAATTATTGTGACTATTCTAAAATTTGACATCAATAATTTTAATCAAGCATTTTTAACTTGAAGTTTCTTGTATAACCTCTGCTTACTTTTTGTCTGTATTTATTGTTTATCTTTTTCTTTTTCTATTATTATTATTATTATTAATATTGATGATTTTTTAAATTTATTGTTCTTGTTAAAAGAGTACTCTTTGTTTAAATCTGTTGTTACTTCATATTTTGCAATTATTTCTCTTTATATTATATGTATTCATTGTCGATAGTATCAATTGCTTACTTTTGCGATTTCCTTAGTTTATTTGTGCTATAAATGTAGGTTATTTGTAGGGTAGTTATTGATAGGGGTCACTTGAGGCATGCTATGCTTACAGGTACCTACCCGATAGCACTATCGTTAGTGAGTGCTGTACTGTATTTTATATATTATTTTGTAATAGTATAGATATCTTATCAATATTTGTATTTTTTACTATTGTTAATGTCTTGTCATGTTGCAAATTTGATTTTAAATAATATTTTGACATTTAACATGTAGTTTCTTTATTCATGCAGAGTTTAGTAAAATTTGCCAGAACGTCCCGGACTTCCCAAACTTGACTACTTCCTTTAACGTGACGATAGTGCGTAGTTATGTGCGATTGGTTTGCTTGGGAAACAGATTAACTTGCTCATGTAGTGATGTACACCCTATGTGGTGGATTGTGTTCTTTTATTTAATAATTTTCATTTTAGTAAACGTTGTTTCCACATAGCGATTTTGATAATTTAATTTGACTTTATATTGTCCTTGTCCCAATTTTGGTTTGTTTAGTTTGCAAGTTTTACATTTTAATTTGATTCTAGCTATATTTAGACGATATTTTGCAGCTTAGGAAGGATCTGTGGTAGTCAAAAGGGTTGGTTGAGATCTTTTGAAGTCTTATTATTGCTAGAGGTCCTTCCTAAGCTGAATAACATTGTCTTCCAGTTGCCAGAATATGAGGAAAAGGACGTCCCTGGTACGTACAGTACCAGGGTTAAGAAAATGTTCTAATTTTAACCAGAATATGATGAAAATTACGTCATGGTGGTGAAGGGGTTAATGGTGTCCCTTACCTTGGAGAGTCTATAAGCATGTTGTCGGTAGACCCTCGGACACTCTCAATGGAAGCGCGGGAGAGTCGACCGTTGGGCATCATCTGGCTGCTGCTCAGACTCACCACGTCCTCGTCAAATATCTTATATCTGGGGGACAAAATACAGGCACTCCTTACTTAACCCTCTCACCACGGAAGGGCTCTTGAACGCCCATAAAAAAGCATATAACAGGTACCCGGAAGGGCTCTTGAACGCCCAGTGGTTGAAAGCCTGTGAGCTTCGTGTGCGAGGCGTCGGTCCGACGCATGTAAACAACAGCCGGCTGGACCGACGCCCCGCATCTCCGGCCACAAGAAGGAGAGCGTCGCTTGTTCGTGTGTGCCTGTATGTTGTTGTTAAGTATCGAAAAGTAGTGTAAAGTGGCTGTTTTGGCCATAAAGTTATCTCCAATGAAATCATCATCACAACTCAACCAGTTGACATAGAGAGCTCTACTTAATGCCATTCTACAGGTAAATAACACAGCTACGCTTGGGGATGCGCGGGAATGCGGGAAGCAGTCTGATTAACGAATATACGGTAGCCTAGCCTAGACGTTTTTCGGCCAAAACACCCGGGTTTCGAGGAATATATATATAATACATAGCCGGGGCTGGAGGGTTAAAGCAATAATGGGAGTGTTTCTGCTTACAGTAATAATCAGTTAACACAAGCTCAGTGCAACTCTCCAACCCAAGAGTGAAACATTATTCTCAATCTTTCTCCTATTTAATTGCAGACTTATTCTTGCTTGCTTTAGAATTTAAATATATAAAAGACTTAGTTGACAGTAGCAAGAAAAATAAAATTCCAAAAAAATTAGCACTTGCTAAACTGTTAAGTAATAATAGTAGATATATTGATGATATTCTTGTTTGCAATTTGTTAAATTTTAATCAAGTTGCTAAACTTATTTACCCTAATTCTATTCCCCTCACACAATGTAACGTAAATTATAAATTTGAAAATTTTCTTGATATAAATATAGAGATTGTTAATGAACAGTGCATACTTAAAGTATATCACAAAGTTGATGATTTTAATTTTAACGTAATAAACTTTCCTTTCCCTAGTACTGTAGTAATATCGATAGTAAAATAACTTATAATTGTTTTTATTCCCAATTAATAAGATTTTGTAAAATCTGCACTAAAGTAGATGACTTTTGGGCTAGAGCTAGGTTGGGCTAGAGCTAGGTTACTAGGAACTGTGAGTGTCCAAATCCCGAGGTGTTTATGGATGAAGAACTTTGGCCAGAGGAAGCATCGGTGTACTGGTGGAGAGAACGTAGGGCACAGGTACCGGTATCAACAAATGAGGACTCTATAACTACGGTAACCCACCCTCCCAACAACTCTTAATCATGGATATAAAGTCTACTTCATCTCCCAACAATTTGCGTATTGCTACTTATAACTGTAGGGGGCTCCCTAAAACCAACAGAGGGCTTCTCCTACGCCCTGATGTAGTAGACGTATTTAATACCAGTGATATTGTGTGCCTGCAGGAGACTTGGTATTTTAAACAGGATTTGGGTAACCTCAGTACTATCTGTGATAATTTTCATGGGTTTGGGGTCTCGACAACCGATGCTATGGATGGTCTAGTAGCAGGTCACCCACCGGGAGGAGTAGCTATTTTGTGGAGGGACTCTTTAGACAGCCGGGTTAAACCACTTGTAACAAATTTACCATGGTGTACAGGTATAGAAATAGAAGATATCCAACGGAAAGTAGTTATTCTTAGTGTGTACTTGCCCTACCAATGTAATGAAAATGAAGAACAATACCTGGAATGCCTTGGAGAGCTAAGTGCTCTTTTACAAGAACTAAATACCACCTGCTACTCTGTAATAGGGGACTGGAATGCTAATCTGAAGGACATGAGTAACTCTCTGTTGCTAGTCATATGACTAACTTCTGTGGTGAGCATGATCTAATTATCTCTTCTCAGCTCATGCTCCCTCATAGTAGTTACACATGTGTCAGTGCAGCATGGGGCTCAACGTCTTGGCTAGATCATACCGTAGCTAGTGCTGATTTCCATGATATGATAACAAATATGGAAATTCAGTATACATATACAGATGAAGATCATATCCCATTGACCTTAACAGCTAGTTTGGAAAGAGCGCCAGAATTAACCCAGTCAAACAATAGTGTAAATCCAAAACTGCCATGGGGCGGGCTTGACGAGGAGGAGTGTGAGCAATTTTGCACTTTAACACACACTCTCCTTTCTGAGCTTGATCTTGGCAGTGAGGATGCCATTACCTGTGAAGACCCCAATTGTGTTAATGCTAGTCATCGAGAAGAAGTCAGCAAGCTGTACAATAATATTATATCTTGTCTTACTAAGGCTAGTGACATAGTATTTCACAAGCATAACAAAATTACTCTTTTAACAAACCTGGGTGGAATGACCATGTTTCAGAACTTTACCAGGCATCCCGAGATGCTCGTAGTGTATGGCTGGATCATAACAAACCGAGACAGGGACCCATTTTTGACATGTTCACCAGACTAAAGGCTAGATGCAAGTATGCAATCAGATATATAAAAAACAATGAAAATGTATTAAGAAGAGAAGCATTGGCCAAAAACTTTGCTAGCAAAGACACATTGGCCTTCTGGAAGGATATTAAAAAAATGCATAATAGCTGCACACCTCTACCCGTTAGTGTAGATGGGATCTCTGGTACTAATAACATAGCCAATCTTTGGAAAACACATTACCAAACTTTGTTTAACTCTGTTGGGCACCAAGGAAATACCATTGCTGCTACAACAGAGTGTAACAAAGAAGAAAAATATGACACAATTAAAGTTACAAGTGAAAAAATCAAGGCTGCAATAAGTAGGCTAGATGCTAACAAATCCTGTGGTTTTGATGGTATATATGCTGAACATTTGAAGTACTCCTCCACTCTCCTCTTGGAGAAACTCAGCAGTTGCTTTACCAGCTTTCTAATCCATGGTTTCCTACCAGAATCTATGATGTCCGTTACCTTGATACCAGTAATTAAAGACAAGGCTGGCAAAATTACATCAAAAGACAACTATAGACCTATTGCCCTTGCCAGTATTGTAAGTAAGATACTAGAGTTAATCATTTTAGACAGAATCTCAGTGTATATCTCAACTAATAGTAATCAATTTGGTTTTAAAAAGAATCATGGTACGGACCAGTGCATCTACACTCTGAAGGAGCTAGTGGATGGGTACATCAAAATGAACAGCTCTATTTTTGCATGCTTTCTTGATGCTAGTAAGGCATTTGACAGAGTCTGCCACAATATCCTGTTTGATAAATTAGCAACAAGGGGAGTGCCATCCTATATACTGAGAATCTTGAAGTACTGGTACGCCAATCAAACATTTAATGTAAGATGGGGTAACATTATTTCGGATTCCTTTACAGTAACCAATGGAGTGAGACAGGGTAGTATTCTCTCACCTTACTTATTCAATGTATATATGGATGAATTAAGTGATAAATTGAATAAAGAGCAGATTGGATGTTATGGTGGGAATAAAATCATCAACCATCTCATGTATGCTGATGATCTGGTCATTATTGCACCGTCTTCTGCGGGTCTGAGCAAACTTCTTGATATATGTGAATCTTTTGGTAGTAAACATTGTGTTAAATTCAACCCACTGAAAAGTGCTGTTCTTATATTTAGATCAAAATTACTGTATAAAAGTAAACTGCCAAATTTCTCACTCAATAATCAAATTATTCAAGAAGTAAACAAAATAAAATACCTGGGACACATTATCTCAAACGATTGCTTAGATGATGCAGATATCGGCCGTCAGCGCAGACAGCTATATTACGTGGTAACACCATCTTGAGAAAATTCCACATGTGTAATTGGGAAACTAAAGTCACTTTGTTCCGGACATATTGTTCCTCTATGTACACGGCCCATTTGTGGTGGAAGTATAAGAGAGCCACCATAAATGGTCTGTGTACATCCTATCATAATATACTCAAGATGTTCATTGGTCTCTCTAAATATGAAAGCACTAGTATGGTGTGCACACTGTTGGATGTGCAGTGCTGTCGGGCTGTCATCAGGAGACTGGTGTACAGCTTTTCGCAGCGACTGCAATCCTCCAGTAACACGCTGATTGTAGCTCTTTGGTCTAGTGATCATATCTATGAATCCCGTATTATATCTCACTGGCAGAAGCTGCTGCACACATAGTATGTACTGTAATGTAATATATAGGTCTAATTGAACTATGAGCAATGATCTGTGCAATAGGTGTTAACCAACATTGAGCAATAGCCTTAGTTAGCCTATCTGTGTTATATTGTGACAAAATGTGATATGTGCTCTATTCTGTAAATAGGCCTACTGTATTTTTATTTTATTGTGTCTTTATTAATATATCTTTGTGTATAATTATTATCTGTGCTCTGACGAGAAGTGTATGTGATATGGACCACTAGGTCGTACTGTATTTATACTGTATCTATCTTATGTGTCTGGAATAAAGAATTATTATTATTATTATTATACTATACAGACTCTTAGTGGACAGAGGTTTTGAGGCAAGTAAATTGTTCCATAAATTTAATCTTTTTAGGGTCAATTATTGTGACTGTATTCTAAAATTTGACATCAATAATTTTAATCAAGCATTTTTAACTTGAAGTTTCTTGTATAACCTCTGCTTACTTTTTGTCTGTATTTATTGTTTATCTTTTTTTCTATTATTATTATTATTATTATATTAATATTAATATTGATGATTTTTTAAATTATTGTTCTTGTTAAAAGAGTACTCTTTGTTTAAATCTGTTGTTACTTCATATTTTGCAATTATTTGTCTTTATATTATATGTATTCATTGTCGATAGTATCAATTACTTACTTTTGCGATTTCCTTAGTTTATTTGTGCTATAAATGTAGGATTTTTGTAGGGTAGTTATTGATAGGGGTCACTTGAGGCATGCTATGCTTACAGGTACCTACCCGATAGCACTATCGTTAGTGAGTGCTGTACTGTATTTTATATATATTTGTAATAGTATAGATATCTTATCAATTTGTATTTTGTACTATTGTTAATGTCTTGTCATGTTGCAAATTTGATTTTATTAAATATTTTGACATTTAACATGTAGTTTCTTTATTCATGCAGAGTTTAGTAAAATTTGCCAGAACGTCCCGGACTTCCCAAACTTGACTACTTCCTTGAACGTGACGATAGTGCGTTGTTATATGTGCGATTAGTTTGCTTGGGAAACAGATTAACTTGCTCATGTAGTAATGTACACCCTATGTGGTGGATTGTGTTCTTTTATTTAATAATTTTCATTTTAGTAAACGTTGTTTCCACATAGCGATTTTGATAATTTAATTTGACTTTATATTGTCCTTGTCCCAATTTTGGTTTGTTTAGTTTGCAAGTTTTACATTTTAATTCAACAGCTGAGCTCTGGAACTCTCCCAGAATCAGTCTTTCCCTCTTCCTATGACTTAAATTGCTTCAAGCTCTGTGTTTCCAGGCATTTTGGCTTGAACGTCCCTAGATTTTTGGCCCTGTCACTCTTTCAACAATTCTGGGGGAGGCACTTGCCACAGGCAGTCTTGCTTTTTGTCTCCCTCACTCACATAGAAAAAAAATATATATCAGACCATTTACAGACTTACAGTACAGGGTAGGGCAGAATTTGGTTACCCAATTGACCCAGCTTGCGTCTACCTTGGATAAAACTGTGCAAAAATCAACATATGAAAATATATTCTCGTGTAACTAATAGTTTTTTAGAATTACTTTTAATCAATGACTGTACTGGTAACTTACTTAAAATCACAGGAGTCGTCCCCAAGTGAAGCATGGTCGTCGTCGTCTTCCGGCGAGACGTAGACAACCTCCAGCCTGATGGTTCCCTCCTGCGATGACAGTATCTCAACAGCTTCTGCATGACTCACCTGAAACACAAGGTTTGATTCAGTTAGTTTCCAATTCAATAATCTAATTTTATTAATTTCACTCCAACACCAAACACCTCTCAAAGAAATTAATTAAAGTAAGCATGTGATCCAGCTAAGGCCAGTATTTTTAGTCTTCATTATTGTACAGTACATGTGATTTTTTTTTTTTATGAATAGTTTAACCAGACCACTGAGTTAGAACTGTATATGTGAAGATAAAATTATGGTTTATAGTTCAAATTATGTCTTGGAAGTTATAAAATGGCCAAAACAATGTTATTCCATGTTTATTTGCTTGTATTCCTTGTCATATTCAGTCAAGTCTTCAAACAAAATTGCTCCGCTTTGACACACTGATATAGTCTACAGTGTATGAGATTAATAAAGAGTATCTTCACTTACCTCCTTTAGAGAGATTTCGTTGACAGTAAGGATGGCGTCCCCAACATAGAGATGACCAGAGCGTCCAGCAGGGGTGTCCGGATGAATCACTGACACCAGGATCGGTACTCCGTGTTCGCGACCTCCCTGCCAATAAGGACGCCAATAATAATAATAATAATAATAGTAAGGATGGCAAGAAAGGATAGCGTCCCCAACATAGAGATGACAAGAGCGACCAGCAGGGGTGTCTGGATGAATCACTGACACCAGGATCGGTACTCCGTGTTCGCGACATCCCTGCCAATACGTAGTTCATCTTGTTAGCCTAACTGCAGATTAATCCTTTCGCGTCCTTAAGGGATACTTTAAACCTTTATGACCATCAGGGGTGTTTAGAAACCTTTAGTTTAATTACTTCAACCTTTGAGCGAGTTGTCGGCAGAAATATCTTTTTGGAGAGGTAATTAAGAGAGTAAGATAATTCTATTATGAATACTAAACGGCAACCCCCGGACCTGAAAGGGCCAATTTCAAAGAGTGTACACTCTAGGACATACATTGTGGTCATTAGATTTTGTAGCTATCACAAACTGTATCAAATCTGCACAACTATGTCAAACAATGTACTGTAACTCTGTTACATAAATAAATTGTGGCCCAAAGTTTTCAAGGCTATCCGGAACTGAATTGAATTTTAACATTAATACTTCACTTAATACTGTACTGTATATACATTTTAATAATTGGGTTTTTTTTCTTCTGTTTGAGAGTTGCCTGTTTCTAAGAGTGTTCAGTACCATATAATTCATGTGGCAGGGTGTGATTATGTTACATTATATAGGACATACTGGTATATATGCAGTACACAAAATAATATAATAATTTTACCCGGTGCTGGTATGCTTCCAGCCAGGGCCCCACTGAGGTAAATAAAATAACAAAACATTGGTGGACCTGCCATCCGGGTGAGGGACTGCTCTGGGTCTGCTCCTTCAGTGCTAATAACCATATTCCACTTAGTGGAAATGGCACTGTGGAGTGGGTCAGTTGGGGCATGTCTGGAAGCCTGGAGGCAGTTTCTGCCATGGCCATCCCTTTTGGGGTGCTTCTCTGGAAGCGGGGCGTCAGATTTGATGATGATGAATGTAACTAAAATAAAGGTAGCGTACCGTAATAGACATGCCGAGTCCCTCTTGTGGTGGTTTCTGTAGCGTAACAATCCTACGTTGGTGGTGGCGACTGGGACGACCTGAACCAGCACCGTTCACGATACTGGCACCCTCACACGCACCCTAAGAAACATAAAACAAAAGAATTACTAATTTTTATACTGTAGGTAAAGTCTGCAGGCTCTCTAATTATCTTATTGATCCTCAGAAATAATTATCTACCACATTTGCTGTAAGACTGTCTGCATTCATAGTACACACCACTAACTTTGACTGGGACTGGAACTTGAGAGTCCTGTGGGAAAGCCCGGCCGTAGCCATGATCTGCCTTAGGGACTCGGGGCTGTTCGACCAGGCAGCTTAGGGAACGACAACAACAACAAATGGAACTGATTTCGCCTGTATTAATTGAGTTTTATATCCCAATTTGTTGGTAACAAGGCTATCATAATGACATGTAAAGAGGGTTTATCATCCAGTACTGAAACTATAGTCTGTTGTTTCCCAGCTGATGGTAAATTGCCTTGTGCCCACCTTCATCACTCACCCTTTTATGAAGATTTATAGCTAAATACTGTATGTTACTTATTATGAAAACTTGAACATGACGATAGTGCGTTGTTATGTGTGAGATTAGTTTGCTTGGGAAACAGATTAACTTGCTCATGTAATGTACACCCTATGTGGTGGATTGTGTTCTATTATTTATAAATTATTATTTTACTTAAGCGTTGTTTCCACATAGCGATTTTGATTAGTTGTTTTGTCTTTTTACTGTGTTCGTATACGTTTTGGTTTGTTTATTTTGCAAGTTTTACATTATAATTATTATGATCCAGAGACATAATACTTTCTTATATTTCATTACGTGAAGTGGAAGGACAGAGAGGAAGAGGTAAACCGAGAGAGAGAGGTGGAAGGATAGAGTTAAGAAGTATATGCGTTAAAGCGGTACTGGATGGGAGGAGGGGCGTTGACTGACGGGACAGATGTGCATGGGGGCGACAAATTCGTGGCCACCCTTTCGAGAATCACGGCATCCATCTTTTCCTCATCCTATGACTTAAATTGCTTCAAACTGTTTGTTCAGACATATTGGCTCAAACGTTCCTTTATTTTGGCAGTCACTCTTTCAACTCTGGGGGAGGCACTCGTCACAGGCAGTTTTGTCTTTTACCTCCCTCATCGATTCCACATAGAAAAATAAAATAAAGATAGATAAAAAATTAGCTACTAAGGGATAATATTTTCCAACAGGTAAAATAAACAGACTACAAGTGGTTGATGAACTATTGCCTGTACCTGTGTGTGGTGGGTGAGTCTACTGCGACAGGCTCGGACGACGGTCTTGTGGCGGTGGAGGTGTATCTCAGCTTCCAGTTGTCGCCACAGTTTGTCGTGTTCCTCCCCGCGCAGGTCCTGACTCAGCAGCTGGATCTGTTGTATCCTGACAACAGTAACACACATTAAGATAGCTCCCTTGGGGGCTAAAAGAATGCACTGTCAAAATCGATAGTTTGCCGACATTCTTGTTCATAAATAGTATAATTTTTAGGTACTATCACTTTAAATGTTGTTACTGTTCGTGCTCTGTCTCGAGTCAGCCACCCCCAGTAGTGGGGTATGTGCCTGAGTATATACGGTACATACAGTCGCGCTAATAAGTCATGTCCCAGCTGTCATTACGTTTGGCTTGCTCTGTGCTGTATTAATGTCTGTCAGATGTTGAATAGGGTGGGTAAGTGTAGGAAAATATTTGTATATTTCACTCGATATGAAGAAACGAAGTTTAGATATTGCTGAAACCAATTATTAATCAAAACATACTTGGTGCCGAGACATGACTTACTAGCGCGACTGTACATACATAACTTTTCCCTGAAAGTTCTCATGTACTGCACCGGTACGGTACTTCTAATAGCTGTGAATAGTACTGTTTGATTCACATCATAGAAGTGGTGGCAGTGATAGTAGTCATGAAATTAAGTAAGATACGGTACAGTACTTCCTTTCCCTTGCCCCTCAACTTTCTCTTCATAATTGCTGAGGGGCACAGGGCCCTGGGTGGGGCTTTGGTTTCCCCGGCGTTTCTGCACCCTCCTCAGCTCCCCGCCATGGAGTGGCTTCGGTCACCCAGGCTTTATTGTGGTCGGCAGGGAGGGTTCTGTGGGGGCGCTCGGTTATGGCCTTGGAATTGCTCGGGGCCTTGGGGCTGTTCGGCCAGGCAGCTTGGGGAACAACAACAGTACTTCCTCACTTTAACCCTCCAGCCTCAGCTATGTATTCTATAAATATTCCCCAAAACCTGGGGGATTTGGCCGAAAAAACGTCTCGCCTAGGCTACCGTATCTTTGTTATTTTGACTGCTTCCGCATTCCCGCACATCCCCAAGCGTAGATGTGTTTCGTACCTGTAGAATGGCGTTGAGTAGAGCTCTCTAAGTCAACTGGTTCAGTTGTGATGACGATTTCCGTGGAGAGAACTTTGTGGCGATGTCAGCCATATGAGCCACTTTTCACTAGGCCTACTAAAACAACAACATACAGTCACACACAAACAAACGACGCCTCTCCTTCTTGTGTTCGGAGGTGCGCGGCGTCGGGCATACCGGCTGTGTTTATATACGTCGGACGGACGGCTTTCAAAACAAGCTTACAGGCTTTCAAGCTGCCGGAGCCTTAGAGCCCTTCCGGGGTCCGCGGGCCGTGTTTGTTAAGGGTGCCTCAGAGCCCAACCGGGTCTGATGGGTTAAGAAGAAGTGACATTCCTGAAATACAAGACTTTAAAATAAACAAATATATGTGAAGCAACAATTGTTTTCTCCTGTACCTACTGATTATACATTATTTGTTGTCTCATTTATTACTAAAAAATGAAGCATAACAACTATAAGTGAATGTTGTTCTCTAATTAACAGTGAACTAATGAAACAACTAATAATGAGGCGACTTAAACTGAGGAGCACTTGCATTATCATGTTGAAGACACTATCATGATATCGTACCTGCCAGCCAGTTCTTTGTCGAGGTACTTGGCGGCGAGCTTGGCACCAAAGAGCTCCCCTTGTAGGCCCAGGATGTAACGGCGCAGGGTGTCATTCTCCTTCCTCAGAACGGCCGCCTCGTGGCTGCCGATGTGCACCTTCATACTCTCACAACGCTGCTCCTCCAAATCTTTCTCCTAAAGTTACAAAGTTAAATAAAAAAATAATTAAATAAATTCATATTTGAGTAGGAAGAGAATCACCAGAGTCGTAATAAAAATCATCTTTATTTTCATAATTTTTCCTTCATAAACGTTTCGACATTTTATTATGTCATCATCAGTATTTTCTGTATTTGTTTTCACCAACCCACCAATAAATTTACAAATAAACCTAACTAGTGAAATCAATGAAAGTAATGAATACATGTGGTACCGGTACTCCAAGGACTCGAACCTAGGATACTCACACCAAAATTCCGCACACTAAGCATTAGGATATCAAGACAGTTGTTGTTGTTGTTCCCCAGGCTGTCTGGCCGAACAGCCCCAAGGTTTTGAGCAAGGCCATGGCCATAAACGAGCGCCCCCACAAAATCCTCACTGCTTACCACTAACAAAGCCCGGGTGACCGAAGCCACTCCAAGGCAGGGAGCTGAGGAAGGTGCGGAAACGCCCGGGAAACCAAAGCCCCACCCAAGGCCCTGTGCCCCTCAGCAATTATGAACGGAAAGTTGAGGGGCAAGGGAAAAATGTGACGCTTTGGCTCCCAATCTGCCAACTTCTAGGTTGGCAGTAGGGAGGTCAATCCACGGAAAAGACGCCGCCACTTGAGATCTAGAAGATATATAAGTAAAAGGAACAGTCAGAGTAAGCTATGGGTATGGCAGAGATCGCTCAGTTCTCACTCGGATAGACCAGCCCATCACCACATCAAGACAGTTAAAGGTTTATGCACAAGCCTACGATATAATTATTATGCATAAGATAATCAATTAATATTAAAAAATCACAATCTCATCTAAAATCAAACCCTCCTTATGAGAGTTTTATCCTAGAATTCAGTGGTCTGGTTAACCCTAATAGATGCAGGGCGTGCCAATTTGGAACCTCCCATGTTTACTCCATTAGCTTGGAGATTTTAAGACGTTTCATCGCATTAGTTTGGCGATTATATGATGCTTCAACCCAATAAGGTGTCGATTTTTCCTGGGCGAGCGATAGCGAGGCCGCAATTTGGGAGAAATTGGCCTTTAGCCGGGACATTTTTCTACCGAAAAATGTATACATTTAGCTTGAAGGGGGTCTGAGGGACGTTTTTTTTTAGTTTGAAGGGGGTTTGGAGAGGTGTTTTTCCAAGTCTAGCGGGTAAACTAAAAACACATTGTTCGAAAATGGCTAAAACAAATAAAAACCTCAATAATAATTCAACAAAATACCATAATAACCCCCAAGATGTTGCACCAAATAGTGTTAAGCTAAATACAATAATAATAACAATCACATTCAAAAGTTGTCCTATATTCACTACACTGTTCCTACAAAGTTGTGTCCTATATTCACTACACTGCTCCTACAAAGTTGTGTCCTATATTCACTACACTGCTCCTACAAAGTTGTGTCCTATATTCACTACACTGCTCCTACAAAGTTGTGTCCTATATTCACTACACTGCTCCTACAAAGTTGTGTCCTATATTCACTACACTGCTCCTACAAAGTTGTGTCCTATATTCACTACACTGCTCCTACAAAGTTGTGTCCTATATTCACTACACTGCTCCTACAAAGTTGTGTCCTATATTCACTACACTGCTCCTACAAAGTTGTGTCCTATATTCACTACACTGCTCCTACAAAGTTGTGTCCTATATTCACTACACTGCTCCTACAAAGTTGTGTCCTATATTCACTACACTGCTCCTACAAAGTTGTGTCCTATATTCACTACACTGCTCCTACAAAGTTGTGTCCTATATTCACTACACTGCTCCTACAAATCTTTCTCCTTTGAGATAAGAAAAACAATTTCCTCATTATACCTGAACAAAGTTTGTGGGACAAATTGAACAACTTGAGCCAGAACTTGTTATTATTTGTGCCTTTCTTTAGGGTGGGTTCAAGAAGGGAGGTGGCCTAGAGCTCTTTTTAAGGACACTGGAGGTATATTACAATGCTATTATTAACCCCTTCAGCACCATGACGTCTTTTTACCTTTGGTTCTGGCTAAAATTAGATGATTTTATGCAGTTTAACCCTTGTCTAGCGGGGTGTTTTGGGCTCATTTGGGCATATTCAGACCCTCCTGCATGATAAATCAAGTATCTGCATGAAAAAAAAATTATTTAGCAAAAAACTAGGCGCTAAAAGCTTCAAAATGAGACCAGAACGAGCTACGTAGCACTCATGGTTCTCTTGCAGTGATGCCACGAACATGAGAGTTTAGCGTATTTCGGTATATTTTTCCCAGCTATGCTCACTACTGGCTACACTGCCGGCCTCTCGAGAACACAGGGAACATGAGTTAATGGGCGGCGGTAAGCCCTGGGAGTCGGCTGTCTGGCCCGCTGCGCTCCCGGCCATTTGCACTCGATTTTAACCCTTTAAAAGCCTTAATAATGCTCCTAACTTGCTGCAAATTGGTGCACGACTTAAGTCGAGTGCCGCCAATAAGGGGTTAAGGACCAATGTTACTAAGAGGGTTTATGAAGATCGTATTTACCAATTTGAGTCGTATAGGTAGATTATAAACTAAAGAAAATCGTGTAATGGTGACCAGAATATGATGAAGATTACGTCATGGTGGTGAAGGAGTTAAGGACACTATTTATGCAATGGCTACACATACAATATAACAATGAAAAGTAAATAAAGTACACTGACACAAGCAGTTCTAGTACTGTACCTTACCGGTACTGTCGTACTGTGCTGCAGTAAAGACTGTAGCCACCGTGTTATGATTGCTGTGCACTGTGGATGGTTGCAGTCTTTAAACTCGTATGTACAGTATGTGTATGTATATCCATAATATAGTACGGTAAATTCTGTAATTTCTGGTTAGGTACATTATAATAATATACAAAATGGCTACAAAAATGAAAGATCTAGCATACTTACAGCATCCTCCTATTTGCAGCAGTGAAAAATAATATATTTTGAGTGTAAAAATATAAAGATATACCAAAGCGACTAGCCTATATACTGAAATTATGATAAGATTGTTTGTTTTCTCTCGGCCAAACAGCCATCACTTCACTTTAGTTTGTTGGTGGTCAGTCTACAGGGGCCCGGAATATCACAAGAGACCCTATAGTAGCGCAAGACCTTTTATTGTCAATTAACTATAGTCACATTTTGGTAACATTTTTGGGATCTTCTGTAATCATATCGGACACTATACTGAAGATACTTTAATATAAATGACAGAATTTGTATAGTTTAAAATTAAAATGTACCGGTAAAACTTGCAAACAAAGCAAACCAAAACTGGGACAAAAGACAATATAAAGTCAAAACAACTTACAGTAGTTGTTGTTGTTGTTCCCCAGTAGTTTAATTAATAAGGTGCCAGACGAGAGTTGCCGATAAAACTTACAGTAAGGGAAAAGCTGAAGGAAGCTCAGATGTCAATTATTGAACTAAAGTATTGGTTACTGACATCTGAGTTTGTCAAATGGAAGTTCAAAAATAATACTGTAGCGCATGAACTGATGCTTCACTAACCCCAGAAACATAAGAGGTTCAGTTTGGTATGTTCTTTTGTGTTTATATTGTGCCGTTCCTGTTTTGGTTTGTTTGTTTTGCAAGTTTAACATTATAATACATCTGGTTTAGTGAGGGCTTAAGGCATTTTCATAGACTACTGTAACAAATGGCTCTGGTAACAATGATAAGCTAAGAAAAAAAAACCTACCTAGCTTATCCAAATGGGAAAAAGCCAACCTAGCCAAATAGAAACCGTATTGATAAATAATAATTATCAAGCACATTTACAGAACCCAGTATGGTGAGGTGAAAGCACAGAGAGGGAGAGGTAGACGGAGAGAGATGGAAGAATGGAGTTAAGAAGTATATGCGTGAAAGCAGTGCTGGATGGTAGGAGGGGCGTCGACTGACTGGGGACAGAGGTGCATGGTGGAGTTTTGTTCGTGGCCACCCCTTCGGGGATCACGGCGTCCAGCAATAGATAGATAGATAGATAGTATGGTAATTCAAGATACAGTATATACTCTATATATCTATGAGTACTGTATATTAGTAAATGTGGGCTAATTAATTTGTTTGTCAATTTTGCTTTGCTATCTATATACCGGTATGAACAATATATATTCAATATACAGTACCGGTACTGTACTTACTATATATGAACAATTAAGATTCAATATGATTTCTATACATAAATACAGTTCACTAGACTCTTTACCAATCTTTCTCTGATCTTTTCCGAGTCTTGCGTATGTGTTGCTCCGGCGGCAGAGTGGAGCTTGAGTTGACTGGAGTGCAGTTTCATGAGCAGCTCTCTGTTCTCTGCCTGAGCCACCTGACGAAAGGCCCGACCCTCGGCACACTCATGACGCAGATGAACCAACTCAGCCTGAAAACACACAACACATAAAGTATATACTGTACTTGCTAAACAGACACATTTTGAAAATGCCTACTTTAATTAACTCCACTAATTAATTTAAGTTTATCTCTGGCAAGCATGATTCATATAATAAAGTGACCATAAAAATACTTTGTCTTCCTTGGGAAAATCAATTGCAAAAGATGATCATAAATAAATTAATAATAGCACAAATAAAATCAATAATGGAATCATTAGGAAGCGAGACCTGAACCGAACTTTGTGTGGAGCACTTTGTCTTTAACCCAGTGGCTGCAGGTGATGTTCCTGAATGTTCTGGCAATTTACAGCAATTTCCAGGCTCTAAAAGCCTGTAAAAGCCGTAGAAATCGAGTGTCAGTGGGCGGGAGCGCGAGGGACCCACCTCCGACCCTCAGAGCAGCGAGCGGCTCACTGAGGGAATTTGTGTCTCGCGCGGGAGTCTCACAACAGTGTTGCCGAGCGGGCGAGAGCTAATAATTAGCGGTTTTCCTGTATGTTTATGGCAACGCTGTGGGTGAACCCCACCACCTACGGAGCTCGCTCTGGTCTCATTTTGAAGCTATTTTCACCTAGTTTTCGGCAGAATACGGTTCATTTAATGGAGATACTGTACTTGATTAATCATTCAGGAGTGCCTGAATATGCCCTAAATAGCCCAAAACACCCCGCAGAGAAAGTGTTAAATATATGAATGTAAGTTGTTGTTGTTGTTGTTGTTCCCCAAGCTGCCCGGCCGAACAGCCCCAAGGCCCCGAGCAAGGCCAAGGCCATAACTGAGCGCCCCCACAGAACCCTCCCTGCCTACCACAATAAAGCCTGGGTGACCGAAGCCACTCCATGGCGGAGAGCTGAGGAGGGTGAGGAAATGCCCGGGAAACCAAAGCCCCACCCAGGGCCCTGTGCCCCTCAGCAATTATGAAGAGAAAGTTGAGGGGAAAAGGGAAAATGTGACGCTTTGGCTTCCAATCTTGGTAGATTGGGAGGTCAATCCACGGAAGAGATCTAGAAAATATATAAGTAAAAGGAACAGTCAGAATAAGCTATGGGTATGGCAGAGATCGCTCAGTTCTCACTCTGATAGACCAGCCCATCACCATATGACTAGAACCCAATCCTCTCAGCATCAGCTAGGAAAGGCCCTAGAAAGCAGCCTTTGGCGGGGGGATAGCTCCCCTATTTCAACCCCTTTCGGGGTTGGGCACCCGCCCATGAATGTAAGTAAACCAACATACTGTACACTGGTGATGGGCTGGTCTATCAGAATGAGAGTTGAGCGTTCTCTGCCATACCCATAGCTTACTCTGACTGTTCCTTTTACTTATATATTTTCTAGATCTCAAGTGACGGCGTCTTTTCCGTGGATTGACCTCCCTACTGCCAACCCTGGCAGATTGGGAGCCAAAGCGTCACATTTTTCCTTTCCCCCTCAACTTTCCCTTTATAATTGCTGAGGGGCACAGGGCCTTGGGTGGGGCTTTTGTTTCCCGGGCGTTTCCGCACCCTCCTCAGCTCCCCGCCTTTGAGTGGCTTCGGTCACCTGAGCATTATTGGTGGTGAGCTGGGAGGGTTCTGTGGGGGCGCTCGGTTATGGCCTTGGCCTTGCTCGGGACCTTGGGGCTGCTCGGCCAGACAGCCTGAGGAACAGCAACAACAACAACATACTGTACATAAATACATACAAATTTAAAGACCGTTTTGTTCACAGAGAATCTGGTTACAGGTTCACGTCCTAAATGGCGACTTTCCAGGCGGCCCTGTCAAGGGCTGCCTCTGTTGTCAAGTTATTTATTTTGAGATCGGACCGGAGTACCCGAGCCCACGTCATTCTAGGTCCACCCCTATGCACAGCTCCCCCCACTTTCACAGTCTGGCATTTCTTCACCCAGTTCTGATCATTTATTCTCTCCACATGCCCAAATCAACCAAGTCAGCTCATGCGCATCACTTCACTGACACGCCAAGACGCCTTCTCAATTCCTCGCTCGATACCCTGTCCCTGAGATTAACCCCACACATCCATCTCACCATTCTCTTCTCATTCCGTTCCATTCTATTGATATCCTCCACTTTAACTGGCCACGTCACCGAGGCATACGTCATCGCACTCCTAACACACAAGGTGTACACCTTCTCTTTAAGGTGGGGTGGGAGCCCTCTCATGGTCAGGAGTGGCAACAGCTCTCTAAACTTTCCCAGCCACTTCTGACACAGCAGGAACTCCCAAAACTACAAAATACACAGATGGAACTCCAAAGCTCACGTAAGGAGGCCATAGAACACCTATCTTCTGATCTATCTACTACCATATATCTAATTGGGGCAGAGAAAACCTTGTTACTTTCAATGCTTCCAAAACTCAATTTCTCCATCTGTCTACTCATCGCCCCCTTCCAGAAAACCATGACCTACTCATCAACAACATACAAATTAACCCTTTATATTCTCTAAATATTCTTGGTGTTTCTTTTTCTTCTGATCTCTCTAAAGGGGCTATCACACGGGCAACTTTCGCTGAGCAAAGTAACATTTCGCCAAGCATGCTGCTTGGCGAAAACTCCAAACTAGGGCGTTTCGCTGAGCAAAGCCAGAACTCTTTTCACTAATCATTGCTTGGCGAAATTATGCTCACCGAAAGGATTGGTATAAAACCTATACTTCCTGATAAATAGAACTTCAATTTAAATATATAAATCGGAAATGTGTGCATAAATTATGTCTACTACTGTACTTATAAAGTTTACAAATTATTATATTAAAACCGAAACAATCATATTATATGTACAGTTAGCTGAACAACCAAAGCTCATTTCACTACGTTCTTTTGTCCATATTTCGCACTGATATTTCGTCTCTTTCCAATGGTCTATTCACAAGCTATT
Organism: Paralithodes platypus; assembly: GCA_032716605.1. Taxonomy (NCBI): domain Eukaryota; kingdom Metazoa; phylum Arthropoda; class Malacostraca; order Decapoda; family Lithodidae; genus Paralithodes; species Paralithodes platypus. The sequence continues at coordinate 44,385,931 of CM064527.1, read as the reverse complement.
ATGGCTCCTGTCCCTGATGTATGGGCGAGGAAGACTAAACAAATATAATGTAAATGAATTTGTAAAATTAGTTACATATTTAACGGTAAATTACGTAAAATACAGCAAGAAATGGAGTGAAGTAGAGTTGCATCACTCTCCCGCAACTTTCATGGCTGTCTCCTCGGCATTATTTAACACTAATCCGACCTAAATGTACTCGTTGCATGTTTTTAAAGCTTTGTAATATATAATTTTGAGTGGTATATATATGATATAGATGTATTAATCTCAAAATACTTTGCAATAAAGCGACAAAGATAAGCTGAAGTACAATAGCAAGAGCCATACTCCGCTCAAATAACTGTCCCACTGCTCCCTTACCAGTGTCGCGCTAGCCTAGCAGCAACGGTAACGCTTTTGAATCTGATAATTCTGATGTTGCAGGTTCGAGGCCCGGCGAGGACGATGTTTTTTATCTTCTTATATATTTTGTTTGTTTTGTTCTTAGTATATTTTTACTTATATATATAGGGTTAATAGAAGCAGAGTTGATAATAGGTTGGTTAATATTTTATAATTATTTTACTATTTATGATTATTTAATTGGTTAATAAAGTTAGGATTAGTTAGAATATGATAGCATTGATTAAATTAGCTATAATGTTAGATCATATTCTAACTAATTTAATCAATGCTATCATTCATAGGCTATGTTTGCTTTATTCTATATTATTAAAATGTGCCTAGGCCTACTTTGTTAATTATGTTTTATATGATAGATATTAAGACTAACACATAGGCTACTAGTAGTTAGGCTACAGGTAGTTCACACTTGGAATTAACTTATACCCGGGTAGGACTAGATTTTAACAGTTTAATAGAAAAATATACTGCAGTATGTAATGAAACATTAGCTGTGTTGCTTACAATCACATGGTGTTCCACTGAGCCTACAATATAATGCTATAATTGATTAATATTACGATAAAACCCATAATGCTTGAAGCTTATCAATATCAAGTTGGCGTTTTTCGTAAGGTGGGTAGTAGATTTTGTTCTATGTATTGATAAGGGTTCACTAAAAACAACAAATTAGGCCTACTTTAAAGTGTATAACTTCTGAGCAAGCAGTGTCATTCAGTGCGGCTAGGCTATAGCCTAGTTTTCCCAACAATGATTCGTCGGAATGATGAATTTTGACATGCGCAACATAATTATATTAATATAGCGTAATATTCATACTAATTTAAAGATATTAAACTCAATTTGAAGACAGGACACTTTCATAAAGCATATGTTTTTGTCAGTAATTCATGATAGATCTTCGTGTGTTTCACTTTGCTCGGCAAAACTGCTAGGTACCGTGTGCTAATTACGCCAAGCTGCTAGGCCAAATTTGCTCAATGAAACGCTGTTATGCTTGGTGAAAGTTGTCCGTGTGATAGCGGCTTTAGAAAAATCATATTACCACTTTTGCTAAAACAGCTTCCCAGAAGCTGGGTGTGCTCAACAGTGTCAACTGCCTCCGGGGATTCTTTACCCCTGCACAGCTTTTTGTTCTGTACAAGGGCACACTGCGTCCATGTACTGTATTGAGTATTGTTCACACGTATGGGAGGGATCCTCTCACACAGCACTTCTAGACAAAGTATAAAAGAAAGCATTCCGTCTCACTAACTCACGTCCACTCACCAATTCTCTGCAGTCTCTCTCTCTTTGCCGCAATGTAGCATCTCTCTCACTATTCTACCGCTATTACAAAAATCAGTGTTCCTCAGAGCTCTCTCAGTGTATAACCCCCCCCCCCCTTACGTAGAGCACGTAGCACCCGTCTTGCAGCACAATCCCACCCCTACTCTGTGCAACTCTCCAACCCAAGAGTGAAATGTTATTCTCAATCTTTCTTCTATTCAACAGCTGAGCTCTGGAACCCTCTCCCAGAATTAGTCTTTCCCACTTCCTATGACTTAAATTGCTTCAAACTCTGTGTGTCCAGGCATTTTGGATTGAACGTCCCTTGATTTTGGCGCTGTCACTCTTTCAATTCTGGGAGAGGCACTTGTCACAGGCAGTTCTGCCTTTTGTCTCCCTCACTCACAGAAAACAAAACATCAGCAGTATAATCAGGATAGGTACCCTAATAGTTATAGTAACTATTTTCATAGAAATTATTAGTAGTGTCTATCGTCTTTATAATTTTAACTTTGCTCATTTTAACCCAGGAGCTGCGGGAAGACTCTTAAGAGTTTCCCCGGGTGACTGCGGGAAGACTCTTAAGATCCTGGGCCTAAAAAAATCCATTTAAAACACCCCAAAAAAACTTGAACATTTTTTTTTTTTTTTTTTTTTTTGCCCCTGGGCCATGCCAAATATCACTCCTCCACATCCCCCTCTTCCCCACTTTCCCCCCCTCCTTCAATTATCACCTATTTTCCCTGTTATTCCCTTATTCTGTGGTCTATTTTCGTGCTAACATTAGCGAGTTGCTAGCAGGGCGTTGTCATCAGTGTTACCAAGCGTGCGTGGGAATTAGGGGAGAAGTCAGGAAGAAAATTGAGAGGTACCTCCAGTGTCTCTCAAAGCTTCGGGAGTGGAAGGTTGGCTCACACTCACTCACACACACTCTCACTTTCATTTCGCGATTTTGACCAGCCAAACATTGTTTCCACTTGTTTTTTTGTTGTAACTGGTTAATATCTTCATATTAATGGTAAAATAGGCGCATATGAATAAATATTAACGATATTTATGGTAAAATAACGATGTTAGTGATGGGAACAGCTCAAATACGTGCGCACAGGCATGTGGTGTCTCATACCCCCCATGCGCAGCCGAGAGGTTAATAGGACAAATAAAAACAGCCAGTATTGCCTTTACATTAAATCATTATTTGTTATGACTTTGTTGAGGAGTATGTACTTTTTTTTATAATAGCAAGAGATAAAATTCAAGTTGAATTTGTGAAGGTGGGACATGACTTTTAATTGTGACCGTACATCTGTCTTGATAGCGTAATGTAATGCATAAGTGCGCGGAATTTCGGTGTGAGTGTCCTAGGTTCGAGTCTTTGGAGTGCCACATGTAATGTATTTGTTGATTTCATTAATTGAGTTTAGAAGTGAAGTTGGTTAATGAACAAATATAATATACAGTACCTCTAGCTTGGCATTAGCTTGAAAGACGGTCTGAGCCTTGTGGGTGAGTTGGGCAAAACACGATGACAGTGCCTCCAACCTGGACCGTGCTTGGGCCTGGAAGTCGTGCTCGTCAATGTCATACTGCTCAACGCTGCCTGTAAGTAAAGAAAAAGTAGTAGAGGAAGAGTATGTGATATTCTGCAAGTAACTTCGGGAAGGATGTAGTATCCGGGTGTACGGTCTGCCGGTTGTCATGTTAACATAGGTCGATCACTCACGGTTAAGTTCCTGTCTATTTTTTCTGTTATTTGCCCCGTGCTGGCAATATATATGATGATGACAATAAGTAATGGGGGGGTGAGGATTATTGTATCCCACGACAGTAAAACTAGACAGGAACCTGATCGCCAGGGTCCGCATAGTGTAAACAAGGCGGGCTGTACACTCGCATACTACATCCTTGCCATAACTTCAACAACATTAGAGTCGATACTAAATTTAAGGAAAGGTTTTTGTTGTTTTGAAATGAGTTTGGAACAGTGTGCGAAAAACGGAATTTGAAGGTAAATACGGGGAAGAGCAAGGTTATGGTCTTTGAAAGGGGTGAAGTCACAGAGTGTGAGGTGAAGCTGAACGGTCAGGCTATGGAGATCGTCAACTCTTTTAAGTATCTGGGCAGTGTGTTGAGTAAAGATGGGACTATGGATGAAGAGGTGCGGGAGAGGGTACAACAGGGGAAGAGGGTTGTAGGAACGCTAAAAGCAGTAACAAGAAATAGGGTGGTCAGTATGGAAGTGAAGAAGTCCTTGCATGACAGTGTGGTAATCCCGACACTGACTTACGGAAGCGAAGCATGGACGTTGGTTGAGAGACTCAGACCAAGAGTGAGAGCAGTGGAAATGAATTACTTAAGGAGTGCGTGCGGAGTTACATGGAGGGATAGACAGACTAATGAGGAAGTAAGAAGGAGGTGTGGTGTGGAGGTAGATGTGCTGGAAAGTGTGAAAAGGAACAACTTGAGATGGTTCGGCCATATGGAACGTATGGAAAGCGAGAGAATGACTAAGAGGGTGTACGAGAGCGAGGTGGAGGGACAGAGGGGGAGAGGTAGACCGAATATGAGGTGGAAGGATGGAGTGAGGAACTACATGAACGAAGGCGGTGCTGGTTGGGGGGAGGGGCGTCGACTGACTGGGGACAGAGGTGCATGGGGGCGGTTCGTTCGTGGCCACCCCTTCGGGGATCACGGCGTCAGGCAATAGATAGATAGATAGAGATCCCCTTCTTCCTTATGTTTAGCCTCATTAGTTTTGAGATTTTAAGATGTTCGCCGTATAAGTTTGGCAATACTAACCCATTGGCTGCGGCTATGTTTGAGCTATTTAGGGCATATTCAGGCACTCCTGAATGATAAATCAAGCATCTGCATTAAATGAACTGTATTCTGCCGAAAACTAGACGAAAATAGCTTCAAAATGAGACCAGAACGGGCCCCGTACGTGGTCTGGTTCACCCGCAGCGGTGCCAGTGAAACGCAGGAAACCCGCTATTTGGTAGCACTCGCTCGCTTGGCTACACTGTTGTGAGAGAGAGAGAGAGAGACCCGCGCGAGACAGTCTACCTCAGTGAGCCGCTCGCTGCTCTGAGGGATGGAGGTGGGCCCCTCATGCTCCCGCCCACTGACACTCAATTTTTACGGTTTTTACAGGCTTTTAACCCGTGGAGCCCCGGCTAGTTTTGTATTGTTTGTTCACCAGAACCCGGCCGGTTTTCAAAAAATGTTTTTATTCCAGAAACAATAGCGAATGGGTTAGGAATGAAGGAAAAACCACGAAAAACCGCTCAAAAAGCTTAAAGAATGGTCCTACAGAGCCCCCGAAAACGTATTTTACAAGAGTAAAAAATTTAAGGCAATTACCCCCAAAAAACAGGTTATTGCGCGCTCACGTGCACGCACGTGGACTTTGAGAGTTTTCAACCATCGGCACGGTTGCGTGGGATACGTACACAGTTTCCATACAAATCTGAGCCCTCTCGAGTGGCTACACCTGAGGTTACGGTCGGAGCAATTAGGGTGACTCGTCAGACGCGTCGCTGGGGCTGTGCGTTACATACATCGCCGACGCGCCAGACGCGTCGCTGGGGCTGGACGGGTTAAAGCCTGGAAATTGCTGTAACTTGCCAGGACGTTCCAGAACGTCACCCGCAGCGAAAGCGTTAAGGCCTTTCACCATACAGTATTTTTTTGCCAAGACCTTTTATGCCATTTAGGTGTCAATTGTTTCCTGGCAAAGTGAGGAAGTGATGAAGAGAGGGAAGGAAGTGATGAAGAGAGGGGGAGAAATGATGGAGAGAGGGGAGGAAGTGATGAAGAGAGGGGAGGAAGTGAAGAGAGGGGAGGAAGTGATGAAGAGAGGGGAGGAAGTGAGGAAGAGAAGGGAGGAAGTAATGAAGAGAGGGGAGGAAGTGATGAAGAGAGGGGAGGAAGTGATGAAGAGAGGGGACGATCCGGAGGAAGTGATGAAGAAGGAAGGAAGTGATGAAGAGAGGGAAGGAAGTGATGAAGAGAGGGAAGGAAGTGATGAAGAGAGGGGAGGAAGTGATGAAGAGGGAAGGAAGTGATGAAGAGAGGGAAGGAAGTGATGAAGAAGTGATGAAGAGGAAAGTGATGAAGATGAAGTGATGAAGAGGGAAGGAAGTGATGAAGAGAAAGGGAAGGAAGTGATGGAAAAGTGATGAAGAGAGGGGAGGAAGTGAGGAAGAGAAGGGAGGAAGTAATGAAGAGAGGGGAGGAAGTGATGAAGAGAGGGGAGGAAGTGATGAAGAGAGGGGACGATCCGGAGGAAGTGATGAAGAAGGAAGGAAGTGATGAAGATAGGGAAGGAAGTGATGAAGAGAGGGGAAGAAGTGATGAAGAGGGAAGGAAGTGATGAAGAGAGGGAAGGAAGTGATGAAGAGAGGGGAGGAAGTGATGAAGAGGGAAGGAAGTGATGAAGAGAGGGAAGGAAGTGATGAAGAGGGAAGGAAGTGATGAAGAGAGGGAAGGAAGTGATGAAGAAATGATGAAGAGAGGGGAAGAAATGATGGGAGTAAATATGAGCAGTGACGCCACTTTTTCCCCGCATATTACCAAAGCCACAACAACAGCAAAACAAATAGCAGGCTGGATCCTGAGACAGGGTGCCAAAACAGAAATTATCCAGTTCTGGATCATTTTTCTAAGCTTACAAGGATCAACTTTGCGCGGCGTCTGCGGGGGGCGCAGCCCCCCGCTTCATAACAGGGGGCCCGGGGGGCTATGCCCCCCCGCCGCCGGAGAAATTTTGAGATGTGAAGGTAAATATATGCACAATACATGCTCAAAATTTATTAAAAGGAATGAATAATATTGTAAGTAAAAGGGATGTTATGTATGTTTACTGGTGTTTAATCAGGATACTAGGGGAGCTGGCTGCCTGTACTTCAGTCTCAAAGAGATGCACTTCAGGTCCACTAATATAGGCATTGAAAACAGGTTTTTAAATTATTCTTAGCAGTCCCTGTTTTAGTTTTGTAACTTTTGTCCAATAAAGATTTCATGTATATTTGTTGTTGCATTCCAAGAACTATTACATACTTAATTTATATCCTTTCATATGATACATGAGTTACTATAGAGTACTGGTTAAAATACATACCGGTACAAAGTTTCAAGAATAAACTTTGATTAGAACATTTGTTTGTCTATTATTTTCCCTGGGCCGAGTAAAAAATACCTGGGTAGGCTATTCCCATCTCGGGTTAAGTACAATCAGTAGGAACGTAGAAACTTACTTTAATTTTCACAACTTTAAAAGACTCAAGATTCTGCGAGGCTAATTCCGAAAATATTCAATCAAGTCTCCGTTACCCCCATGAAGTCAGGTTATAGTAATGACAAGACATACCAATAATATATGTTAGTTAGCGGGTGTGTGGACTGTGGGGATAGTGGCAGCCCCCACTTTGGACACTAAGACTAAGTAAAGTTAGGTTAGGGTAAGGTAATGCAAATTATCTACTCATAACATGATAAACAATTGAACAATAAACTACTGTACTATATTCCTTGAAGAAATAAAAACAAACAATTGTACATAAGGCTGCGGAAAGATTCTTTAGTGATACCCAAGTCATGGCCGGGATTCCGGGAAATCTATAAATGCACTGTAGGCGGTAGGCCTAGATGCTGGCTGTACACTTATTAAATTGTACCGGTAATCTGGCTAAAAAGTTACCGGTATACAGAATGAGAACATAGAGGCAGGGTGCAGATCCCACTTTGGACACTAAGTTTGGACTTTGGTTAGGGTAAGTTATTGCAAATCTTCCACTCATAATATAAACTACAATAAAATAAGATACCAGTAGATAAGATACTACTGTAGCCTATTCTGCCTATAGCCTATACCTTGAAAACAAAAACAAACGGTAAGACTGCGAAAGTATTCTTCAGTGACAGGTCTACCCCTATAGGCCTAATCCCACGGCATGACGGCAAACTGTTATTGTCATAGGCTATAGCCTAGCCAGGGTGTCGAATGACGCTGTTTTTTTGAGTGATACAACTTTCTGTATAATGATAAAAAAAATTAATCCTAGCCTAGGCCTAGCCTACGTATTTTTATATTATTATTTTAAAAGTTAGACATCTAAAATAGGCCTAGGCTTAGGCCTACTGTGTTCCAAAACTCAAGAGTAGCCTAGGCTAGGTTAGCCTAGCCTAGCCTTAGCTACAAAAAAAAAAAAAAAAAAAAAAAACAGGAATGTTGGTCTAGGCTAAGTTTAATATACACTTCCCAGGTCATTTTAACAGTTCTATTGCTTCTATATATCATATAATACACCATAGAGTAAGTTTTTAATAACTAGAAAAAAAGGTCATCTTCTAAATAATTACCATAATTGAGGACCTTCGCCATTCCCGGGTTAAGAGTGGGCTCTGAGTCTTAGTCTACCAGAACCAGATTCCCAGCTGCCTAGCTAACCTTATTTTTTACTGTCTTTAACCTCAAATCTTCCTTGATCTTCATTAGCCTATCAATACATTATACATAGCCCCACTAGTGGGGGCAGTCCTAAGATTGTTGGATAATGGGTTATCCTAAGCCTAATATGCCTAGCCTCAGCCTAGGCTACTCATTTCTGCTTCAAATCATCATTATCATCATAGGCCTAGGCTAATACAAGTAGGCCTAGGCTTATCTGACAAAATAATATGCTTGGCTACTTACAAAATCGCTGTTTGGTGCTTGCTAGAAGTCAGGTTTATCCAAAGTATCACCTTGAACTTATACCTTATATATAATGAGTTCCCCAAGATTAATATGCACAATTTTAGAATGTGTAGGGCACTCGCACTTCACATGAAGTCAATGTTATATTCCAGCCCCTTAATTCACTCTATTTTTCCACAAATATATCGGTAAATAACAGCTAACACATTTCCAAGTGTTCCACAGTTGATTGGCGGCAAGCTAATTTGACGTCATCATTGGATTATTCTCGGAAACACCACAATGGAAAACAGTGCTGATATTCGTTCGTTGTTTTCCATTAATCCAACCACATATATACCCCTGAAAACCAATAATTCATCATAAAATCGTACTAATTTATAGCTTACCTTATGCCTCAAGGTCTTGCGCTCTTTGTCAAACACATAAAATTTATATTCATTCACTATTTTTAAGAAATTAGAGACCCCATAAAATTAGCACATACGAAACAATATCTGTATTTTGTAGGAGTTTAATTAAGATGAAATCTGATCAGAAAATTAACATTCAAACTTAAATTAATGTAACATTATTCATTTCAGTGAAATTTAGTCAATATATTAAACACATGGAGTAGTTTAGTTAATATATACATAGTTTTAGATAAATACCTATTATTATCCTTTAATCTACATATTATTGAGCATTCGAGTGCCAATAAAATTACGGTAGTTGTGTTCGTCTTGACTCGCCTTCGGCGCAATATAACATCGGAGTGTAGGGGTACATTGGTTGTTTGTTTGTTTGTTTGTTTTAGCGGACTCTCCCATCCAGGAGTTCGTTCTATGAACGATGGCTGTTTCCTTATTGTAATATATTTGTTATATTGGTGCTAAAGTCAGTCACCTCATCCGAACCGAACAAGTTGTGTTTTCACAGTGTAAACAAATCGCTCTCACGACTCGAGCTCTGGATTTATCCGTCTATATTTACATTAGTAGCTGCATTTGGACTTCAATACAGGTGATATATAATAGTTCTAAGATCATAGCCAATGTAGAGTACAGTGTAGAGCAGAGCAACTATCGTTTGATGAGTGTAATGTAGAAATAGAATGGCAGGTTTAGCGGGGCTCCCGGCCGCCCCGGGACAGTCACAGGCTCTTAGCCTATTTCAGTATCAATATTTTTTCAATGTTAGGTTCGGGATCACGAAGAAAATGGGCGAATTTTGGCACACTGTCCTGAGAACCTTCCACACAAGAAATGAGAGGTGTATGCTAACATTGTGGAAGTCACTGGTCCTACCACGACTAGAGTATTGCTCCCAGCTCTGGTCTCCCCAAAAAGTAGGAGAAATAACAGAAATTGAAGCCACCCAGAGGACATTCACCAGTAAAATCCATGGGTTTCAACACTTTAACTACTGGGAGAGACTTAAGGAGCTGCAGCTGTACTCACTTCAAAGACGTAGGGAGAGATACATCATCATCTACGTCTGGAAGATTTTGGAAAAAAAGGTACCAAATCCAAACATCCAAGAGACTCAGCACCAAAGGCGAGGGAGGCTGTGCTATGTGAGCAGGGTGCCAAAACAGAAATTATCCAGTTCTGGATCATTTTTCTAAGCTTACAAGGATCAACTTTGCGCGGCGTCTGCGGGGGGTGCGGGGGGCGCAGCCCCCCGCTTCATAACAGGGGGTCCGGGGGGCTACGCCCCCCGGCCGCCGGAGAAATTTTGAGATGTGAAGGTAAATATATGCACAATACATGCTCAAAATTTATTAAAAGGAATGAATAATATTGTAAGTAAAAGGGATGTTATGTATGTTTACTGGTGTTTAATCAGGATACTAGGGGAGCTGGCTGCCTGTACTTCAGTCTCAAAGAGATGCACTTCAGGTCCACTAATATAGGCATTGAAAACAGGTTTTTAAATTATTCTTAGCAGCCCCTGTTTTAGTTTTGTAACTTTTGTCCAATAAAGATTTCATGTATATTTGTTGTTGCATTCCAAGAACTATTACATACTTAATTTATATCCTTTCATATGATACATGAGTTACTATAGAGTACTGGTTAAAATACATACCGGTACAAAGTTTCAAGAATAAACTTTGATTAGAACATTTGTTTGTCTATTATTTTCCCTGGGCCGAGTAAAAAATACCTGGGTAGGCTATTCCCATCTCGGGTTAAGTACAATCAGTAGGAACGTAGAAACTTACTTTAATTTTCACAACTTTAAAAGACTCAAGATTCTGCGAGGCTAATTCCGAAAATATTCAATCAAGTCTCCGTTACCCCCATGAAGTCAGGTTATAGTAATGACAAGACATACCAATAATATATGTTAGTTAGCGGGTGTGTGGACTGTGGGGATAGTGGCAGCCCCCACTTTGGACACTAAGACTAAGTAAAGTTAGGTTAGGGTAAGGTAATGCAAATTATCTACTCATAACATGATAAACAATTGAACAATAAACTACTGTACTATATTCCTTGAAGAAATAAAAACAAACAATTGTACATAAGGCTGCGGAAAGATTCTTTAGTGATACCCAAGTCATGGCCGGGATTCCGGGAAATCTATAAATGCACTGTAGGCGGTAGGCCTAGCTGCTGGCTGTACACTTATTAAATTGTACCGGTAATCTGGCTAAAAAGTTACCGGTATACAAAATGAGAACATAGAGGCAGGGTGCAGATCCCACTTTGGACACTAAGTTTGGACTTTGGTTAGGGTAAGTTATTGCAAATCTTCCACTCATAATATAAACTACAATAAAATAAGATACCAGTAGATAAGATACTACTGTAGCCTATTCTGCCTATAGCCTATACCTTGAAAACAAAAACAAACGGTAAGACTGCGAAAGTATTCTTCAGTGACAGGTCTACCCCTATAGGCCTAATCCCACGGCATGACGGCAAACTGTTATTGTCATAGGCTATAGCCTAGCCAGGGTGTCGAATGACGCTGTTTTTTTGAGTGATACAACTTTCTGTATAATGATAACAAAAAATTAATCCTAGCCTAGGCCTAGCCTACGTATTTTTATATTATTATTTTAAAAGTTAGACATCTAAAATAGGCCTAGGCTTAGGCCTACTGTGTTCCAAAACTCAAGAGTAGCCTAGGCTAGGTTAGCCTAGCCTAGCCTTAGCTACAAAAAAAAAAAAAAAAAAAAAACAGGAATGTTGGTCTAGGCTAAGTTTAATATACACTTCCCAGGTCATTTTAACAGTTCTATTGCTTCTATATATCATATAATACACCATAGAGTAAGTTTTTAATAACTAGAAAAAAAGGTCATCTTCTAAATAATTACCATAATTGAGGACCTTCGCCATTCCCGGGTTAAGAGTGGGCTCTGAGTCTTAGCCTACCAGAACCAGATTCCCAGCTGCCTAGCTAACCTTATTTTGTACTGTCTTTAACCTCACATCTTCCTTGATCTTCATTAGCCTATCAATACATTATACATAGCCCCACTAGTGGGGGCAGTCCTAAGATTGTTGGATAATGGGTTATCCTAAGCCTAATATGCCTAGCCTCAGCCTAGGCTACTCATTTCTGCTTCAAATCATCATTATCATCATAGGCCTAGGCTAATACAAGTAGGCCTAGGCTTATCTGACAAAATAATATGCTTGGCTACTTACAAAATCGCTGTTTGGTGCTTGCTAGAAGTCAGGTTTATCCAAAGTATCACCTTGAACTTATACCTTATATATAATGAGTTCCCCAAGATTAATATGCACAATTTTAGAATGTGTAGGGCACTCGCACTTCACATGAAGTCAATGTTATATTCCAGCCCCTTAATTCACTCTATTTTTCCACAAATATATCGGTAAATAACAGCTAACACATTTCCAAGTGTTCCACAGTTGATTGGCGGCAAGCTAATTTGACGTCATCATTGGATTATTCTCGGAAACACCACAATGGAAAACAGTGCTGATATTCGTTCGTTGTTTTCCATTAATCCAACCAAATATATACCCCTGAAAACCAATAATTCATCATAAAATCGTACTAATTTATAGCTTACCTTATGCCTCAAGGTCTTGCGCTCTTTGTCAAACACATACAATTTATATTCATTCACTATTTTTAAGAAATTAGAGACCCCATAAAATTAGCACATACGAAACAATATCTGTATTTTGTAAGAGTTTAATTAAGATGAAATCTGATCAGAAAATTAACATTCAAACTTAAATTAATATTTTACATTATTCATTTCAGTGAAATTTAGTCAATATATTAAACACATGGAGTAGTTTAGTTAATATACACAGTTTAAGATAAATACCTATTATTATCCTTTAATCTACATATTTTTGAGCATTCGAGTGCCAATAAAATTACGGTAGTTGTGTTCGTCTTGACTCAGCCTTCGGCGCAATATAACATCGGAGTGTAGGGGTACATTGGTTGTTTTTTGTTTGTTTGTTTTAGCGGACTCTCCCATCCAGGAGTTCGTTCTATGAACGATGGCTGTTTCCTTATTGTAATATATATTTGTTATATTGGTGCTAAAGTCAGTCACCTCATCCGAACCGAACAAGTTGTGTTTTCACAGTGTAAACAAATCGCTCTCATGACTCGAGCTCTGGATTTATCCGTCTATATTTACATTAGTAGCTGCATTTGGACTTCAATACAGGTGATATATAATAGTTCTAAGATCATAGCCAATGTAGAGTACAGTGTAGAGCAGAGCAACTATCGTTTGATGAGTGTAATGTAGAAATAGAATGGCAGGTTTAGCGGGGCTCCCGGCCGCCCCGGGACAGTCACAGGCTCTTAGCCTATTTCAGTATCAATATTTTTCAATGTTAGGTTCGGGATCACGAAGAAAATGGGCGAATTTTGGCACACTGTATGTGAGGACTACGCCGGGATCAACACAAAAAATCAAATCCCTGATCCATCACAGCTTTACATACAATGGAACCAGACTGTTCAACTGTATACCAGCCCCTCTCAGGAACATGACCGGGGTGTCTCCAGACACCTTCAAGAAACACTTGGACATGTGGCTGACCAAAATACCGGACCGGCCACCAACACCAGGATACCCCAGCACCAACTCCAACCGACTTCTGGAATGGAGAGTGGAAGAAAGGGAGCTGCCTGGTCGCAGTGGAGCCCCAGCTCAACTGTGTCACTAACGGACGGAATACAACTAAGTGTAAGTGTAAGAGGGGAAGAAACTGAAGGAAGTGATGGAGAGAGGGGAGGAAGTGATGAAGAGAGGGAAGGAAGTGATGAAGAGAGGGAAGGAAGTGATGAAGAGGGAAGGAAGTGATGAAGAGAGGGAAGGAAGTGATGAAGAGAGGGGAGGAAGTGATGAAGAGGGAAGGAAGTGATGAAGAGAGGGGAGGAAGTGATGAAGAGAGGGGAAGAAATGATGAAGAGAGGGAAGGAACTGAAGGAAGTGATGGAGAGAGGGGAGGAAGTGATGAAGAGAGGGGAGGAAGTGATGAAGAGAGGGAAGGAACTTAAGGAAGTGATGAAGAGAGGGAAGGAAGTTATGAAGAGAGGGAAGGAAGTGATGAAGAGAGGGAAGGAACTTGCCCAGTCTTTGGTATTTATAGTAGGCCTAACCCCTAATTTGGTTAACATAATCAGTGTATGTTGTCGGGGGTCAACTCAACCATTGTCAACCAAATCAACCAGGGCCAACACAGTGCCAACTAACCAACTTAGTCCTAACTTAAATGCTTTGATTGATTTAGCACTGGTTGAAAGTTACCCTACTAGCCTAGTTGAAATTATATACTGGTAAAGTTGTTTGGTCAGCACATGTACTAATACCCTTTGTAGATTGTACTTCTCCGAGTTTTTTCTCTTAAAACAATAATTGACCTTCAGACAGAACTTGATTCAGTCACATGACCCAGCAAGTTTCACTGACTCATTTCACCATGTTTACTGTTCATAAGCGAAATTAACACTGTATATAGCCACTACTTCCATTGTTATAAGCTCACATACCTATCAATAAGTCTAAATCGACAAAGGCTTTGTCAAATTCCTTTTCTAAAATGTCGAGCCAGCGGAAAGTGACGTTTGTGGCGGCCATGACACCACAGCTGCCAGCTGGACAAAGTAAACAAATAACCATTTATAATATAATCATACTAATTTTAACTATTTGTGTAATCAAAAAATAATCTTAGTTTGGAACTTTATCAATTGTATGAGAAAACGTCCACCAGAGCTTTTTATGGAAGTCACTTGAGAATGTACAATAGTGTTTAAGTAATTTATAAAATATGTTTGTGATATAATTCTAGTAATATAAGTATGTTTTACTAATTGAATCCGTTATATAGTGTAAGTATATATTTTCTTACGTTTAAATATTTTGTCCAAACTCTTGTAGGGGAGATTCTTGTCCGCCATATTTCCTTCTTCACCCCTTACCGCACCATGCCAGGCTTCCACGAGAAGGTATAACAATTTTATTGGATTTTCGTGCATTTTATAGTGAATAGGGATAATTATGTTGATTGAAGTGATGAATTGTGCTTCGGCTCAGTTGAAAATGCATATTTTGTCCAAGATATCTTTGGGAAGTTAGTGCAAATGTAATAATAAATGAGGTGGAGTACCCGAGTGTAAACACACGCTGCAGGAGGAGGCTCGGGTCGAAAACACATTGACGTAGGATTTCGACGAAAGATTTAAATCCAGTCATTGTATGGCACTTGTAACTTATCATGGACCTTATTAAAGCCTATTGACGATATAATTAGTGATTTATGCGTTATAGGCTATGATTTGGAGTTTGGACCTTTGAAATAGCCTAGGCTATGTCGAGGGCAGCGTGTCGCGAATTTTCGGTATCTTAAATCCACATCTACAATAGCGCCGACTTTGGTATCAGATGTTTGGTCATACAGTCTACTAAGTAAGGGGGGGGGGCTTGCCCCACCCCTAACATATTTTGGGTCTACATTTACGAGCCGCACCACAGCTTGCATCTCATTTCTAATGGTAGTTTTGGGGGTAGCATTCAAGGAGACTACTGCAGGACTCTTCTTCTTACCTCTGAATGGGTATAGGCTATAAGAACATAAGAACATAAGAAAATGGGAGTCTGCAGAAAGCCGATTGGCCTAAGCAAGGCAGATCCCTGTCCCACACAACCCCAATTACAAAGCCCAATTATAGGCTCAACACTCTAATACCCTGAGGATCATCTTACCAAACCGGTTAGAGATTAACGCAGGATTACGGGGGTCTGCAGAGCGCTGATTGGCCCAACCCGGCTGATCCCCCTTCACACCCAACCCTTCTTGTCCATATGCTTATCCAATTTTTTCTTAAAGCTCCCTATCGTTCTTGATCCCACTATATCACTTGGTAGCCTATTCCACCCATCTACAACTCTGTTACCAAACCAATATTTGCCTATATCTTTTCTGAAACGAAATTTATCTAATTTGAAACCATTGGTACGAGTTCTTTCGCTATCACTGAGCTTTAGTACATTTGTCATGTCCCCTTTGTTAATCCCACTAACCCACTTGAACACCTCTATCATATCCCCTCTAACTCTGCGTCTCTCTAACGAATGTAAACCTAATTTCTTCAACCTTTCTTCATACGGAAAATTTCTAATATTATGGATCATTTTTGTCATTCTACGCTGAATTCTCTCCAATGAATCTATGTCCATTCTGTAATAAGGACACCAAAATTGGACAGCATAATCCATATGGGGTCTCACTAATGACAAGTAAAGTTTTAAGATAACATCAGCAGTTCTGTTACTCACACTCCTAGAGATGAACCCGAGAATCCTGTTTGCCTTATTACGAACGCTTATACACTGTTTTCTAGGCTTCAAATCATTGCTAACAAACACACCTAGATCTTTCTCGCAGTCTGAATTTTCTAATTCTAAATTAGCTAGTTTATATTTAACATTTGTTTGCATCTTCCCTATCTTTAATACCTTGCATTTGTCAATGTTAAACTTCATCTGCCAATTTACTGACCATTCATGTAAGGTATCTAGATCCCTTTGGAGGCACTCTATATCGCTATCTGAATCAATTGATCTCCCCATTTTAGTATCGTCTGCGAATTTACTTATCCTACTAGTTATACCTAAATCTAGGTCATTTATGTATATAAGAAACAACAGGGGACCTAATACCGATCCCTGGGGGACACCACTTTTGACTGCTCCCCACTCTGACTTGGTACCATTTATGCTGACTCTCTGTTTCCTACCAATTAGCCATGACCTAATCCATCCCAACAACGACCCTCCTATTCCATGTGCCTCAACCTTTCTCATCAATCTCTCATGAGGGACTCTGTCGAAAGCTTTACTGAAATCTAAATATATAATATCATATGACTTGTCACTATCTACTGCTTCATATACCTCTGAGAAAAAGCTAAGCAAATTAGTAAGGCACGAACGTCCCTGAGTGAATCCATGCTGAGAAGAATTTATTAAGTTAAATTTTACTAAGTGGCTTCTAATTTTCCTAGCAATAATAGACTCTAGCAACTTTCCTATGATTGATGTGAGACTAATGGGACGGTAATTGGATGCTATCGATTTATCACCTTTTTTGAAGATCGGAACTACATTTGCAAGCTTCCAAGCTTCTGGAACTAAACCTGTTTCTAATGACTTGTTAAATATAAATGCTAATGGACTACTTAACTCATCTCTGCATTCTTTTAATACTCTAGCATATACCTCGTCAGGACCAGGCGATTTTTGAGGTTTCAGTCTGTCAATTTCCTTAAGCACATCATTTCTACTTATACTAACTGTACTTAACATATTTTCTATACTATCACTATATACCATATTGACTTCTGGAATCTGTGCCAAATTTTCATTAGTGAAAACGGAAAGAAACTGACTATTTAATGTACTGCACATTTCTAAATCATTTTCTGTTATTTCTCCTATTGAAGTTTTTAGGGGGCCTATTACATCTCTAACTTTAGATTTATATAGTTGGTAGAAAGCTTTAGGGTTATTTTTTGAGTCGCTGGCTATCCTTATTTCATAATTTCTTTTTGCTTTCCTGATTTCCTTTTTGACCTGTCTTGATAGAGTCTGATAGTATATATGTAAATGATTTTCACCTTTCTTTATTTTTCGATATATTCCTTTCTTTTTTCCTATAAGATCTATTAGCTTATTAGTCATCCATTTTGGTTGGTTCTGCGTCGATCTAAATCTTCTTTTAGGGATATATTTATTTTGAGCATTGTGGAGTGAAGCAATAAACTGGTTATATGTAGGTGGCAAGTTTAACTCTGGCATATCCTGACTTAATCGCTTAACAATAGGGTCCACCCTTAAGTCTCTTCTTAGCCCACCATAATCGGCTTTTCTGAAATCTGGGATAAGTGTCGTATTCTCTTTAGCATTCCCTGTCCATTGTATATTAAAATAAATAGATTTATGATCGCTATTTCCTAGGTGGTCACCAATCTCTACATTATTTATCATATGTTCATTGTTACTGAAAACTAAATCAAGAATATTAATACCTCTAGTCGGCGTATCTATGAATTGAAATAAAAAACTATCTTGTACTACCTCAATAAACTCTACTGAATCGGAGTCGCCTATTTGGTGCTGCCAATCAATGTTCGGAAAATTAAAATCCCCCATAATGCACACATTGCTAAACCTTGATGCTATTTTAATTTCCTCCCATAACGATTTTCCGCCATTTCTACTCATATTAGGCGGTCTATATATAACTCCAATAACTATGGTCTCACTACCTTCGTTAACCTCTACCCAAACACTTTCATTATCATTATTTAGTCTAATACCTGATTTAATACAGCTTTTTAATGTACTCCTGACATTATCCTGACATATCCTAGTGTTTACTAGTCTATACCCCTTTGAAAGGACATTAGCCTAACCTAACAACCTTACCTAACCTATCCTATCCTAGTATTATAGGTGGGGGCTACTGCCCCCACACCCCCGCTTTGACTTAGATTTTTGGTGTATTTGTCTGTGAAGACCAAGGGTATTTTTCAATTTGTTAATAAAAATCCTCCATGTGGACTATAGGCTATGGAGAAAAAGATGGTAAATCTATTGGTGCCTATTTTCCCTAATAAATTGGGTAATTCTGCATAACTACTACTCCTGTTATTATAGGTTTTCTTTATTTTCTTTATGTATTTTAATGCATTGCAAGTGTGTATTTTATTGTTACAAAGTGCGGAAAGCACTTTTTATTAGCATTTGCTTTGTTAATTGTAATTATTCAGATACCCCAACAATCTAGTAGTTTACTCGATTTAGTAAACTTTGAAAAGACATTAGCCTAACCTAACAACCTTACCTAACCTTACCTAGTATTATGGGTGGGGGCTGCCGCCCCCACACCCCCGCTGATTAGGTATTAAAACTATACAAAATTGATGGGATAAAGTCTATGGTGTTTACTCTGCAATCTTCAGCTTTGGCTGTCGAGAACAGGAAAGTACCATTAAAAATTTACCGACTTCTTGTAGGTTAAGCTCCACTCTGATTGGCTACTAAACATCGGGGAGGAGCCTCCAAGGAGGCTAGAATGTAAACAAAGTGTCCTGGACTGGCTGTACAAAAATAACTCTGATAATGTTATAGGGGAGTGAAAATCAAATTGACAAAATAAGAAAAGTAGCATTTATCCGCACATCAGTAATGTCCGCTGAGTAAGGTAAGAGCAAAAAATAATAATTCCACGAGACAGGAATCCTGTAATCGAGGAGTAGTTGTTCTGCAGAATACCCATAAATTGTTTCTCATAACGCTGCACTAGTGTCGTTGAATATAACCGGTTTGGGTTCCTATCATTTTATGCTTCATTGCTAGCCTAGGCTAATTTTTATCCACCGGAAAATATTAGTTTGATAATATTCAAGGACAGTAGTGCGCCGTTATGAGAAACAATTTATTAGGGAAAATAGGCACCAATAGATTCGCCATATTTTTCTCCATATAGTCCGCATGGAGGATTTTCGTTATCAACAAATTGAAAAATACCCACTTCACAGACAAATACACCAAAAATCTAAGTCAAAGCGGGGGTGTGGGGGCGGCAGCCCCCACCTATAATACTAGGTTAGGTTAGGTAAGGTTGTTAGGTTAGGCTAATGTCCTTTCAAAGGGGTATAGGGTAGTATACACTAGGATAGCCTATACCCGGTCAGAGGTAAGAAGAAGAGTCCTGCAGTAGTCTCCTTGAATGCTACCATTAGTTTTTCTTGGCTTTAGGCCTAGGCCTATTTATTTATTTGTATTTGTTGGCATTAACCTAACCTAAATGTATTAGGGGGCTATTAGGTTAGGTTAGTTTTTTTGGGTTAGGCTCAACAATAGGACCGCTTGCAAAACCTACGGGCGAACTTGTGTGACCCAACCGAAATGGCCAAGATACTCAAACAGCAGTACGAAAGTGTCTTCAGCCCGCCAAATGAAGACAAGAAAATCGATAATGCAACGACCTTCTTTGACAACGCTCCTGGGACACCACATCAACTCTCCTCAGTAACAGTATCAACAGAGGACATAATAGCAGCCATCGACAAGATTGGATCAAACTCTGCAGCAGGACCAGACAGCTTTCATGCCCAACTGCTGAAAAACTGCAAAAATCAGCTAGCCTTGCCTCTAAAACTGCTGTGGATCAAGTCCCTCCAAACTGGATATGTACCACAATCCCTAAAAGAAGGTACTGTCACACCAATCCACAAAGGGGGTAGTAAAGGCATAGTCAAAAATTACAGACCAGTGGTGCTGACGTCACATCTTATTAAAATCATAGAAAGAACAATACGAGCTAAGATGGTCAGCTACCTGGAAGATAACGAGGCATTCAACGAGGGTCAACATGGCTTTAGACAAGGCCGCTCCTGCCTTTCACAACTACTATCACACTACGACAAAATCCTACAGGATATTCAAGACGGAGAAAATGTAGAAGTCATATATCTAGATTTCGCCAAAGCTTTTGACAAGGTGGACCATGGGATCCTTCTAGATAAACTCAAATCACTGGGAATAGGGGGAGACCTTGGAAGATGGCTCCACAGTTCATCACCAACAAAAAACAAAGAGTCACGGTTCAAGGAAGCCTATCAGAAGCAGGTGGGGTCATCAGCGGAGTACCACAAGGTTCAGTACTGGGACCTCTCCTATTCCTCATCATGATGGGAGACATCGACAGGGACCTGGAACACTCAACAGCCTCATCGTTTGCAGACAACACCAGACTCATGAAGAAAATCACCTCACAACATGATGCACAGCTACTACAAGACTTGGACAAAATCCTGAAGTGGGCAGAAGAAAACAACATGGCCCTTAACGGAGACAAGTTCGAGCTTCTAAGGTACGGGAACAAGAGAGCACTACAAAACGACACCAACTACAAAAGTGGACAGCAAGAAATTACCGCCAAAGACACAGTGAAGGACTTGGGAGTAAATATGAGCAGTGACGCCACTTTTTCCCAGCATATTACCAAAGCCACAACAACAGCAAAACAAATAGCAGGCTGGATCCTGAGAACCTTCCACACAAGAAATGCGAGGTGTATGTTAACACTGTGGAAGTCACTGGTCCTACCACGACTGGAGTACTGCTCTCAGCTCTGGTCTCCCCAAAAAGTAGGCGAAATAACAGAAATCGAAGCCACCCAGAGGACATTCACCAGTAAAATCCATGGGTTTCAACATTTTAACTACTGGGAGAGACTCAAGGAGCTGCAGCTGTACTCACTTCAAAGACGTAGGGAGAGATACATCATCATCTACGTCTGGAAGATTTTGGAAAAAAAGGTACCAAATCCAAACATCCAAGAGACTCAACACCAAAGGCGAGGGAGGCTGTGCTATGTGAGGACTACGCCGGGATCAAAAAAACCTCGAGCGTCCTGGGTAAACTAAACCGCAACGATCCGAAGCGACGACTGACTCCTGCCGCCGGTTTTCGGCACAAACGCGCCGTTTTATTCTCGTCGAAAACCACATTTAAAAATTTATTATAACTTTTTCAATACTATTACCGGGCCAGAAAAAGGTGTAGCTTGGTGTTGGATGCGTGGAAACCGAAAAAAAAAAATATTAAATCCTTGGTGGTACCTGTCCAGTAACTAAAATCGTACTAAAACTTATTAGCCTATATGGTGTATTATATGATATATAGAAGCAATAGAACTGTTAAAATGACCTGGGAAGTGTATATTAAACCAAATACAAAACTAAGAGCAGTGGGAGGGTGGAGGGGGAGAGAAGCCTAAAGAAAATAGATTTTTGAGCTCAGACTAAACTAAAAATACACACATATGGCGGAGATGGGTTGGGTGTGAGGGGGATTTGCCAGGTGTTGGCAAATCGGCGCTCAGCAGATCCCCGTAATCTTGTTTTAATCCCTGACCGTTTTGGTGGGGTCAGTGCTCAAGGTATTAGTGAGTTGGGCCTTGTAATTAGTGTTGGGTGGGTAAATATCCTGTTTTACACCGGGGACGATTTTTACGAGTATTTTCTATTTGTTTTTTTGTTTTTTTAGGTGTTATTTTATGAACCCCGTCGGCAATTGCATAACAAACATTATCCATTAATCTTAACCCTTTCTCTGCGGGGTGTTTTGGGCTATTTAGGGCATATTCAGGCACTCCTGATTGATAAATCAAGCATCTGCATTAAATAAACTGTATTCTGCCGAAAACTAGGCGAAAATAGCTTCAAAATGAGACCAGAACGGGCCTCGTACGTGGCCTGGTTCACCCGCAGTGGTGCCATAGAAACGCGGGAAACCCGCTATTTGTTAGCACTCGCTCGCTCGGCAACACTGTTGTGAGAGGCAGTGAGAGACCCGCGCGAGACACAGTCTACCTCAGTGAGCCGCTCGCTGCTCTGAGGGTCGGAGGTGGCCCCCTCACGCTCCTGTCCACTGACACTCGATTTCTACGGTTTTTACAGGCTTTTAAAGCCTGGAAATTGCTGTAACTTGCCAAAACATTCCAGAACGTCACCCACAGCGAAAGGGTTAAGACACCAAAGCAACAAAACATTCGCTCGCTCGCGATCACATTTCCGTCAATTTTGACTGCCGTTGAATGCAAAAATAAGTTGAAGGGGGGGGGGGGGGGCTTTGTCATCATATATGTTGCCAGCAGGGGGCAAAAACAGATTTAAACAAAAACAAAGGCGAAACCATGAGCGTACGACCTATGTAAACATGGCGACCGTAACCCGGATACATTTATTTGATTATTTTATAAATATATAAACAGTAAGTTGAAGGTAAAGAAACAAATTACTAAATTAAGAGTTGATGCTAGGACGTATGAAAATGTATCGGACATGTGCGAGGTAATTAACACCTTACGAGCGGCCTATGCGGTTTATTTATGTGTACCGCACAGCGGGGTGTTTTTAGCCAAAATAGGGCTGTTTACGTGATCATTTTCATGCCTAAATAAGACCCAGAACGTAAAACAAGTACCTATCCCTGAAAGGGCATAAACAGAGCTTTCGAATGACACCATAACGATCCTTGTATGATGGATAGTTTTCTTGCAATAACCGTGCAACGCGAGTGCAAAAAGCAGGTAATTCGGTACTTTCAGTACATAATTGAGTATGTAGCGAGTGAGAGAGGGAGGAGGGAGCTGAGATTTGTGTCAGTAGGTTCGCCGCGGTGGTCTGGAGCAGTCATACGCTCGCTAGTCTCCTGCCACCACTTGTCTCTCTCTCTCAGCCACATTACGTGCTGAAATTGCCACTCGAGTTATGTCGAGCGCCGCCACATAGTCCAGCTTTATTTAACTCGACTTATGTTGCTCGCCGCTAAATAAGGGTTAATAACAAATTGGGGTCAGTTTTTACTAGAGAGGAAGTTTTTGACGAACCACAGGCGGGAGTACTGGAGAGTAGTCTTAGTAAGATTGAAATAACTAGAGATGAGCTGTTATCTGCGATGAGAGGACTTGAAGTAAGGAAAGCTATGGGACCGGATGAAGTGTCTGCCTGGGTTTTAAAGGAGTGTGCAGAGCAATTAGTGGAGCCAGTGAGGGACATAATTCAAGCTTCCTTAGATAAAGGACAGGTTCCTGTTGAATGGAAAAGAGCTAATATCATTCCGATATACAAGAATGGAAACCCTGAGGACCCTCTAAACTATAGACCAGTTTCACTTACTAGTATTGTATGCAAGATTTGTGAAAAGCTAATTAGGAAGAGATGGATGAAAATGTTGGAGAGAAAGAAGATAATAACCCCAAAGCAATTTGGATTCAGAGAAGGGACATCTTGTGTTACCAGTTTGCTATGTTATTACAGTAGGGTGATAGATGTACTCCAAGAAAGAGGCAGATGGGTGGACTGCGTCTACTTAGACCTTTCCAAAGCATTCGATAAGGTACCACATAAGAGATTGTTATCTAAGCTTGAGACGCTAGGATGTGTCAGGGGGAGTTTGCTGAAATGGATGGAGAGCTATTTAACAGATAGGGAAATGAGGACCAACATTAGAGGAACTTACTCATCGTGGCGGAAGGTTGAGAGTGGTGTGCCGCAGGGATCTGTGTTGGCGCCTCTCATGTTCCTTATGTACGTGAATAACCTGCCGATAGGCATAAACTCCTACATGTCAATGTTTGCAGATGACGTAAAAATTATGAGACAAATAACAAATAAAAGTAGTTGTGAGGAGCTGCAAGGGGATTTAGATAAAATATACGAATGGAGCACCAAGTGGAAAATGAAATTTAATATAAGTAAATGCCATGTGTTAAATATGGGAAGAAGTGTGAATAGACCAAATTGGGAGTACAGGATGGGAGATAATATAATTAGCAAGGCCGAAAAAGAAAAAGATTTAGGGTTGATTATACATGATAATTTGTCGCCAGAGAAACATATTAACAAGCTCTTTAGCGGAATGTATGCAATGGCCGGGAATATGAAAGTTGCTCTGAACTACTTGGATGAGACCATGGTAGCGAAAATTATGAAGAGTATGATTAGACCAAGATTGGAGTATGCAGCAGTGGTGTGGTCCCCGCATCTAAAGAAGCATATTCACAAGTTAGAAAGAATCCAGAGAGCAGTTACTAGATTGGTTCCAAGTCTCAGAGGACTGCCATATGAAGGGAGGCTAGACAAATTAAATATACCGAGTCTAAAAGAGAGGAGAGAGAGGGGAGACATGATAATGATGTACAAATGCACCCGGGGGCTGGAGAGGCTGGATAGGGAGGATATATTAATTATGGATACAGGAATAACTAGAGGCCACAGCTACAAAGTAAAAAGACCTACCTGCAAGAATGATATCAGGAAGTTTAGCTTCCCCTATAGATGTATTGACAAATGGAATGGGCTGGAGGAGGAGGTGGTAGGGGCAAGGAATATCCATATTTTCAAGAAAAAATTGGATAAAAAGTAGACTGAGAGACGGGACAACACGAGCTTAGCTCAACTCCTGTAAACTACAATTAGGTAAATACAACATAGCCTACTTAGATTTGTTAGTTATTTAGGGCGTATATTATAATGAATTAGCCTACCGACGGTTCGGACATATATGGCAATGAAGTACATGACCACTAATATATTTGTCTAAATAATATATCGATGGTTTCGACCCAGTGTTAACCCCTACACCCCGGAAGGGCTCTTTAACGCCCATAACAAACTCGGCCCGCGCAACCCGAAAGGGCTCTTGAACGCCCATTGCTTGCGTGCGTGCTTTCGAATGCCGCGCGTAAATTTTTGGTATCGTGGGAGGGTAGGTGGCGCCACAATAACAGTATCTACCCCGACGCCATCATGGATAGTACGCCAAATAGTGATTCCGCTGTGTCCGATACCGTGCTTCCTACGACGCCCGTGCTAGTTCGTCGCGCCTTACCCCGACGCCATCGCCTAAATGTGTTATCTCCCGGAGGTATTGAGACTTTATGAGCGTGCTGATGCCAAGCATAATGTTGATGATGAAGGCAGTGACGACTCCAGTAATTATAAGTCGAGTGATTATGGCGATGAGAGTGACAAAGAAGAGCAATTCCTGGGATTTGCGAGAGAACATGAGAGTGATGAAGGTGATGTACCAGTTTTTGGGGATGCTGGTTTACCTACAGACGGTGAACTTGAGAGAGTGAGTGGGAGAGTTCAAGGTCACTCACCAAATTTTGCATGAGTGACACGACCCCAAGCCCTTCGCCAGCTAAATCGCCTTTCAAGCTACACTTATATAAGAAGCAAATACTTGAAAAGGCGGCCGCGGCAGCTAGGGAACAAGCCAAAATACTTGGTGAGGATGAGGCTGTGAGTGAGGGTGAGCGTGGTGACTCTTCTCGCCCGCCATTGTCTCCCTTATCTACCCACGCCACCCAAGATGACCCGGGTGCCCCGCATTCTTCCCCACCACCCCCACCACTGCCAAGGGTTGAGGACCCCCCACTTTCGGCCTATTTGCCTCCTAGGTCCCCCGACAGGAGACATACTGCTGCTGAAAAGGGGAAAGAAAAGTAAGCGAGTTTTGTTCGAGGCTCCCGCGGCGTCCACCCCTGCCCGCCCCAGCCATACACCCCCGCAACTTTCCCCACGGTCCTCCCCACCTCTCCTGCCTTCAACATGTCTTCCTGAAGAAGTATTTGAGCTCGCATCACCAATACCTGGGCCTAGTGACAGTGAAGCATTACTTTCTGTCACTCGTCGCAGGCCAAGGAGCCCAGGACCTCGGGGGGACATAGCCTCACCTGCCACTCCTTCCCCACCTCGCCCACCCGCACGCCGCCCACGCATCACTCCTTCCCCGCCAGATTATGTGGGGGCCACTGATGATGAAGGGCACCTCTCTGAAGACTCTGGCCATGATTACATAGGTCCACCGTCAGGGCAAGATGACCACTCTGACGATGACTATATGGACATCGACGACCCTCGACCCATCCGCTTGGCCCGGCGTCGTGCTGCCCGCTGCCCGTCGCCCTCGCCGCCCTAGGGCGCTCGCCTCCCGAGTTGGCCTTGGGCGTGCTGGGCCACCAGCTGGAGCTCCTCGTTAGCGTAGACAAGACCCATTCTACGTTTTTCAGTGGCAAGACGTAGTTGATGGGGATGGATACAACCCTGATGTGCCAGCTTTTGATGAGGTACTAGAGGGTTCAGGCATTACCCCCAATTTTCCTGCAGGCCCCAATGCTCCACCACACGAACTATTTGAGGCCTTCTTTGATGAGGAGGTGGTAGGGTATGTTGTCAAAGAGACAAATAAGCAGCACCAATTCCAGGTCCACTTTATGGGCAAGGTGACCAAGGGCCACATGAGGCAGTGGACCACAGTGACTAGAGAGCCCTAGATGTCGAACTGCAAAAAGTGCCAGACGAGCCCATCCTCGCAAGGGAGCGAGCTGTCGCTTCAAACAGTCTACTGCACCAAATCACCACCCATAACGAGGGGCGTCGCGCTCCTTGGTGCCGCTAGAGGAGCGGCGAACACATCCAAAGGAAAAAAGGAAAAAAAAGGAAAGGACTCCTAAAGAGTTCATGGTGTTCCTGGCACTCACCATGCTAATGCCTCATGTCAAGAAGCATAGGTTGCCTGACTATTGGATCACCAATGATCTCATATCCACCCCTGCCTTCGGGAAATATATGTCTCGCGACCGGTACCTTGATATCCTCGCAGCGCTCCATCTTGTCGCCAACCTTGACGTCCACCTCCCAGACAAGCTGTGGAAGATTAGGACGTTGTACGAGATGATGCAAGAACGCTTCACCTCCTACTTCAAGCCCTTCCGCAAGGTCGTCATTGATGAGTCTCTTGTGCTGTTCCGGGGAAAACTCAGCTTCCGGCAGTACATCCCCTCAAAAAGACATCGCTTTGGCATAAAATTCTTTGTGCTGTGCGACTGCCAAACTGGCTATGTCCTGGACTTCCTGGTCTACAGCGGGAAGGAAGGGGACGTGCTTGTGGACCCCCCCCCCTCATTGGCTTTGGCGGAGCAGTGGTGCAAGCCATGATGGACCGCTACTTTCACAAGAATCACGTCCTCTACACGGACAATTACTACAAGTCCCCCACTCTCTCAAAGTACCTGCATGAGCGCAAGACGAGGACTGTAGGCACAGTACGAGGGAAAAGGAAGGGCATGCCACCTTTCCCTCCAAAGACCAAAAAAGGTGATGTGTTCAGGAAGAAGTCGGGGCCCATTCTGGCTATCCACTGGCACGACCAGCGGAAGGTCAACCTCCTGAGCACCATCCACAAGGGGGAAATGGTGGAGACTGGCAAGGTGGATCGCCGCACCCAGGCCAGGGTGACCAAGCCCGATGCTGTCCTGGACTACAACATCAAGATGAGGCTGGTGGACAAGTCCGACATGCAGATAGGCTTCATTGACTGCCTGCGTACCTCGTGCAGATGGTACAAAAAGTTCTTTCTGCATATGGTGGACATGTCAGTTCTGAATGCCTACAATATATACAAGCTTCGGAATGTGAACACACCCATGAAGTTCAATAGCCTGCGGAGGTTCCAAAAGCAGGTGTTGACGGAGCTCCTGGAGAAGTATGGTACGCCACAGAGGGCAGTGGCACATCCTGGGCCCGCCGTTACTGACCGCTTGCAGTGTGCATATTACATGAATAGGCACAGGCTTGTTTCCCTGCCTCAGAATGAATCAGGAAGAACGCAGCAGAAGCGGTGCCATGTCTGCTACAACAACAGGCTGAGGGCGAGGTCAGGTAAAAAGTCCACCGTGGAGTGCAAGGTGGCACTCTGTGCTGTAGGGTGCTTCTTTGATTACCACTCCAAGCAGGATTTCTAATAATCATAGTGAAAGTGCCAAAGAAAATTACAATATGTACAGTATATATATAGGCAAAAAGTGGAAGTAAACCAATTTATTGTTATACAAAAGTCATGTATTATGAGAAAATTGATACAAATACAATTACACCATAATAATATGTGAAAGTGACACATATGTATATAATAAGTGACATTCATATGATTAGAACCTATAGAAATATATAAATCAGTGAAAAAAGACACCATAAATTGTATATAAAACGTTTACAAAGCATTTACAGTCAGGACCCCCAATACACGATTCCACGATGCGCGAAAACCCTAATACACGAGTTACCCCTCGAAAATAACATTAATTAATTAAACATTAATTACGCGAGGTGGTACCACAATACACGAATCGAGAGCTAAGAAGGGCCAAATCCGCTATTCCCGCTTGATACGCGAGCACGTCTACGTTTCGCGAGGCCCAGGAGTAGCTCCGAAAAGAGAAGAAGACGGGCATACGCCTGCCTTCCCTCCCGCTTACCCTCCCTCCCTCCCTCCCACAGTCCCGCTCAAGCGCTCATAGCCGTGCGGAGTGACCAAACGTTTGTAGTGCCTGCCACTTTTTTCGCCATGCCACGCCAATATAAGAAGATAACACACAAAATGAAGGTGGAAGTGTTGGATCGCAAGAAAAAAGGAGAAGGAAGTGCAATAGGCTTGTCAGAGTAAACTGTTCGTACGATTTGGTCAGGGAGGGAGAAGTTGGAGAAAATCGTGAAGTCCTACGGTCCTAGTCCTAGTCTATCTACTACTAATTTTAAGGTAAGGTTTCATTGTTCTTCTTATATATAAGATATAGACTGTACTGTAGAGCCAAAAATATTGAAAATAGGCCATAATTGAGAGATGTCACCCAATCTAATTATTCCCATTTAAAGTTAGTTCCACAATACACGAATTCACAATGCCTCCTGTCACCCCTATTCTCGCGAATTGGGGGTCCTGACTAACTAAGTGAAAGTGACACGAAACCTAATATTTGATTGCCAAAGTATAATAAACACCTGCGATAACGAATAATCAGTGCCTAATATAACAATAACCTACCTCAATTACTAATAAAATTTACGGTATCGAGTGAAAATTAGCATTATCAGTGAGTGACACTCTAAAGCATATTTATCAAAGTGAAAGTGACACAAGACACAATACTTGATGGCCAAAGTATAATAAACACCTGTGATAACGAATAATCAGTGCCTAATATAACGATAACCTACCTCAATTACTAATAAAATGTACGGTATCGAGTGAAAATTAGCATTATCAATGACAGTGACACAATACTTGATGGCCAAAGTATAATAAACCTGTAATAACGAATAATCAGTGCCTAATATAACAATAACCTACCTCAATTACTAATAAAATGTACGGTATCGAGTGAAAATGAGCAATATTAGTGACAGTGATACCCTAATAAACATACTTTATATAATTGGCCTCAAAATAACTATAAAAATATCAAATAAACCACATTCTCAATATCAAACACTAAAATCGTCTAAGGGAGATAAATACTTTGGCGCGACGAGCGGCTAGGTGCGTCGTGGCCGGGGCGACGCATCCGAACACAGGAAGAATTTGCCACTGCCTCGCACTACACTCGCAACAACACTGAGGCCGTTAGAATTATCGGAGGAGGCTGAGGTTGCCACCAACGGTTTTATCGTAAGCTAACTTATCGGACTTACTGAGCTCATATGACGCAAAATCGCGTCATAAACTTATTGGAGAGGCATGGAGATAAGTCCATATGACGCGATCGCGTCATATGAGTTTTTGGTTATAAGTTCCATATATGGCGCAAGGAGTTAATGAGTTGATAAAAGACTAAACAACTTAATTCTAGTATATAACTGGTCCTAATGTGTTCATATATATCGATAATGTTGGCGTTAATGAAGCCTTTCTCATCATCTTCTGGGCTTCTGTTACATATATTATCGAAATATAACTTCTGAAGTAGTTTGCACATTATGCTATCATAAGTAGGGATATTACATAAATAATTGACTTCATATGAGTATGCAGTTTACCCCTATATTACTGCAATTTTTCAATAAATATGGTCAAAATACCGAGAGGGGAAAAATACACTCGGTAATCATATTATTTTCCTTATTTACACTTGTAAGAGTCCCATATTCTGGTAAGCAATCTTGCGCAGGTTTATGTGTGTATGTATGGTTTCAATTATGTACTGGAACCAACTTCACTTGTGTCATTGCTGTTAAACATACATTACTTTACACAGAAAATCCTTTCCTCCATCTTCCTTAGCCGTAGATATAAAGTTTTCTTTGGATAGTAAAGAAACCCGAAAATGTATAATTTTAGGACTGACTATAATAGTTCACCATTATTTTTGGTATAAATTAATAATGATGTCTTACTTGATGTGGTTTTTACTTTGAAATATTTGTTTTATATTTATATAAGCATACAATTAACAAAATGTCTCCAAAATAAATTAACAGTGAAAACATAAAGTACATTTTAGATCGTTTCTCTTGTCGTCTGCGCTTGTAAAGAGGCTTTGGCCGCAGCCGCCATGCCCATACATTTGCGCCTGTTCACACTTGTATTTTGAAGTGCTTTACTTAATTTGATTGTAATAACTAACCTAACCAGCTGAACCTAACCTAATGCAATACAATTCAGTACAAAATAAGTAAAAATACATCGAAATACAATCATGATTAAGTACGAATGTAGAGGCTATGGCTAAGGTCTCACGCTCCCCACTTCTACAGTAATAATACTCCAGATTTTGGAGCGAAATATGTTGCTGGTTATGAAAACGTGACAATAAGAGGATGCAGAGACATATTAGTTTTTCAAGTTTTCATAAAGTATCGAGGAATCAGCTGCTAAATGATTTAATTTGCCATCAGGTAGAAATAACCCTAAGCTATAGCCACAGTATACCTTGAGCGTGACGTCACCATTTTACAAGACTTGCACACTTCGGCGCCCTTCAAGAAATTAGAGTATACAGTAGGTTTACTTGTTAGTATCTATATACTTTGATTTTTGACTGCCTTTGGATACAATATGTTGAGGGGGGGGGGGGGGGGGGGGGGGGGGTTTGCCCCCCCCACCCCCCCCCCCCCCATTACATATTGTCATCCTCATATATATTGCCAGCAGGGGCCAAATTACCAAAAAATCTACGTCAAACTAGACGCGCACTTAACTACGGCGATCGACAATGTAAACATGACGGGGGCGGGAGAGGCGTCGGACCTTTGCAATCATTTTCCCATCTATTTTGAATGCCATTGGATACAATTATATATTCCTCACCCCCCCATGACATATTATCATCATCATATATATTGCCAGCAGGAGGCAAATAACCAAAACAAAAAATCTCGGTCAAAATACACGCGAAAAAATCGACGTCAAACTAGACGCGCACTTAACTACGGCGATCGACAATGTAAACATGACGGCGGCGGGGGAGGCGTCGGACCTTTGCAATCATTTTCCCATCTATTTTGAATGCCATTGGATAAAATGATATATTCCTCACCCCCCCATGACATATTATCATCATATATATTGCCAGCAGGAGGCAAATAACCAAAAAAATCGCGGTCAAAATAGACGCGAAGTTAACCGTGGCGATCACTATGTAAACATGACGACCGTACACCCGCTAACTACATCCATCCCCAGGGATCTGCCTTGTGTGGGCCGATCGGCTTTTTGCAGACTCCCATTTTCTTATGTTCTTATGTACTGTATTTACGTAGCTGGTCATTAACCTAACCTGGGCATACTGGGGGCTGCTGCCCCCAGAACCCCGCTGGTCTTGGGCTGAAAAGTGATAAAAAACACATATCTCTTACCTCATTATTCAAAGTTTTGTATTTTGACAGGGATCTGCCTTGTGTGGGCCAATCGGCTTTCTGCAGACTGCCATTTTTCTCATGTTCATATTAATGAATCCTGATAAATTGAACATTTTTAAATCATTAATTGTATGGGTAAGATCATGTGTAGCGGGTAGAACTGTTTTTCAGATATGATAGGGATCTGCCTTGTTTGGGCCAATCGGCTTTCTACAGACTCCCATTTCTTATGTTCTTATGTTCTATTTACTAAGAATCATTGAACAATGTATTTAACCTTACCAAAAACTAACCTAATTTAGTATATTAGTGGACTATTTATGAATGTAAAATGTAAAAATACATTGTAACATTACCAAATTGAGATATAAGTATAGGTCTCCCCACTATGCAGGATTATACCATTGTATATGTGGTGATGGGCTGGTCTATCAGAGTGAGAACTGAGCAATCTCTGCCATACCCATAGCTTACTCTGACTGTTCCTTTTACTTATATATTTTCTAGATCTCTTCCGTGGATTGACCTCCCAATCTACCAAGATTGGAAGCCAAAGCGTCACATTTTTCCTTTGCCCCACAACTTTCTCTTCATAATTGCTGAGGGGCACAGGGCCCTGGGTGGGGCTTTGGTTTCCCGGGCACTTCTGCACCCTCCTCAGCTCCCCGCCATGGAGTGGCTTCGGTCACCCAGGCTTTATTGTGGTCGGCAGGGAGGGTTCTGTAGGGGCGCCCGGTTATGGCCTTGGTCTTGCTCGGGGCCTTGGGGCTGTTCGGCCAGGCAGCTTGGGGAACAACAACAACAACAACAACAACAACAACATACCATTGTATATATTATTGTAAAAAGTTAAATAATTACCGGTAATTGTATGTATTCTGAATATTTTTTTTGTCCACAGCCCATCTTGATAGATGGCGCCGGGCACCTTTTGGGTCGCCTGGCCGCTATTGTGGCCAAGACCACTTTGGCTGGACAGCGCGTCGTCGTTGTCAGGTGAGTAACAATAGACCAACAGTGTTTTTGTGTTTGTGCTGATGAGATTCCAGTTACTATTTTAATTGCTCAGCTACCTAAAGGAAAGCTTATTGTTAATCGTGAAAACCTTGTCTTGTACGTTACTGGTGAGGTATATAATTTCAAATTAAACAGCATAGGCACAGTTTGCATGGACTAGATTGAATTTGTTTAACCCTTGGGATATAGTCCAGGAGCCAAGGGGTGTTTGCATGCATGAAAGGGACAGAAAATCACCCGCTTGATTTAGTTAGAGGGTCCACTGGGACACCTTTTTAGTGAGGGTAGACATCCCAAAACCCGGCAGTTATCGTGTTATTCGGGATTTTCGCTGAATTTAATGAAATCAAAATACAGTCAGGACCCCCAATTCGCGAGAATAGGGGTGACAGGAGGCATCGCGTATTGTGAATTCGGGTATTGTGGAACTAACTTTAAATGGGAATAATTAGATTGGGTGACATCTCTCAATTATGGCCTATTTTCGAAATTTTTGGCCCTATTTTCGACATTTTTGGCTCTACAGTACAGTCTATATCTTATATATAAGAAGAACAATGAATAAAAATATGAAACTATCCTTAAAATTAGTAGTAGATAGGCTAGGACTAGGACTAGGACCGTAGGACTTCACGATTTTCTCAAACTTCTCCCTCCCTAACCAAATCGTACGAACAGTTTACTCTGACAAGCCTATTGCACAGTTTCCTTCTCCTCTTTTCTTGCGAAACAACAATTCCACCTTCATTTTGTGTGTTATCTTCTTATATTGGCGTGGCATGGCGAAAAAAGTGGCAGGCACTACAAACGTTTGGTCACTCCGCACGGCTATGAGCGCTTGAGCGGGACTGTGGGAGGGAGGGAGGGAGGGTAAGCGGGAGGGAAGGCAGGCGTATGCCCGTCTTCTTCTTTTTTCAGAGCTACTCCTGGGCCTCGCGAAACGTAGACGTGCTCGGGTATCAAGCGGGAATAGCGGATTTGGCCCCTTCTTAGCTCTCGATTCGTGTATTGTGGTACCACCTCGCATAATTAATGCTTAATTAATTAATGTTATTTTCGAGGGGTAACTCGTGTATTAGGGTTTTCGCGAATTGTGGAACCGTGTATTGGGGGTCCTGACTGTAACTCCTTTTTTTTACGTGTGACGGTTACATAAATTGCAATAACTCGGCCATGAAATGGTCTACAGAGCTCTTTCACCACTCAAAATAAAGCTTAAAGAATTATCTATTCAATGGATACAAACACAATAAGATTGGTCAATACCCAAGGTCACAAGAGGTCAAAGTATGACCTTTTCTGATGAGGAACTAAAATTTATGACTTTTCAAATTTAAATATTTGTGAAAAATAGGTAAATGGATTGAACGTTTAATGCTTTTATATTCTGGTTAGGTACACCATAGGCAAGTTTTTGAAATTAGTTGGAAAAGTTGATTACGTATTTTAACCCCTTGGCGTCCAGTACAATAATATGAAGTTTGCGAATGATATACCAATAATAGCTATGTATTGGTTATATAATTATGGTACTACTGAGTCAGTTAAAGTTCTATCAAAACACACTGTATCACAGTATCACACATTGCATATATATCTTCAAAGCAGATTTCAATTATTTGTTGTCACATTAATGAATTACCTACTTTTGGGAAGAGGGGTGAGCCGGGGATACAGTTGGAAATGTATTCTGTGATGTGTCACATTAATGGCCTAGGTTTTGACATCCTTTCACCTGACATTTGCAGTAAGGGCAGCATTTCATATCTAGTTGTCTGCAGACACAGCATTTAGTAGAGCAGGAGGTACATTTACAAGGCATTGCAAAGTCATCCGGTAGCAAGACTTGAAGATGGTCCGGTTGAAGAATGCCATCTTCTTCAATGAAACCAAAGTCTCTGGGATCCAGTTGAGGATTGTTTAGGCAGTGTAGCTGTAGATATGTCCCAAAGAATGCCCTGAGGACATGACCTTTGACTGATCGGCTGGTGGGAGGCAGTTCCAAAATGGTCTTTTTGCTGTGGTGGTTGAGGTAGTACCGTAATTCATCCATTGTTCTGCATGAGGTTCCTGATTTGTATACATTCACAAGGAACTCTTCCACCAAGATGAAGTTAATACAGTTCAATTCCTTTCCAAAATCAATCAGATAATGCACTGGATCTGCCTTCAGTGCAGCAGCCTTTGTACCAAATTTACTTGTGGAATCACAACCAGTGAGATGGTGCAGGGCAACTAAGATTTTGCAAGTATCTGATCCCAACTTATCGCCTAGAACATGAAGGGGTATGTATCTTGTGGTATTACCAACACCAGCATGAATCCACATCTCTCGTAGGCCATGTGCCTTCAGAAGCGACCAGTAGTGTAGGGCCAAGATTACTACATCAGTATCATTTGATATAATAACCACTCTCTTAGTCCCATTCTCAACTGCATGACGAGCATGTGGGATAATTCTGACGTCGGCCTCTTCAATCGTTGTGTCTAGATCAGGTAATGGTGTCTCTTTTCCATTCAAAATAGCCAGGCATGGTTCAATTTCAGGTGGAAGTCCAATCGAGCTAATAACTGTCTGTCATCGGTTTTGGCTTGGTTAAGGGGAGCGTCCGCCATGTATTTCAAAATGGTCCGATCGTGTTATTTTTTTTACAGGTGATAGATACCACTTCTAGGAACAATATATCCAAAAATTAATACATTCGGATGAATAGTTTTTTCGCCACTTTGGTGGTGCAATCAGCCTCTGGAGCAGTGGACCACTGGTTCCCATTTCCAGAAAATTCCTGTGCTTGGTATGCTTCCAGCCAGGGCCCCACTGGGGTAAATAAAATAGCAAAACTGTGGTGGAACTGCCATCCGGGTGAGGGTCTGCTCCTTCAGTGTTCATGGTTATAATCCACTTAGTGGAAATGGCACGTGGAGTGGGTCAGTCGGGGCATGTCTGGGAGCCTGGAGGCAGTTTCTGCCATGGCCATCCCTTTTGGGGCGCTTCCTCTGGAAGCGAGGCGTCAGATTTGATGAGATTTGATGATGAATAGTTTTTTCGCTACCTCAGATTTTCGCATTTTGGCCAAATTTTCAAAACCTAAAAACTAAAAATTTTTTGGTCCAATCTACATAAAAAAAAATACCATTGGAAAGAGGAGAAGAAATGCAATAAAATGTACGGAGGGATTTTTGATACACCTTATAGTTTTTTATTATTATTATTTTTTGTTTTTTGTTTTTATATATTTAAACGGTTTCAAGCCTCCTGTCAAAAAAGTTATGGGTTTATCAAAAATTCCTCAGTATATTCTACTGCATTTACTCTCCTCTTTCCAATGGTTTTTTATTTATTAAAATCGGACCAAAATTACGAAAGTTTTTAGGTTTTTTCTTCGAATAATTATAGTTTTGAGAAAAAGGCGAAAAACTAAATTGTTTCCACATAGTGATTTTGATAATTTAATTTGACTTTATATTGTCCTTGTCCCAATTTTGGTTTGTTTAGTTTGCAAGTTTTACATTTTAATTTATCCATTACCCAACGATTCCTCTCTCAAATGACGATTTATTGCATCTGTTTGCTCTTGATTGATTTGATACATGTTCTGGTACTAAGATCCAGTGCAATTTACTATACCACACTATACACATATACACTATACCACATAATTATACAACGTAAGTACGGTGGTGCATGGGGGGGGGGGCTGTATTTACGGTAATTTTTATTTTACGAGTAAAATTTTGCCAGGAGATGCCTAGTGTTGCCCTCACGGGAGCAGTGAAAATCTCAATTTCGGATTTTTCAACTTGCACCTCTAATACCCCATGGCGGATGCTCCCCTTAACCCTTCCTACTCGGCCTGTCTTACCTAAGGACGGTCGCCCGTACCCGGGCGAAATGGCTGAAAAACGTCTAGGCCTAGGCTACCGTATTTATGTTTCTTTTCACTGCTAGAACTTATCCACTCATCTATAATCGTAGTGCGGTTTTCAATCTGTATTTTGGCGTTGAGTAGAGCTCTGTAAGTCAACTGGTTCAGTTGTGATGATGATTTCAGTGGAGCAAATATTGCAGAGATTTGCCAATATGGGGGCTTTTCAGACACTAATTTCGTCTGACGTCAGAACAATAACATTGAAGAGTCTTCTCCTTCTTGTTTTCGGAGGTGCGGTGACGCAACGCTTGGGTTGGTTGACATACGTCGTACGCACGGCGTTCAGACCAAGCTTAATTAGGCTATTAAGCTGCCGTCTTAGGTAAGGACGGCCGGGTAGCGGCCCTTCTGCAGAGCTGTCCTTACCTAAGGTATCCCTGGTAGGAAGGGTTAACCCTTCCTACCCGGGCTACCTTAGGTAAGGACAGCTCGGCAGAAGGGCCGCTACCCGGCCGTCCTTACCTAAGACGGCAGCTTAATAGCCTAATTAAGCTTGGTCTGAACGCCGTGCGTACGACGTATGTCAAC
Organism: Paralithodes platypus; assembly: GCA_032716605.1. Classification (NCBI taxonomy): domain Eukaryota; kingdom Metazoa; phylum Arthropoda; class Malacostraca; order Decapoda; family Lithodidae; genus Paralithodes; species Paralithodes platypus. The sequence goes on along the minus strand of CM064527.1, from coordinate 44,348,362 downwards.
CAACCCAAGCGTTGCGTCACCGCACCTCCGAAAACAAGGAGAAGACTCTTCAATGTTATTGTTCTGACGTCAGACGATATTAGTGTCTGAAAAGCCCCCATATTGGCAACATCTCTGCAATATTTGCTCCACTGAAATTGTCATCACAACTGAACCAGTTGACTTACAGAGCTCTACTCAATGCCAAAATACAGATTGAAAACCGCACTACGATTATAGATGAGTGGAAAAGTTCTAGCAGTGAAAAGAAACATAAATACGGTAGCCTAGGCCTAGACGTTTTTCAGCCATTTCGCCCGGGTACGGGCGACTGTCCTTAGGTAAGACAGGCCGGGTAGGAAGGGTTAAGATGCGTTTTCGAATGAGTTTCTGTAGCTTGGATTTGTTTGCAGATGAGGCCCAGAATGCATCCATTGTGACTGGCAATTGCGTTCCTGTACCTGTCCCATATAAATCAATTGGGCTGCAACCACACCTTCTAGTTCTTTCGCTGTCCTTCACTGAACCCTCAATGTATGTGTCAAAGACGAAGTCGACACGTTTAGAGTTGCTGCCAAGTCCATATGACACCTCCAAGAACTTATCGCAGAGTTCACCAAAGGTGTTCATCTGGGATACCCACATACGACGAAGGCCTGCCATTACATCAATGATAGTCACTGTATTTGCTGGCTTCCATTTAGATGGTGGTATATAGTCTGCTTTTTCAAGGTGTTTTTCTAACTCGGTGCACAGTTCACTTTTGTTTGGTTTGGTCATTAGTCCATTCTTGTCAAAGAGGTAACTGCTGTCAATCAGGTCAAACCCCAGCAATGTCATAGATCTTCTGGGTTTCTGCCATTTGCTTCTTGGTCTCTTTGCTTGTAGACTTATAGGTACTTTGGTCTCCCTTCATGGATTTGAATGTCTTAAGGTTCGTCCTGTGAATGGTATCAAAGATGGATCTGTGTTTCATTACGATTCTTTCATTTCGGAATGTTTCATACTTCTTCCTAGATCTTTCATCAAATTTGAGCAGATTGTCACAGATTTCCTTTGTCATAATTTCCTGTGTGAGGATGTTGTGAAGCTTGTCTTTGTCTCCTTCACACGGTAACGTCATGGGGTTGTCATGTTCTTTTACATACTCAATCATATCCTGAATCAATGTCTCAGATGACCTTGTTGCTGATAAGTTGAACTCGTGGTTTACTAAAAGTTCTGTGCTAGGTGTGACGACTCCACTGACCTGACATTGGAAATTGACAACAGCTAACATTTCATGGTAAATGATCTCCCACTGAGCAACGAATTGCTTCTTTTTGGTGCTACCGATAATACCCCCAGCACTCTTCTGGGATCGATTTATCGTCTGCTCGAGACACATGTCTGCCCCTACAGCACTGAATGGTCCATCTGTCCGCTTCACCACGAACTTGCCTGCCAGGAAACTCTTGTACACATCTTCTGGTAGCTTTCTCATATCTTCTAGGTATAATGAAGCCCATCTAAAATAGTTGGCCCTATCACATCCAGCAAATAGCGGCAGCACAGATTGAACACTTTGGAGATGGAGTTTCCAGTCTCCCTCACGGTCTGCCCTAACCAAGTCCTTTAGAACAGCCACCATTCTGACGAAGTGGTCCCAGAATGTAAAAGTCTCTGACGCTGCACTTCTCTGACATCTAAATTTATTGAAGTCTTCAACCATGACTTCTGAGTTTGACATAAATGCCTCCAAATGAACCTTGCTTTCCTCCCTCTTCTTTTCTGCTACAGAGTTTTTCAACAGTCTCAGATGCTCAAGCTCATCCCTGTACCTCTCAATTCCTTCCACTTTGAAGAACTCTTCCCACTGCAGCCTTTCTATACACTCAGAGAGCATGAACAAACCCTTCAACGACCTCGTATAATGTGATCCATCAAGAACTGATCTTACCACATTTTGGCCAAATGCTTTAGACTCTACCAATATAGTTTCTGCTCCACTGCCATTAATGAGCTTTCCTATCGCACCCATGACTACCTTAATCATAATTATGAAAAGAGCCCAGACATAACACCAAGTTATTAAATTCAAATGGTTTGCTCATGGTGATTTCACGGGCAATGTGATACACCCCCTCATCACATACCACGGGCAAGTGTGTTTGGTCTAGTTGACTCAAAATATTCTGGAAGTTTTTTAATGCTGTGTAAACTGTGCCATATTCCGTAACAGGGTGGGGAAGGACTGGTAGGAAACCTACAACCTTCTGACACACATTCTCATCAGTAATATTATTTTTATTAATCTCACCACCACACCCCCAATGAAATTAATTAAAGTATATATGATCCACCGGGATTCGAACCCGGGTTATCACACACATATTTTTGCCACCTTAACCATTACACCACCAGGACGGTTAAAGGTTTATGCACACGCCTACGACTTATTATCCATTCTCGAATACTGGATATTAATCTAATCATGTTCATATTCCCAACCGCACTATGGTAGCCTACTGTTAAGAGAGTTAAAGGCACTCCAAGAGGGCATTGTTTGGTCCATAGTTGTTTCTTTAACACCTTCCGTCATACATGATAGATCCATTCTACTTACAGTCCAAGCTACATAGCTTGGACTAGGAAGGACATATGTCCTTCCTGCTGACACTTTTTGCATGTGATTTGTCTATTTTGTACAGTTCTTCCGGAACTTCGTAGATTGTTGGAAGGCTTGGCTTTTTGGCAGTTTTCGTGTAAGGAAACAAAGTCTGGTAACCTAACTCTTGTGTGAATTGTCTCTCTCTGTGGGTGACACCAGTCTCCGATATCTTAGGCTTACTATTCAGAGTCACTCCTTGAAGTTTGTCCTGCATAAGAATCATAACAGTGTCATGACTTCCTCCTATGCCAGATAGTGTTGCTTCCTCATGATCAAAATTATCAAAGGCCCCCAACGTGAAGCTTGATGTGTTTAAATGACTAGGAAGTGGGACCTGACCCTGACTTGCTTCTGTAACAAATGATGCCATATCAGAATGATAGCGGAGTAGCTCGTCATAACTAATTGCCAGTCCAAACCTATTGAGACTAGAAATAAGCGTTTTTGACCTACACACATAAATAGCTTCAGAGTTCAACATGTGCAAAGGGCTTCGCTTTTTACCATTATTTACAATGTAAAAGATGACTTGATACACAGATAGTACTTTTTTTATCTTGGAAGATCTAGTGTCACTCATAAATTTCAGGCTCACCATCTACAATATTGTCACTACATACATACATACATAAAATTTTAAGACTGAGTGTTCCACACATAAGTGCAGTTTCAGTCTCTTGTCCTAATGGCGGCATTCCAGGCAACCCTGTTAAGGGCTGCTTCACTTGTCAAGTTCTTGGATTTGAGATCGGCGCGTATAGTCCGATCCCAGGTCTTCCTCGGTCCACCCCTTGGTGCAGCTCCCTCCACAATCACAGACCTGCATTTTTTCACCCAATTTTGTTCATCCATTCTCTCCACATGTCCATACCATCCCAGTCTACTTGTACGCATCACCTCGCTAATACTCTTTATACCTAAACGTCTCCTCAGCTCAACATTTGTTATTCTATCCTGTAGCCTGGCCCCACACATCCATCTCACCATTCTCATCTCATTACGCTCCATTCTGTTGACATCCTCTACTTTAACGGCCCATGTTTCTGAGGCATACGTCATTGCACTTCTAACACATGAGGCATACACCTTTCCCTTCAGGGGGAGAGGCATTGTTTTCATGGTCAGGATTGGCATCAATTCTCTGAACTTCCCCCAGCCACACCTAATTCTAGCAACAGTGGCAGCCTCGGCCCCACCACCGGCAGAGATGGTATCTCCTAGGTAACAAAACTTGTTCACCAGCTCCAAAGACTCATTTCCAAAATTCACAGCCACAGGATCATCACTTAACACAAGCTCGCCTTTGCACACTACGCACTCAAATTTCTCTATTTCTGACTTATCCTTCGGCAGGGGCCCCTTTATTCTACTACAGCGCTTACTCCCATGGTGTACCCAACATCGACAGATGCTACATTGAATTGAGTTAACGCCCACTCCCTTTCCACACACTGCACATGGGTATGCACCGCTCTTTTCCACATTGCCTCGTCTCAAACTACAATGCATAACCTTGGTTTTGTTAATATTGACTCTTAAACCCTTGCTCGCCATGCCCTCTCTCCACTCTCTGAATTTGGCTTCAGCATCCTGCATACTGTCAGCTATTAGGACTAAATCGTCTGCATAAAACAGTTCCAACGGGAGTCCGCCTCTAAAAATTCTAGACAGCGCCTCCAAGACCATAATAAAGAGGAGGGGGCTTAACACTGAACCCTGATGGACTCCAACACGGACTGCGAACTCATCACTCAGTACACCCTTCACCCTCACCGAACTTCGCGAATCCTCATACATCTTCATTATCACACGCACCAGCCACTCTTCCACACCAAGTTTCCTCATAGCCCACTGTACAACATCTCTAGGTACCCTATCAAAGGCCTTCTCCAGGTCCACAAACACAAAGTAAAGATCCCTGCCTTTTAGTAAGTATCTTTCCTGTATCTGCCTGACTATGAAGATAGCATCGGTTGTACCACGTCCTGGCATAAAACCAAACTGCATATCATCAATAGAGATGCTTTGCCTGATCAAACCCTCAAGGACTCTCTCACAGACCTTCATGATTTGGTCAAGCATTTCAGGCCCCTATAATTTCCTCTATCTAGCGCATCCCCTTTTCCTTTGTATATATTTACTATTACACTTTTGAGCCAATCCTCTGGGATTTTCTCATCTTTAATAATGGTGTTTATCAACTCAGTGACTAAGTTTACACCAATCTCCCCTGAGGCTTTTATCATCTCAGCGCTGTAAAATATCAACATCAAAAAGAGCTGAAAAAAAGTCTGCAACGTCACTGGGAATTATCATGTCAGAATATGCTTTCTCAAGTTCATTGGCATCACAGAATCTGTCATTCAGCTCAAAGTCTTCGTTGAGGATGCAATCTCTCAACATGGTACCACACTTTCTTACGGTTTCCCTATCTAACGACCTTTCACTTCTCTCTGGCTCTGTCTCAGCTGCACCTGGCTTGAAAACAATGGTGTTTTTTTTTTAACCGGTTGGGACAAAAAATTAGACATCCCCCCCCAAACAGGTGGATTAGGTAAATTTTCACATCCCTGTTTGTGTACGTAAAACGAGTTTGATCATTACTCCGCGCTTCATTACAGCACTTGGAAATATAAGTCAGGTTATAGCATCTCCCCGAGTTCAACCCTGGTTCTAAATCTTTCATAAAATTTGCAAAGATATCAAACTTCTGCTGGCCAGTTGGCGTTGACGATGATTCAGTTGCTACTTTCTCTCCTTTCCTGATGTAGTTACGAATACACTGGCTGTGACAGTAAAGATCCGCTCCAAATACGGCATTCGCATCTTGCAAGTCGGAAGTTCGGGTAAACACATCATCCTGAAGTATCATGGCTGCCTTTAGGAATGATTCAGCCCGTCCTTTTTCAGAAATCCTCCATTTATCGTATACGTTGTTGTGTTTTGGATTTCCACAAATCATACATTTCTTTAAAAACTTGTTAATATTAGCTGGCAGAGATGCGGGGTCTCGAGAATCCACCATCGACCGTCTACTCCTTTTAGAGGATTAGCTATCCTCTGGGGAATAAGCAGCAATATCCGTGGAGACTTCGGTTAACTGCTTGAGTTTATCCAGTGTTTTCTTGAGGGTATACTGTTTATAACATTCGTTAGTAACATGGTACAAGAATTTGTCTTTGTCCACTTGCTTCAGTCTTTCAAAAACTATGTCCTTTCTTACTTCCGCTGCTTCAATGATACGTGCCCTGCCATTCTCTGTGCTGGTCGTTTCACATTTATCATCATACTTTTGGCAGATTATGCATTTCTTGGGATCGCAAGAACCACTTGAGGATGGTGACTGTGATGCCCTTAATCTTTTCTTTGGTAAGCCAGACATTCTTCACTGAAAACAAAAAAACAAAAATTATTTTCCCCAAAATTTTAAATGAACAATATATGAACAGAGAACATAAAATATACCTGATTAACTCATTTTTGCATTCCTATTGCAATCCTAAAGAATACAAATTACGGCATATATCTGTTGTGCTTCAGTACGTTGATACGGTATATATACCTTTTATTGATTGCTACAAAGGGGTTAAAATACGTAATCAACTTTTCAAACTAATTTCAAAAACTTGCCTATGGTGTACCTAACCAGAATATAAAAGCATTAAACGTTCAATCCATTTACCAATTTTTCACAAATATTTAATTTTGAAAAGTCATAAATTTTAGTTCCTCATCAGAAAAGGTCATACTTTGACATCTTGTGACCTTGGGTATTGACCAATCTTATTGTGTTTGTATCCATTGAATAGATAATTCTTTAAGCTTTATTTTGAGTGGTGAAAGAGCTCTGTAGACCATTTCATTGCCGAGTTATTGCAATTTATGTAACCGTCACACGTAAAAAAAGGAGTTATTTTGATTTCATTAAATTCAGCGAAAACCCCGAATAACACGATAACTGCCGGGTTTCGGGATGTCTACCCTCGCTAAAAAGGTGTCCCAGTGGACCCTCTAACTAAATCAAGCGGGTGATTTTCTGGCCCATTCATGCATGCAAACACCCCTTGGCTCCAGGACTAATATGGGAGGCCTCATATTAGGCAAAACAAAATAATTGGCAGGAATCCGGGAGGCCTCATATGAGGCAAAATTGCCGCTAAAATCATCATAACACAGCAACTACGTGTCACAGCGATGTCATCTCAACGGCATTCTACAGACAAAAAGTTCTACAATTTGCAAAAAAAAAAAAAAAAAAAAAAAAAAAAAAAAAAACTGCTCTAGCTGGTCTCAATCAGTAGCTAATGAATTATGAAGTTTGCCTGTACCAAAAGGGCCCCGGACACAGCGATCGGGATCATATGAGGCCCCCCGGATTTTGTGGGTTAATATACCGGTAGAACAAGGTGACTGTTCCTTTTACTTATATATTTTCTAGATCTCAAGTGACGGCGTCTCTTGTGTGGATTGACCTCCTAATCTACCAAGATTGGAAGCCAAAGCGTCACATCTTTCCTTTGCCCCTCAACTTTCTCTTCATAATTGCTGAGGGGCACAGGGCCCTGGGTGGGGCTTTGGTTTCCCGGGCGTTTCCGCACCCTCCTCAGCTCCCCGCCATGGAGTGGCTTCGGTCACCCAGGCTTTATTGTGGTCGGCAGGGAGGGTTCTGTGGGGGCGCTCGGTTATGGCCTTGCTCTGGGCCTAGGGGCTGTTCGGCCAGGTAGCTTGGGGGAAAACAACAACAACAAGGTTCTACCTATTATTTGACCTAGCATGAGACAACCTTTTGTAAAGAATCTTCATTCATATCTATATTGTTTTTATGTAACTATGTTGAATTACATTTATGATTAGTAAATAATTCTAGCTAGGAGAAATGTGGTAGATAAATCAATAAACCATTTCAGGTGTGAGAAAATCAACATGTCTGGGTCCTTCTACCGCAACAAGCTGAAGTACTTGGCTTTCCTGCGTAAGAGGTGTAACGTGAACCCCAAGCGAGGCCCCTTCCATCACCGTTCCCCCGCCAGGATCTTTCAGAGGACTGTCAGGGGTAAGACTTTACAAGTTAGATTATCAGTACAGGTCTCCGTCGATTTATGATTGGGTTACGTTCCTGAAATTATAATGTAAAACTTGCAAAATATACAAACCAAAACTTATACGAACACAGTAAAAAGACAAAACAACCAATCAAAATCACTATGTGGAAACAACGCTTAAGTAAAATAATAATTTATAAATTAAAATGTAAAACTTGCAAACTAAGCAAACCAAAATTGGGACAAGGACAATATAAAGTCAAATTAAATTATCAAAATCGCTATGTGGAAACAACGCTTACTAAAATGAAAATTATTAAATAAAAGAACACAATCCACCACATAGGGTGTACATAACTACATGAGCAAGTTAATCTATTTCCAATAGAACACAAACCCGATCTTAAATAGAAAAATCCTAGTGAACCCTAATATTAACCCTTTCACGTATATGACGCGATTTTGAGCCTATTGGGGATACTTGAAAGCCTTTGTTACCATCAGGGGTATTTAGAAACCTTCAGTTTAGTTACTTCAACCTCTGCAGTTGTCTGTTGAGTTAGCTGTGGGCAGAAAACTAATTTTGGAGAGGTAATTATAAGAGTGAGAGAACTCTATTTCTTATTGCTAATCTGGCAACCTCTGCGTCATATATGCGTGAAAGGGTTAAAAGTTATCTGAATAAGGGTCTAGTGAATATTGGTGACTTAACTATAATTTCACATTTAATTTATGTCTATATTCTTTAACCCTTGTCTAGCGGGGTGTTTTGGGCTCATTTGGGCATATTCAGGCCCTCCTGCATGATAAATCAAGCATCTGCATGAAAAACAAAAATATTTAGCAAAAAACTAGGCACTAAAAGCTTCAAAATGAGACCAGAACGAGCTACGTAGCACTCGTGGTTCTCTTGCAGTGGTGCCACGAACATGGAAGTTTAGCATATATCGGTATATTTTCCCCAGCTATGCTCACTACTGGCTACACTGCCGGCCTCTCGAGAACACAGGGAACATGAGTTAATGGGCGGCGGTAAGCCCTGGGAGTCGGCTGTCTGGCCCGCTGTGCTCCCGGCCATTTGCACTCTATTTTAACCCATTAAAAGCCTTAATAATGCTCCTAACTTGCTGCACGACTTAAGTCGAGCGCCGCTCTTTAACCCTTCCTACCCGGGCTGTCTTACCCAATGACGGTCGCCCCTACCCGGGCGAAATGGCTGAAAAACGTCTAGGCCTAGGCTACCGTATTTATGTTTATTTTCACTGCTAGAACTTTCCCACTCATCTATAATCGTAGTGCGGTTTTCAATCTGTATTTTGGCGTTGAGTAGAGCTCTGTAAGTCAACTGGTTCAGTTGTGATGACGATTTCAGTGGAGCCAATATTGCAGAGATGTTGCTAATATGGGGGCTTTTCAGACACTAATTTCGTCTGACGTCAGAACAATAACATTGAAGAGTCTTCTTCTTGTTTTCGGAGGTGCAGTGACGCAACGCTTGGGTTTGTTGACATACGTCGTATGCACGGCGTTCAGACCAAGCTTAATTAGGCTATTAAGCTGCTGCCTTAGGTAAGGCATACCGGGTAGCGGCCCTTCTTTCGAGCTGTCCTTACCTAAGGCAGACCGGGTAGGAAGGGTTAAGGGTTAAATTAGTGTCAGGAAATTCCAGTAATTGACTCTAAAAATAAATCTCTTGATAACAAGAACCTATTACGATATGTTGTAGTCATCTGTTGCGGGATGAAATTTCTCTTCTGGTTAAGATGGTCCAAGTTAAATTCCATGTTTCTTCCAGGAATGCTGCCATACAAGACTACACGTGGTCAAACCGCTCTGAAGCGCCTCAGGGGCTTTGAGGGCGTGCCTCCTCCCTATGACAAGACTGCCCGCAAAGTGGTGCCCGACGCTCTCAGAGTTATGCGCCTCAAGCCCGGACGCAAGGTAAACCCCATTGAATGATTTTATAATATTGAGATCTTGGTATCAGTAGAACAAATGACATGCACAAAAGTATTCTATGTAACCAATATCTGTGGTCTGTTTTTTAGGACCATTTGGGTGCTCCAGCGCAGAGCATCTAAGTGCCGTAGTCGCAATTTGATTTTTATGCTGAATGTTGATCTTGAATATACTGTAAGTCGAAATAGACTGCTCAAATGTAGAGTATTGGAGCATTAGAACATAAGACAATGGGAGTCTGCAGAAAGCCGATTGGCCTACACAAGGCAGATCCCTGTCACACCCAACCCTAATTATAAGCCCAGCTTAAATCCACCATTAGGACTTACCTCACCGAAATTTTCGGTCAGAGGTCAGAAAGACGGGTATCTGCACACATGGCCCACACCTGACAGATCGCCCTCACACCCAACCCATCTCGTCCATATGCCTATCTAATTGTATCTAAAAGCTCCCTATCGTTCTTGATCCCACTATAGCACTTGGTAGCCTATTCCACCTATCTACAACTCTTGTTACCAAACCAATATTTGCCTATATCTTTTCTGAAACTAAATTTATCTAATTTGAAACCATCTGTAAGAGTTCTTTTGCTATCACTGAGCTTTAGTACATTTTTCATGTCCCCTTTATTAATCCCACTAACCCACTCGAATACCTCTATCATGTCCCCTCTAACGAATGTAAGCCTAATTTCTTCAATCTTTCTTTATACGGAAGATTTCTAATATGGATAATTTTTGTCATTCTATGTTGCACTCTCCAATGAATCTATGTCCATTCTGTAATAAGGACACCAAAATTGAACAGCATAATCCATATGGGGTCTCACTAATGACAAGTAAAGTTTTAAGATAACATCAGCAGTTGTTACTCACACTCCTAGAGATGAACCCGAGAATCCTGTTCGCCTTGTTTCGAACGCTTATACTCTGTTTTCTAGGCTTCAAATCATTGCTAACAAACACACCTAGATCTTTCTCACAATTTGAGTTTTCTAATTCTATATTAGCTAGTTTATATTTAACATTTGTATGCATCTTCCCCTATCTTTAATACCTTGCATTTGTCAATTAAAATGCAAAACTTGCAAACTAAACAAACCAAAATTGGGACAAGGACAATATAAAGTCAAATTAAATTATCAAAATCGCTATGTGGAAACAACGCTTACTAATGAAATCACTACAAAAGAACACAATCCACCACATAGGGTGTACATCATACATGAGCAAGTCAATCTGTTCCAAGCAAACCAATCGCACATATAACGCACTATCGTCACGTTAAAGGAAGTAGTCAAGTTTGGGAAGTCCGGGACGTTCTGGCAAATTTTACTAAACTCTGCATGAATAAAGAAACTACATGTTAAATGTCAAAATATTATTTAAAATCAAATTTGCAACATGACAAGACATTATGTTAAATGTTAACACTTCATCTTCATAACTTCATAAATGTTAAACTTCATCTGCCAATTTACTGACCATTCGTGTAAGGTATCTAGATCCCTTTGGAGGCACTCTATATCTCTATCTGAATACATTTTTCTCCCCATTTTGGTATTGTCTGCAAATTTACTTATCCTACTAGTTATAACTAAATCAAGGTCATTTATGTATATAACAAACAACAGAGGACCTAATACAGATCCCTGGGGGACACCACTTTTGACTTCTCCCCATTCTGACTCTGTACCATTTATGCTGACTCTGCTTCCTACCAATTAGCCATGACCTAATCCATCCCAACAACGCCCCACCTATTCCATACTCATTCATTTTGTTTAACTGTTCTATTTCCTGTTTGTGTAGTACTGTGTGTTGGGCCGCCTGTCTCATGAGGTCGGGTGGAAGTACAAGGGTATTGTAGCCACCCTGGAAGCCCGTAGGAAGGTGAAGTGTGCCGTGGCGTTCAAGAAGAGGAAGACTGACGAGGTAAAGTATTGTGGACTGATTTGTTGTAGTTTTAATTAATTGCATATCTCATTCACTTCCATTATGTCCAGTATTTTATGATAAATTTTTTATTACACAAAACCCTTTGAAAGTAGTTGTTCTTGTACTTTTGGAAGGTATACAGACCCAACTACCAAGAGGACTTAAGAATGAGATATTGAAGTATATATTTATTTTGTTATATTGTTTGAAAGTACTAAATTGTGTAGCATGCTGTTCTTATATGATTTAGTAATAAAATATCCAGTATTCTATCTCTACCAAATTCTAATTTTGAAACCTTTTCTTGTTTGCAGAAAATAAAAGCCCGCGCCTTGACCAAGGTTGCCAAGAACATTGCGCCATACACAAAGATCATGGTGTCCTATGGTGTTGAGAGCTAATAAACTTAATATCTGGAGCACACTTTTCACTCTACTATTTGTACCTTTATTCATTGTTGCATCTTAAAGTTTTTTGTCTTTTTAAGATATTGTTTCTGTTAAATTTAAATGTTTTATGTCAATAATGCTATTTGTCATTAGGGCACGTAGATAATTGACTTATGAATTGAAAATGTAAAACTTGCAAAACAGGAACGGTACAATAAATAGACAATAACTAGTCAAAATCGTTGTAAGGAAATAACGATTTAGCAAAATATAATTTTGAAAAAAAAAAAAAAATCAACCACCACATAAAATGTGCATCACTATTTGAGTAAAGTTAATTAGTTTCTCAAGCAAACTTGTCATGTTTATATTAACGTAGACTCGTCATATTCAAGGAATTGGGAAATTTGGGAAATTCAGGACTTTCTGAAGGGTCAATAATCCAATGCTTTTGTAACCTTAAAGATTCAAACAGGTGATTGAAGCTAACTTTGGATCGGTTATGGTTGGTAGTATGTGGAGAATGCTTGATAACATTCATTGTAGTCAAGTGATCAGACAAGTAGATTAAAATATAAAACTTGCAAACTAAACAAACCAAAACTGGGACAAGGACAATATAAGGTCAAATTAAATTATCAAAATCACTGTGTGGAAACGTTTACTAAAATGAAATTTATAGAGGAAGGATAAAGTAGGATTATTGTCAAGTAAAAATACATGCATGTCATTTTTTTAAGCTGGCGAGAAATTGGACAAGTTAAAAAATTACAGTACATTACATTATATTTGCCCAATTTGTTGTTAACCCCTTCATTACGTTGACGCCTTTTGGGCTTTTATGTTTGATGATTTCATCAAATACATGTTATTCATGTTCTGATAAATGGTGTTTTCCCATTTGAGAGGTAGATTATAATTTAAAGTAAATAGTCTATTCTGTTAACCGGAATATTATGAAAGGTAGGTCATCGTTCTGAAGGGGTTAGCAAGAGAAGAGATACTGATGGGAGTACATTTTTCGCCGGGTTAAAACTATAACCTAGACAGACATGTACAAGCTAAATAATGATGGCGAGATTCTGAAGCACTTTTGGGGGTTGATTTGTAGGCTTTCATGTGGATGCAGTACTTGCTAACTATCTTGTATTTAAAAAGAACACTCGTACACTATATTATATAAGCTGACATTTTAACATCTTCAAGGTATGTTTTGCATTATTTTTTGTTTTACATTGTCCTGGTTAAGTACTTGGAATCTGTTGAATATTATATACTTGAACATTATTGCCTATACTTGAACATTATTGCCATGTGAGCTTATCAATGAAGAAATAACAATTGTACTACTTAGGCATATGATGTTTTCTTTTCTTTTTATTACAGGCGTTAGTTGCATATAGACACATCTACGGTTCCTTCTTTGTCAATGGTGAGTAGTTCTACAATCATTACAATGACTTTAGGATGTGTTATAGGGATATACAGTATGTACAGTCGAGGTTAATAAATGTCAGATATTTCACAAAGTTTCGGACACTAACTAATACTCTGAGGGATAAGCACTTTTTCCCTGTAACTATAAAGATACCAATAACACTGAGCGAAAACCACTGGAATCTATGACAACACTTAATACCCCCGATTGTGCTTCTTTTCAACCGACTAAATTTCAAATTTCGTATCAATTTTTTAGTGAATATGGACTTAATTATATAAACTTAATCTTGAACGCCTTACCGACGACGCCCGTTACGTGACTGGCTCTTGCTTATGCATGAAAATTAGCTGGGAATGATGGTAATTTCGGTCCAATATGCCCGCTCCATGTGTTAAATTGATGCTGAGACATAGTATTTGCATATTCTTAAATTAAGTACTTAAATTAAGTACAGACAGAAGGGTGCTGAGCTGGTATGGTCATGTTGAACTAATGGGAGATGAAAGGCTTACAAAGAGAATATGTGAGTCAGGTACAAGGGGAGATAGAAGGGCAGGAAGACCCCCATTGAGATGGAGAGACTGTGTAAGAAAGGCTTTGGATGATAGAGGAATGACTATAGATCAGGCAGGGGAAATGGTGGTGGACAGGAGTGAATGGAGAATGCTTGTGAATAGTTGAGTGAACACGTGGTCATTTGGAGTAAGGGGTCGGGCGCAAGTTGGACTAGATAATAGTCCATCAGGCGCCTGGCCCGGGGAGACGATTAATATGAAGGGTGTGGTGGGAGGGCTTGTCGCTTTGGCTCCGCTGCATGTCTGCCTGCCGAGATCGGAACCTCTCCTGGTGGTCAGGGGTCGGGGGAGTGCTGGAGCGACCTTGGTAACCCTGATATCTGGGTCTTCTGGGTGACCTGGATGTGTGAGAGTTTGTGTTTTTTATCTGTGTTTATTTTTTGTTTTATGTTGTTTTTGTGTTTTCCCTGTTCTTGCTCTGTCTTGAGTCTGCTATCCCTAAAATGGGGATTGGGCCTGAGCATATAGATAGATAGATAGAAGTACTGTATTGAGAAATTAGCTGCTAAGGGATTCAATTTTCCGTTCGTTGAAATATAAGACTATACTTTCTATTTGTCACCCAATTTTTAGATATTTCCTGCCACTGTATTTGAAATTTCTTTTTACACGTTTAAATACTGTCAGAAGGCTCATCGCACTTCCTGGGTTAAAGGGATGGTGTATACCTTGTGTGCTAAGAGCCTAGGCCGGTTAAATCGGAGGATATCAATAGACTGGAACGGACTAGGGAGATGAATATACAGGGTTAACCTTAACTAGGTATCGAGTGGGGAATTAAGACTTCTAAGCATTAGGAGTATCAGTGAAGTGATGTGCACAAGCCGACTTGGTTGGTTTGGACATGTGGAGAGAGGATGATCAGATCTGGTTAAGAAATGCTGGACTGTGAATGCAGGCACATACCCCATAGCTTGGGGGGGTGGCCAACTCGAGACAGAGCCCAAACAGTAACATTTTAAAGTTTGATTCTTAGGGTTCGAAACCACTTAGGCATTCCTTTGGCCTCGTTTTCTGTCTTGTCGAGTAAATTTAATCTTACAAGGGTAGGAGGATTCCTAGCCCCCTGCCCCAAGAAGGAAAAGTAGGGCAGTAAAGGAAACTGACAAACGGCTAAGGTTGGGTAGAGGATGCGTTATGATACTAATTAATATTGTACATGTACTGTACTACCAACTGATAAGACATGTTAGAATATATTCCTATATTGCAGTTATGTAATATTCTTTTCTGTTTTAGGTTTAACTTGTGAGCTGAAGGACCCTGAAGTGGACTGGACAGTTTGGTAAGTAATCGTATAGTTATCACTACCAAATATTTTCCTTATTACTTGATGATAACTCACGTTATGATATTTATGATCTTATTTTATTCTATGCACTACCATCTGAAGTTAACACAACTATATTGAAGTTTACATAACTGGGATGTGAATTATAAGAATCTTTTTTTCTTCTTATAATAAGAGCGATGGGCCAGGATCCTGACACATTGGATGCTACGATGTCCAGTGGACCTGCTGGCATGGATATGGCCTAACCTGCACTGCATGGTAGAACTATGGTGAGTGATTATTTGCAATATTTAGTAAATATGGTTTGTAATGATACTTCAATAAATGATATATTGAAATTATTGTGTATCTGTGATGACAATCTTAGTGCGAAGGCAGCCCTGAGGTTGTGTGTTGTGTGGTAACAATGCAGCACAAGCTTGCTCTAGGGGTGTATCACGTGATAGGCCCCTGGGAAGGTCTGAGAGAAGGGACATTTATGCTCTAGACGGGCAACCTTCGAGAGGAGGGGCAGAACACCAGACATCCTTCGGGAACCCTGGCTGAGAACATGTCTAGGACGCCTGACTAACGTCAGGCAGAGATTAGTCTCGGTTATTGGTTGGGAATTTCTTGTGTCCAGCTCAGTTTAGTGTGATGAGCAAGGTGGCCATCTGGCCATAACTCAATTCAGACTATTCTGTGCTGCAGAGTTCCTACATCGTACACCTCAGGGATGTGGGCCACATGTGCATTGATTATGAGAGCTGAGTGGTTGATTTTACATTTTCTATGTGTTGATTATTTATATAGTACCGGTACCTAACAAGTCTATATCTTGTTGCAGGTGATGCTTGTACAGTAGTGCCCTGCACATCCTTGAATTGGTAAGTTTTCTAATGTCCTTTAGTATGTTTGGGCTGTTATGTATATAGCCCATAGCTGGGGGTGACCGACTCGAGACAGAGACCGAAGAGAAACATTTAAAGTTCCAATTATTAGGGTCAGGGACCACTTTCGCATTCTCGCCCTTTTCTCTGTCTCGTCTAGTAGGTGAAGTCTACAAGGGGAGAAGGCTTCCTAACATCTCGCTCCCTCAAGAAGGGGTAGGACAGTAAAAGACAGCCAGCCCTATGAGAGTTTTGTTCTGAAACTGTGGTCTGGCTAAACTACTGTATTTAAAAAATATATAATAAAAGTGACTGACAGAAATGGCTAAGGTTCGGTAGAGGATGCCAAACTTCCCTCTGGATAGGACCACTCCTCACCTTTAGTAGGAATGTTATATAGCAAGGGTATTAGCATTGGTTAGTGCATTCATTCAGCTCAATACTGAAGAACCCTGGTTATATTCCAGGGTATTCTATTACTACTTGATGTCTTGTTTACATAGCAGTTAATAGGAACCTGGTAAATGTGGTCTGCTTTCAAATCCTGTCTGGGCAAACTTTTATGGCAGGTCTCACCTATTCATTTTACCTGTTCAAGCTGATCTCCACAGGTGTCGATGGTTGAGGATTACATTTGGTGGATAAGCTATTTCTCTTATAGAATCCCTGAGCAACACCATCAGGGTGACAATCAGGTAATATTGTTTCAAGACGGAGTAGGGAGTGAGAGGGAATACAGGAAAATTTGCATAAACGCATTGCCTGTTGGGGTTTTGGCACTAAATGACCTTTATTCCCTGCACATTTTCATTTATAAACGAGCAAGAACGTATTACAATAAGAGCCACGGCGGTCGAGTGGTGAGCACGCTCGCGTGTGAATCTGCAAGACCCGAGATCGAATCCCTGCCTCGGCGGACATTTAGTGGGTGTCGTAGTACGTCCTGGCATGTTTCACACGCTCGCACCCAGTCAGGGGACATCCTGACGACGTATACAGACTAAACACACATAACAAAGCCACTTCAACAGCTTCCTCTCTCTCCAACACCCCTTCTCCACTCTCAACACTTCTCTGAGCTAGTGCCGGGACATATGGACAGTCCTGTATAGAGTCGTAAAGATTCCGGGGCGAGCTCAATAGACAAAGAAGAAGAATTATATATCCGTGAAAGTACAGTCATTTAGCTTTTCAATGACATCTGAATCATCTCTCTAGAATATCTGGTTGTCTTGCAAAGGTTAACCATGGTCGCTAGAAATGAGCGGTGTGTAACGCTGCAGTGAGGTGGCAGACGGCTTTGAGTTACGTCAGTGCGAGCCTAGCCTTGCTGGGCGACGTATGAAGGGGTCCCATGCTGCCTATAACGGCTTGCCAAATTCCCAGGCTACATAATAGCGGATTTTGGTGCCCGTCGGGAAGGGGTTAAGTTGCATTGTTTTGACCATTAATGGGAACTGCAGCACAACTTTTAACTACAGTACTGTATATTATATTTAAAATTTTATATCAATAATTTTAATCAAGCATTATTAACTTGATCAATAATTTTAATCAAGCATTATTAACATGAAGTTTCTATTATAACCTCTGCTTACTTTTTGTCTATGTAT
Organism: Paralithodes platypus; assembly: GCA_032716605.1. Lineage (NCBI taxonomy): Eukaryota > Metazoa > Arthropoda > Malacostraca > Decapoda > Lithodidae > Paralithodes > Paralithodes platypus. The sequence goes on along the minus strand of CM064527.1, from coordinate 44,330,611 downwards.
TAATATTTAATTTGTTTATTGTTATTATTATTTTTTAATTAATTGTTCTTGGTAAAAGAGTATACTCTTTTGTTTAAATCCATTGTTCTTATATATTTTTATTTATTATACTGTATCTATTCATTGTCGATAGGATCAATTGCTTGCTTTTGCGATTTCCTTAGTTTATTTGTACAATAAATATAAGTTATTAGTAGGGTAGTAATTGTTAGGGGTCACTTGAAGCATGCTATGCTTACAGGTACCTACCCGATAGCACTATCGTTAGTGAGTGATGTATGTTTTTTATACTTTTGTTGATATCTTGTCAATTGCAAATTTAGTTCAATATAAAATTTGATAAATTGTTTCTTTATTCATACAGAATTTAGTAAAAATTTACCAGAACGTCCCGGACTTCCCAAATTGACTAATTCCTTAAACATGACGAGGTGCATTGTTATATGTGCGATCAGGTTTATTTTATTAAGCGTTGTTTCCACATAGCGATTTTGATCAGTTCTTTTGCATTTATCTTGTGTCGTCCCAGTTTTAGTTTGTTTATTATGCAAGTTTTACATAATATAAATGACAATGTAAAACTTGCAAAATAAACAAACCAAAATTGGGACGACACAAGATAAAGGCAAAAAGAACTTATCAAAATCACTTAGTGCCATAAAAGAGACACTACTGTCTCTGAGCGTGAACATCATTGCCCTGGTTTCCAGCCTAAACATCATGGCATGTAGTTAAAGTTTGTGGATTTACTCTTTCAAAAGCAAAGCCCTCATGAGTGATATATCACCTATGTGGAGTGGAGTTTGCCACTCTGCTAGTGGCACCGAAAAGCGCACCGTCCTTTGTTGTTATAGTCAATTTGTTTTTACCGGACAGTACATTCAATCCCTAGGCAACTGATTTTTCAGTACTTGATAGAAAAATATGAAATTACGATGTTGGTCATAAATGGAAAGTTTTCGTAGTCAATATATTGCGCTGCGAAATAGTTACTGGAAGTAGTCACGATAGGGATGTGTAAATTTACTGCCTGCTTGAAAAAAGGCTAGTATAGAAAGCAAAATTAGATTTGTGCGTGCTTGCAAATATTTAGTGACAAATGACAATTAGCTTTTTTGTATTCGCTTCATATTTAACCTTTTGGTCAATTAATTTTGAGACTGCACTCTTCCAGAGTGCATCTAGTGATTATTATTTGTTCTGTTTTAGGCTGAGGCCTGAGGTTGAGAGCTGTGAATGCTTCTGTTGTTGGACAGTATGGGAAGTCATTGTTGTGTTAACACTGCCAAATATTTTCTTTATTACCTGATGATAACTCACGTTACGATATTTTATGATATTACTTTTGTTATGCACTACCAACTGAGGATATAAGATACTTAGGACTTGTTCTCATATTGCAGTTATGTGATTATTGTTTTCTGTTTTAGGCTGAGGTTGTGAGCTGAAGGCCTCTGTAGTGGACTGGACTAAATATGGTAAGTCATAATGTAGTTAACACTACAAAGTATTTTCCTTATTACTTGATGATAACTCACGTTATGATATTTATGATCTTATTTTATTCTATGCACTACCATCTGAAGTTAACACATTTATATTTAAGTCTTCATTACTAGAATGTGAATTTTAAGAGAATCTTTCTTTATTATAACAGAGCGCTGGCCCAGGATCCTGACGCATTGGGAGATGCTACGATGTCCAGTAGACCCGCTGGCATGGTAGAACTATGGTGAGTAATTATTTGTAATAATTAGTAAATATGGTTTGTAATGATACATAAATTAATATTATATTGAAATTATTGTATATCTGTGATGACAATCTTAGTGCGAAGGCAGCCCTGAGGTTGTGTGTTGTGTGGTAACAATGCAGCACAAGCTTGCTCTAGGGGTGTATCACGTGATAGGCCCCTGGGAAGGTCTGAGAGAAGGGACATTTATGCTCTAGACGGGCAACCTTCGAGAGGAGGGGCAGAACACCAGACATCCTTCGGGAACCCTGGCTGAGAACATGTTTAGGACGCCTGGCTAACGTCAGGCAGAGACTAGTCTCGGTTATTGGTTGGGAAGTTGTTGTGTCCAGCTCAGTTTAGTGTGATGAGCAAGGTGGCCATCTGGCCATAACTCAATTCAGACTATTCTGTGCTGCAGAGTTCCTACATCATACACCTCAGGGATGTGGGCCACATGTGCATTGATTATGAGAGCTGAGTGGTTGATTTTATATTTAAGATGTTTTATTATTTATATATTACCTAACACGGCTTTATCTTGTTATAGGTGATGTTTGTACAGTAGTGCCCTGCACATTCCTTATTAGGTAAGTTTGTCATTTAGTATGTATGTATATACATAAGAACATACAAAAGTGTTAGTCTGCAGGAAGCCAATTGGCCCACACAAGGCACATGCCCCATAGCGGGGGGTGGCCGACTAGACAGAGACCGAACAGGAACCACATTAAAAGTTCTAATTCTTAGTGTCCGCAACCACTTTTGCATTCCGTCGCCCATTCTCTGTCTCGTCTGGTAGATGAAGTCTGCAAGGGGAGTAGACTTCCTAGCCTCCTGCCCCAAAAAGGAAAAGTAGGACAGCAAAAGAGACAGACAGAAATGGCTAAGGTTGGGTAGAGGATGCCACACCTCACTCTGGAAAGGACCAGCCCTATTCATTAGGTAAAAGTGTTATTTAATGGAATATGAAACTATTGTCTCTTATTTTATTGGGAAGTTTTCATAATTACCAACATATTTTGCTAAAAAATCTTTGTAATAGCTAAGTAGTGAAGGTGGAGGCATGGCAATTTATTGCATAATGGAAAGTAAATGACACTTGGAAATTAGAACTTCATGTTTCATCCACTTCATAATTGCTACCTCTTGGTCAAGAATTTCAAATAACCATGATTAGTTGGACCCTATATGACACCCTCAACTTGTATTGCAAGCTAAAGGGGGTGTTTTATCTGGACCCCCTTCTCCCTCAGGGTTAGCCCCATTAGTTTTGAGATTTGAAGAAGTTTGCCCTATAGATTGGCTATTTTAAGACTGCCCTATTTGTTTTTCAATTATTTTAAGATCTTGTCATGAGGATACTAAATATTACTGTACTGAACATGCACTATTAACTGAGGATATAAGATACTTAACCCGTTCAGTATCAGTGACGGCAGAGCCGTCGGTAGATAAATCAATACCCAGTCTTAGCGACGGTGTCAGTAATATACAATCCTTGTAACTGCCAGTATCAGGCAGTAGGCTACCTGGTACCACAACATTTGAGCACTGCTCTAAGAGCTTGGCAACACTTCTCACCTTATATCAAAGCCCCCACATGCTGGGAGAGGCAATATTCCTCCATCTTTTGAGATGGGAGGTTGTTATATATTGCCTCTGAAGCCATTTTGGCCACGTTGCTTGGGACTGGGGGTACATTTATGCTAGTACCTTATGTTACAGTAGGGGTTAAGGACTTGTTGCAATTATGTGATTATTGTTTTTCTGTTTTAGGCTGAGGTGAGCTGAAGGTCTCTGTAGTGGAGTGGACAATATGGTAAGTCATAGTTTAGTTAACACTACAAAGCATTTTCTTTATTACTTGATGATAACTCACGTTATGATATTTATGATCTTATTTTATTCTATGCACTACCATCTGAAGTTAACACATTTATATTTAAGTCTTCATTACTAGAATGTGAATTTTAAGAGAATCTTTCTTTATTATAACAGAGCGCTGGCCCAGGATCCTGACGCATTGGGAGAAGCTACGATGTCCAGTAGACCCGCTGACATGGTAGAACTATGGTGAGTAATTATTTGTAATAATTAGTAAATATGGTTTGTAATGATACATAAATTAATATTATATTGAAATTATTGTATATCTGTGATGACAATCTTAGTGCGAAGGCAGCCCTGAGGTTGTGTGTTGTGTGGTAACAATGCAGCACAAGCTTGCTCTAGGGGTGTATCACGTGATAGGCCCCTGGGAAGGTCTGAGAGAAGGGACATTTATGCTCTAGACGGGCAACCTTCGAGAGGAGGGGCAGAACACCAGACATCCTTCGGGAACCCTGGCTGAGAACATGTTTAGGACGCCTGGCTAACGTCAGGCAGAGACTAGTCTCGGTTATTGGTTGGGAAGTTGTTGTGTCCAGCTCAGTTTAGTGTGATGAGCAAGGTGGCCATCTGGCCATAACTCAATTCAGACTATTCTGTGCTGCAGAGTTCCTACATCATACACCTCAGGGATGTGGGCTACATGTGCATTGATTATGAGAGCTGAGTGGTTGATTTAAAAATTTATATTTTTATTATTTATATATTATCTAACTGCTTTATCTTGTTACAGGTGTTGCTTGTACTGTGATGCCCTCCACAATTTTGAATTGGTAAGTTTTCTAATGTCTTTAGTATGTATGTATATATACAGTATATACCCCATAGCTGGGGGTGACCGACACAAGACCGAAGAGAAACAAAATTTAAAGTTTCAATTCTTTGGGTCCGGGGACTACTTTTGCATTCCCTTGCCCCTTTCTGTCTCGTCTAGTAAATGACCTCCCGAAATCCATCCTTCTGAATCCTCCCTTTCTCGCGAGGACAGTCCACCTGGCCAGGCTGAGATGCGGACACCATCCAGCCCTTCTGAGCTATTAGAAGAGACTGGATGACTCGGTCGTAGACTCCTGCCCAGGTTGTAACACAGCACCCCGTACTATACCATAGGAAACAGTAATAAAAGTCACCAGCAGTCCCAGGCAATGTGGCAGAAATGACAGGAGAGACCACCTTTTCACCTCAAGAGATTATAATTTTTTTGTTTTGTTATTTTTACTAAACTTTAAAAAAAAAGCAATTAGCCTTGTACAGGCAGTTACAAGACAAATACATTACTGACGGCTATAACCGTCGCTGGTGATGGGCTGGTCTATCAGAATGAGAGTTGAGCGTTCTCTGCCATACCCATAGCTTACTCTGACTGTTCCTTTTACTTATATATTTTCTAGATCTCAAGTGACGGCGTCTTTTCCGTGGATTGACCTCCCTACTGCCAACCCTGGCAGATAGGGAGCCAAAGCGTCACATTTTTCCTTTCCCCCTCAACTTTCCCTTTATAATTGCTGAGGGGCACAGGGCCTTGGGTGGGGCTTTTGTTTCCCGGGCGTTTCCGCACCCTCCTCAGCTCCCCGCCTTTGAGTGGCTTCGGTCACTTGGGCATTATTAGTGGTAAGCTGAGAGGGTTCTGTGGGGGCGCTCAGTTATGGCCTTGGCCTTGCTCGGGACCTTGGGGCTGCTCGGCCAGACAGCCTGAGGAACAACAACAACCGTCGCTGGGACTGGGGAGTTAATTAACTACTGACGGCTATAGCCGTCGCTGGGATAGGACGGGTTAAACACATCATAGAAGACTGCATTTCACACAACCACTTACGCCAACAACACAATCAACACTCCTTGAGAGCTCTGTGGGAAAGCCCGACCGTGGCCATGGCCTTCCTTAGGGACTCTTGGCTGTTCGGCCAGGCAGCTTAGGGAACAACAACAACAACAACAACAAGGGGAAGAGGGCTCATAGCCTCCTGCCCCCACAAGAAAAAGTAGGACAGTAAACGACACACAGAAACGGCTAAGATTGTGTAGAGGATGTCCAACCTCACTCTGGATAGGACCAGCCCTCACCTTTAGTAGAAATGTTATATAGCAAGGGTATCATAGCGCATTGGTTAGTGCATTCAGCTCACTACTGGAGAACCCTGGTTATATTCCAGGGTATTTTATTATTCTTGATGTCTTGTTTGCCTAGCAGTTAATAGGAACCTGGTAAATGTGGTCTGCTTTTAAATCCTGTCTGGGCTAACTTTTATGGCAGGTCTCACTTATTCATTTTACCTGTTCAAGCTGATCTCCACAGGTGTCTATGGTTGAGGATTACATTTAATGGATAAGCGATATCTCTTATAGAATCCCTGAGCAACACCATCAGGGTGACACAACGGGTAATGTTGTTTAACCCCTACACCCCGGAAGGGCTCTTTAACGCCCATAACAAACTCGGCCCGCGCAACCCGGAAGGGCTCTTGAACGCCCGTTGCTTGCGTGCGTGCTTTCGAATGCCGCGCGTAAATTTTTGGTATCGTGGGAGGGTAGGTGGCGCCACCAGGCGTAAACTACGCCATCATGGATAGTACGCCAAATAGTGATTCCGCTGTGTCCGATACCGTGCTTCCTACGACGCCCGTGCTAGTTCGTCGCGCCCTACCCCGACGCCATCTCGCCTAAATGTGTTATCTCCCGGAGGTATTGAGACTTTATGAGCGTGCTGATGCCAAGCATAATGTTGATGATGAAGGCAGTGATGACTCCAGTAATTATAAGTCGAGTGATTATGGCGATGAGAGTGACAAAGAAGAGCAATTCCTGGGATTTGCGAGAGAACATGAGTGATGTACCAGTTTTTGAGGAAGCTGGTTTACCTACAGACGGTGAACTTGAGAGAGTGAGTGAGTGGGAGAGTTCAAGGTCACTCACCAAATTTCGCATGAGTGACACGACCCCAAGCCCTTCGCCAGCTAAATCGCCTTTCAAGCTACACTTATATAAGAAGCAAATACTTGATAAGGCGGCTGCGGCAGCTAGGGAACAAGCCAAAATACTTGATGAGGCTGTGAGTAAGGGTGAGCGTGGTGACTCTTCTCGCCCGCCATCGTCTCCCTTATCTACCCACGCCACCCAAGATGACCCGGGTGCCCCGCATTCTTCCCCACCACCCCCACCACTGCCAAGTGTTGAGGACCCGCCACTTTCAGCCTATTTGCCTCCTAGGTCCCCCGACAGGAGACATACTGCTGCCGAAAAGGGGAAAGGCAGCAAATATATCAAAAAAGGAAAGAAAAGTAAGCGAGTTTTGTTCGAGGCTCCCGGGGCGTCCACCCCTGCCCGCCCCAGCCATACGCCCCCGCAACTTTCCCCACGGTCCTCCCCACCTCTCCTGCCTTCAACATGTCTTCCTGAAGAAGTATTTGAGCTCGCATCACCAATACCTGGGCCTAGTGACAGTGAAGCATTACTTTCTGTCACTCGTCGCAGGCCAAGGAGCCCAGGACCTCGGGGGGACATAGCCTCACCTGCCACTCCTTCCCCACCTCGCCCACCCGCACGCCGCCCACGCATCACTCCTTCCCCGCCAGATTATGTGGGGGCCACTGATGATGAAGGGCACCTCTCTGAAGACTCTGGCCATGATTACATAGGTCCACCATCAGGGCAAGATGACCACTCTGACGATGACTATATGGACATCGACGACCCTCAACCCATCCGCTTGGCCCGGCGTCATGCTGCCCGACGCCTTCGCCGCCCTAGGGCGCGCGCCTCCCGAGTTGGCCGTGGGCGTGCTGGGCCACCAGCTGGGACAAGACCCATTCTACGTTTTTCAGTGGCAAGACGTAGTTGATGGGGATGGATACAACCCTGATGTGCCAGCTTTTGATGAGGTACTGGAGGGTTCAGGCATTACCCCCAATTTTCCTGCAGGCCCCAATGCTCCACCACACGAACTATTTGAGGCCTTCTTTGATGAGGAGGTGGTAGGGTATGTTGTCAAAGAGACAAATAAGCAGCACCAATTCCAGGTCCACTTTATGGGCAAGGTGACCAAGGGCCACATGAGGCAGTGGACCCCAGTGACTCATAAAGAGTTCATGGTGTTCCTGGCACTCACCATGCTAATGCCTCATGTTAAGAAGCATATGTTGCCTGACTATTGGATCACCAATGATCTCATATCCACCCCTGCCTTCGGGAAATATATGTCTCGCGACCGGTACCTTGATATCCTCGCAGCGCTCCATCTTGTCACCAACCTTGACGTCCACCTCCCAGACAAGCTGTGGAAGATTAGGACGTTGTACGAGAACGCTTCACCTCCTACTTCAAGCCCTTCCGCAAGGTCTTCATTGATGAGTCTCTTGTGCTGTTCCGGGGAAAACTCAGCTTCCGGCAGTACATCCCCTCAAAAAGACATCGCTTTGGCATAAAATACTTTGTGCTGTGCGACTGCCAAACTGGCTATGTCCTGGACTTCCTGGTCTACAGCGGGAAGGAATGGGACGTGCTTGTGGACCCCCCCTCATTGGCTTTGGCGGAGCAGTGGTGCAAGCCATGATGGACCGCTACTTTCACAAGAATCACGTCCTCTACACGGACAATTACTACACGTCCCCCACTCCCTCAAAGTACCTGCATGAGCGCAAGACGGGGACTGTAGGCACAGTACGAGGGAAAAGGAAGGGCATGCCACCTTTCCCTCCAAAGACCAAAAAAGGTGATGTGTTCAGGAAGAAGTCGGGGCCCATTCTGGCTATCCACTGGCACGACCAGCGGAAGGTCAACCTCCTGACCACCATCCACAAGGGGGAAATGGTGGAGACTGGCAAGGTGGATCGCCACACCCAGGCCAGGGTGACCAAGCCCGATGCTGTCCTGGACTACAACATCAACATGAGGCTGGTGGACAAGTCCGACATGCAGATAGGCTTCATTGACTGCCTGCATACCTCGTGCAGATGGTACAAAAAGTTCTTTCTGCATATGGTGGACATGTCAGTTCTGAATGCCTACAATATATACAAGCTTCAGAATGTGAACACACCCATGAAGTTCAATAGCCTGCGGAGGTTCCAAAAGCAGGTGTTGACGGAGCTCCTGGAGAAGTATGGTACGCCACAGAGGGCAGTGGCACATCCTGGGCCCGCCGTTACTGACCGCTTGCAGTGTGCATATTACATGAATAGGCACAGGCTTGTTTCCCTGCCTCAGAATGAATCAGGAAGAACGCAGCAGAAGCGGTGCCATGTCTGCTACAACAGCAGGCTGAGGGCGACGTCAGGTAAAAAGTCCACCGTGGAGTGCAAGGTGGCTCTCTGTGCTGTAGGGTGCTTCTTTGATTACCACTTCAAGCAGGAGTTCTAATAATCATTGTGAAAGTGCCTAAGAAAATTACAATATGTACAGTATATATATAGGCAAAAAGTGGAAGTAAACCAATTTATTGTTATACAAAAGTCATGTATTATGAGAAAATTGATACAAATACAATTACACCATAATAATATGTGAAAGTGACACATATGTATATAATAAGTGACATTCATATGATTAGAACCTATAGAAATATAGAAATCAGTGAAAAAAGACACAATAAATTGTATATAAAACGTTTACAAAGCATATAACTAAGTGAAAGTGACATAAGACCTAATATTTGATGGCCAAAGTATAATAAACACCTGTGCTAACGAATAATCAGTGCCTAATATAACAATAACCTACCTCTATTACTAATAAAATGTAATTGCCCCTCAACTTTCCCTTCATAATTGCTGAGGGGCACAGGGCCTTGGGTGGGGCTTTGGTTTCCCGGGCGTTTCCGCGCTCTCCTCGGCTCCCTGCCTCAGAGTGGCTTCGGTCACCTGGGTTTTGTTAGTGGTAAGCAGGGAGGGTTTTGTGGGGGCGCTCTATGGCCTTGGCCTTGCTCGGGACCTTGGGGCTGTTCGGCCAGGCAGCCTGGGGAACAACAACAACAACTAATAAAATGTACGGTATCGAGTGAAAATGAGCATTATCAGTGACAGTGACACACTCTAAAGCATATTTATCAAAGTGAAAGTGACACAAGACACAATACTTGATGGCCAAAGTATAATAAACACCTGTGATAACGAGTAATCAGTGCCTAATATAACAATAACCTACCTCAATTACTAATAAAATGTACAGTATCGAGTGAAAATGAGCATTATCAGTGACAGTGACACACACTAAAGCATATTTATCAAAGTGACACAAGACACAATACTTGATGGCCAAAGTATAATAAACACCTGTGATAACGAGTAATCAGTGCCTAATATAACAATAACCTACCTCAATTACTAATAAAATGTACGGTATAGAGTGAAAATGAGCATTATCAGTGACAGTGACACTCTAAAGCATATTTATCAAAGTGAAAGTGACACAAGACACAATACTTGATGGCCAAAGTATAATAAACCTGTAATAACGAATAATCAGTGCCTAATATAACAATAACCTACCTCAATTACTAATAAAATGTACAGTATCGAGTGAAAATGAGCAATATTAGTGACAGTGATACCCTAATAAACATACTTTATATAATTGGCCTCAAAATAACTATAAAAATATCAAATAAACAACACATTCTCAATATCAAACACTAAAATCGTCTAAGGGAGATAAATACTTTGGCGCGACGAGCGGCTAGGTGCGTCGTAGCCGTGGCCGGGGCGACTCATCCGAACGCGGGAAGAATTTTCCGCCGAAAAACACTCAGTCTTCCCGCGCTCACCATTATGCAACCAGAGGGGCTAGAAACCTCTACTCAACGCCATTCTACAGAGGAAGGTTTGTGGAACATTTTTCTTTTTTATTCATAACATTACATGCCATATTCATTGAATTACAGAGGAGTTAACATAGCCCAAAGATCGTCAAAACACCCGGTACCGCAGCACAGTCGCCAGCTAGAGTGCCTGGGGTTGGAGGGTTAAAGACGGAGTAGGGAGTGATTGAATACAGGAAAATTTGCATTAACTCTGCCTGCATTTTTTTTTTTTTTTTTTTTTTATCTAAATGACCTTCAATCCCTGCACATTTTCATGCATAACCAAGAGCCAGAGCGTATTACAATGATATAATCTGGGAAAGTACAGTAATTTAGCATTTCAATTACACCTGAATCATATCTCTAACATCTGGTTGTCTTGCAAAGGTCAGCCATGGTCGCTTTAAAAGAGCGGTTTTGAGCCGTTTTCGCTGTGTAACACTGCAGTGAGATGGCAGACGGCTTTGAGTTAAGTCAGTGCGAGCCTAGCCTTGCTGGGTGACGGATGAAGGGGTCCTGTGCTGTCTACAATGGCTTGCCTCACTCCCAGGCTACATAATAAGTGGATTTTGGTGCCCATTGAGAAGGGGTTAAGTTGCATTGTTTTGGCCATTTATTCACTTCCAGGGGCATAATGGGAACTGCAGCACAATTTTAACTATACAGTATACTGTATATTATATATTAATATAAGACACAATCAACTCAGTCTCTGAACATGAACATCATTGCCCTGGTTTCCAGCCTGAACATCATGGCATGTAGTTAAAGTTTGTGGATTTACACTTTCAAAAGCAAAACAGCCTGTTAGTCTCATGGAGTAATATATAGTCAGTTTGTTTTTACGAGACAGTACATTCAATCCCTTGGCAACTGATATTTCAGTACTTGATGGAAAAAAGTACATTCAATCCCTTGGCAACTGATATTTCAGTACTTGATGGAAAAATATGAAATTATGATGTCTGTCATAAAAATAGCAAGTTTTCATAGTTACCAACATATTGCGCTGCGAAATAGCTACCAGAAGTAGGGTAGAGGCACCAAAGGAGACACAAAAAGTGTGAAAGTTTTCAAGAAAAAAATCAGTGTCAAGCTCATTCATTCTTTTAACTTGAAACTCCCTTGATATATTACCAAATGGTTATTCTTTTAACCTGTGGAGCCCCAGCGACGCGTCGGCGATGTATGTAACGCACAGCCCCAGCGACGCGTCTGACGAGTCACCCTAATTGCTCCGACCGTAACCTCAGGTGTAGCCACTCGAGAGGGCTCAGATTTGTATGGGAACTGTGTACGTATCCCACGCAACCGTGCCGACGGTTGAAAACTCTCAAAGTCCACGTGCGTGAGCGCGCAATAACCTGGTTTTTTGGGGTAATTGCCTTCAATTTTTTACTCTTGTAAAATACATTTTCGGGGGCTCTGTAGGACCATTCTTTAAGCTTTTTGAGCGGTTTTTCGTGGTTTTTCCTTCATTCCTAACCCATTCGCTATTGTTTCTGGAATAAAAAAAAAAATTGAAAACCGGCCGGGTTCTGGTGAACAAACAATACAAAACTAGCCGGGCCTCCACGGGCTAATGGATGTGTCAATGTTTGATATATTTCAAGTATTTTCCGAGATAAGAGGTCCAATATCAAGTGCGTCTCCTTATGACCACCAAACCCTAAGTAGACGCACCCCAGTCCAGTGCAGACGAACGTCTGTTTTTTTGTATTAATATGCGAGTAATTTGATTATTTAGTAGATAATATTTATACCACTTATACTTATAGCTTAAACTAAAGTAGTTGCATGCTGATAGTGGGCCTACATTGTACATCTATAGAGAAAATAAATTGTGAAAGACTGCCCGAATCCTAAGCCATTTCTGGCAACATTTCCAAATAGCTACGAAAACTACATCAACGTGTAGTGAATACCAACCAACATCCGACTATATATATTTTTTTTTTTAAATATCGCGCCGCAGTGAAGTTGCAATGGTCGAGAATTGCACATTTGTTGGTAAAAAGCAACCCCGCCACCCTTCCCCTGCCTAGCTAGTTTGCGAAGGAGGGGGAAAATACGCAATAGCGCTTATATCTCTCATATATATCAATATTATATCACCACAAAGCACATGAATGCATATAAGATGCATAGTAACAAAAAAATATGCGAAATAACCCACGAATTACCGATTTGTGAAGTGGGGGAGGAGAGAGAAATGAAGGTGTGTCGATTTCCCTCTCTCCTTCGCCCCCCACTGGCACAACCCTCTACTACAAAGTACAAAGGAGTACAAAGGAAATCAAGCAACAACATGAACATTGTTGACTCGGTTTAGGTTACTCGATATTGTTACTCCCAGATCAGTTTCTCTGTTTACATTCTTAAGCTGAGTGTAGGTATCCGACATGTAGTACTTTACATATCCGCATTGAAACTCATTTGCCTTGAGAGTACGCTATTTGCAATTTTTGTATCGTCAGCAAATTTTGAGATTGTGCAGGTGAGACCCTCATCTATGTCGTTGATGTTTAGAAAGAGAATTGGTCCTAGTACCGATCCCTGGGGTACCCCGCTACTTACATTGGTCCATTTAGATGCCTTACCGTTTATGACTACCCTTTGCTTTCTGTTGCTGAGCCAATTTTCTATCCATTTCAACACACCGTCTTGTATTCCATGCGCTTTTAGTTTTAGCAGTAAACGTTTGTGGGGAACTTTGTCAAAGGCCTTTTGAAAATCAAGGTATATAATATCTACAGCTTTACTCTCATCGTAGAGGTTGAGGATATCGTGGAAGAAGTCTAAGAGGTTTGTTAAACAGGAACGTTTTCGAAAGCCGTGTTGTATCTTTAAGTATGTTATTTTCCTCCAAGTGATTTACGAGTCTGTCTCGTATGACCGTTTCTAGCATTTTACATACAACTGAGGTTAAGCTAATTGGACGATAGTTACTGGGTAGGGATTTGCTGCCTTTTTTGAATATCGGTGTTACGTTGGCTAGCTTCCACTGATCACTAAAGGGTTGTACCACTGGCCCCACCGCACGGCAGCACGAGTCACTCCAGTGAGGGAGTCAGAGGGACGTCCAAACAAGTAGACCTATGTCTCGTTGATGTTCAGTCACGGTCAATGAAAAAGTGCAATTTGGCCACATTTAGACCCCTGAGTGTGTGGGTGTGTGTGTGTTGTGAAGCTGGGTATCGAAAGCTCGCACTTAGACCTACGTGACAAAAACAAATTGTACGATTATTTCTGTCATTATTTAGTCTTTATTCGATAGTTCATACACTATTTATTTCTATTTTCCATTTCTGTTAGTTTGTAGTTGTAGTTCATGCACTATTAATTCAATATTCTTTCAACTGAAATAAGATATAATATTATAAATAGGGCAGATAACTTTGATAAATAACACTAAACCAATGGAGACGCACACCACCACCCCATCCAGACGCGTCTCTATTGGGCCTCGAAGTCAAATGAAGGTAGCTCCACCACCATCAACGGAAACTCGACCATGAATACAGGAGGAGGTGCGGCGAGATTGAGGTTTACCATGCATGCGGTTTATGCCCTTCTAAACCCAGTTTGAAAAAATGCGTCTCCATTGGTTTTGGACCATATCATGAACCAATGGGGACGCACCCACTTTCACGAGCACTCGTTCTTGCAAGAGTCATGAAACCATGCAGGAGTATAGTTCAAGACATGCTCTTTCCATTTGAAACAAAAGAAAAACGATCCGAGTTAGAGAAGTAGGAAAAAAATGAGCTGTGAAAAAATCGCTTTCTTAGGTTTGGGCTAAGAGAGACCCCGAAAATCTAATTTTTATTTTTGTTTATTTTTTCTCAAGATAAATGTGTGTCCTATTAGGCTGGTAGTCTTTGAGAACATCACTAATAGCATAAAGTATTTTTTGATGTATTTGTTTTCTTTTCAGGTACTTTAGTTTTTTGCATGGCAGTTTTTTTTGCATGAAGTGCGTCTCTACTGGACAATTGGTCTCCTTTGGTATCTCTACCCTAGTCACGATAGGGATGTGCCAATTTACTGCATGATTGAAAAAGGCTAGTATAGAGACCAATGTTAGATTTATTTGTGCTCGCAAATCTTTGGTGACATTATCAGTAGCATTATTTTTGTCTATCTATCTATCTATCTATCTATATGCTCAGGCCCAATCCCCATTTTGGGGGTAGCCGACTCAAGACAGAGCAAGAACAGGGAAAACACAAAAACAACATAAAACAAAAAATAAACACAGATAAAAAACACAAACTCACACACATCCAGGTCACCCAGGAGAAGACCCAGAGACCAGGGTTACCAAGGTCGCTCCAACACTCCCCCGGCCCCTGACCACCCGGAGAGGTTCCGATCTCGGCAGGCAGACATGCAGCGGAGCCAAAGCCACAAGCCCTCCCACCACACTTCCAGGCACACCCTTCATAATCTTCGTCCCCCCGGGCCAGGCGCCTGATGGACTATTATCTAGTCGAACTTGCGCCCTGACCCCTTACTCCAAATGACCACGTGTTCACTCAACTATTCACAAGCATTCTTCATTCACTCCTGTCCACCACCACTTCCCCTGCCTGATCTATAGTCATTCCTCTATCATCCAAAGCCTTTCTTACACAGTCTCTCCATCTCAATGGGGGTCTTCCTGCCCTTCTATCTCCCCTTGTACCTGACTCACATATTCTCTTTGTAAGCCTTTCATCTCCCATTCGTTCAACATGACCATACCAGCTCAGCACCCTTCTGTCCACTCTGGCTGACAAATGTTCCTGCTGCCCCACTCTCCTACGTATCTCTTCATTCCTCAATCTGTCTCTACGAGTAACTCCACACATACTCCTCAAGCAGCTCATCTCCATCACATCCAGCCCTCTTTTCTCCTTTTTCTTCAGAGCCCATGTCTCAGCCCCATACATCACTGTTGGCACAACAATTCCTTGATACAGTGCACTTTTTATTTTTGTATTTACTAAATATTTAACCTTTTGGTCAATTAAATTTTAGACTTCCATAGTGCATCTGGTGATTATTATGTGTTCTGTTTTAGGCTGAGTTTGAGCAGGGTGTCAATCGAAAGCCAAGTCCATTAATTTTAGTCTTAACCCTTGTCTAGCGGGGTGTTTTGGGCTCATTTGGGCATATTCAGGCCCTCCTGAATGATCAATCAAGTATCTGCATGAAAAGAAATGTATTCAGCAAAAAACTAGGCGCTAAATGCTTCAAAATGAGACCAGAACGAGCTACGTAGCACTCGTGGTTCTCTTGAAGTGGTGCCACGAACATGGGAGTTTAGCATATATCGGTATATTTTTCCCAGCTATGCTCACTACTGGCTACACTGCTGGCCTCTCGAGAACACAGGGAACATGAGTTAATGGGCGGCGGTAAGCCCTGGGAGTCGGCTGTCTGGCCCGCTGCGCTCCCGGCCATTTGCACTCTATTTTAACCCTTTAAAAGCCTTAATAATGCTCCTAACTTGCTGCAAATTGGTGCACGACTTAAGTCGAGTTTATTCATTTTACCTGTTCAACCTGATCTCCACAGGTGTCTATGGTTGAGGATTACATTTAACCCGTGAACTGCGGGGAGAGACTTAAGAGTTCCCCCGGCGGACTGCGGGAAGACTCTTAAGAGTAAGGGGGGGGGGGGGGGGGGAAATCCATTTAAAACCCAAAAAAAAAAAAAATAATAATAATAATAATATATATATATATATTTTTATTTTTTTTGCCCCTGGGCCATGCCAAATATCACTCCTCCACCTCCCCTCCTTCCCCACTTTCCTCCCCTCCTTCAGTTATCACCTATTTTCCCTGTTATTCCCTTATTCTGTGGTTTATTTTCGTGTTAATAAGTAACATGCTTATTATTATTTATTATTAACATTAGCGAGTTGGTAGCAGGGCGTTGTCATCACTGTTACCAAGCGTGGGAAAGAGCGAGAGAGAGACTATTGCGGAACAGTGTCTCTCCAGACAAGTGGAGGGCAGGGAGGTTGCCTCAGCCATACATTATGTAACTCCCGGCCTGTATCGCCGATTTTGACCATCCAAACACGGTTTCCACTTGTTTTATTGTTGTAACAGGTTAATACCTTTATAATCAACCTATAATAGGCGCATATGGATAAGTATTAATGCTATTTATGGTAAAATAACTATGTTAGTGATGGGAACAGCTCAAATACGTCGGCACAGGAGTGTGGTGTCTCATACCCCCCATGCGCACTTCTTAGGTTAATGGATAAGCGATATCTCTTACAGAATCCCTGAGCAACACCATCAGGGTGACAAACGGGTAATGTTGTTTAACCCATGGTATCCGGGGGGGCCTCATATGAAGTTTGGTATTTACAACTTCATAATTCAGTAGCTACTGATTGAGACCACCTAGAGCAGTCAATTTTTTTTGCAAATTGTAGAAAGTTTTCTTGTCTGTAGACTGCCGTTGAGATGACATCGCTACGTTGCGTGGTTGCCGAGTTCTGATGATTATAGCGGCGATTGTTTTGTTTACCATTTTGCCTCCTATGAGGCCTCCCGGATCCCAAGGGTTAAGACGGAGTAGGGAGCGATTGAATACAGGAAAATTTGCATTAGCACATTGCCTGCGTTTTTTTTTTTTTTTTTTTATCTAAATGACCTTCATTCCCTGCACATTTTCATGCATAAACAAGAGCCAGAGTGTATTACAATGATATAATCTGGGAAAGTACAGTAATTTAGCATTTCAATTACACCTGAATCATCTCTATAACATCTGGTTGTCTTGCAAAGGTCAGCCATGGTCGCTTTAAAAGAGCGGTTTTGAGCTGTTTTCGCTGTGTAACACTGCAGTGAGATGGCAGACGGCTTTGAGTCAAGTCAGTACGAGCCTAGCCTTGCTGGGTGACGGATGAAGGGGTCCTGTGCTGTCTACAATGGCTTGCCTCACTCCCAGGCTACATAATAAGTGGTTTTTGGTGCCCATTGAGAAGGGGTTAAGTTGCATTGTTTTGGCCATTTATTCACTTCCAGGGGCATAATGGGAACTATGCAGCACAATTTTAACTATACATTATACTGTATATGGTTTCCACATAGCGATTTTGATAATTTAATTTGACTTTATATTGTCCTTGTCCCAATTTTGGTTTGTTTAGTTTGCAAGTTTTACTTTTTAAATTATATATTAATTAAAATGTAAAACTTGCAAACTAAACAAACCAAAATTGGGACAAGGACAATATAAAGTCAAATTAAATTATCAAAATCGCTATGTGGAAACAACGTATATATAAGACACAATCAACTCAGTCTCTGAACATGAACATCATTGCCCTGGTTTCCAGCCTGAACATCATGGCATGTAGTTAAAGTTTGTGGATTTGCACTTTCAAAAGCAAAACAGCCTGTTAGTCTCATGGAGTAATATATAGTCAGTTTGTTTTTACGAGACAGTACATTCAATCCCTTGGCAACTGATATTTCAGTACTTGATGGAAAAATATGAAATTACGATGTCTCATAAAAATAGCAAGTTTTCATAGTTACCAACATATTGCGCTGCGTAATAGCTACCAGAAGTACTTGACGATAGGGATGTGCCAATTTACTGCATGATTGAAAAAGGCTAGTATAGAGAGCAATGTTAGATTTATTTGTGCTCGCGAATCTTTGGTGACATTATCAGTAGCATTATTTTTGTATTTACTAAATATTTAACCTTTTGGTCAATTAAATTTTAGACTCTTCCATAGTGCATCTGGTGATTATTATGTGTTCTGTTTTAGGCTGAGGTTGAGCAGGGTGTCAATCGAAAGCCAAGTCCATTAACTCCTTGCGACATATATGACGCGATCGCGTCATATGGAACTTATAACCAAAAACACATATGACGCGATCGCGTCATATGGACTTATCTCCATGCCTCTCCAATAAGTTTATGACGCGATTTTGCGTCATATGAGCTCAGTAAGTCCGATAAGTTAGCTTACGATAAAACCGTTGGTGGCAACCTCAGCCTCCTCCGATAATTCTAACGGCTGCAGTGTTGTTGTGAGTGTAGTGCGAGGCAGTGGCAATGATCCCGCGGCTCCCGCCTCCTCGGACTTATTGGACCATAATATGTCTGAAGGAGTTAATTTTAGTTTTAATACCTGTACAGTATAGGTAAAGATAAAAATGTGGTTTATAGTTTAAATTATGTCCTTGGAAGTGATAAAATGGCCAAGACAAGGCTATTTCGTGTTCATTTTCTTTTATTCCTTCTCATATTCATTCAAGTCTTCAAACACAATTGCTCCGATTTGACACTGAGGTTGAGAGCTGTGAATGCTTCTGTTGGACAGTATGGGAAGTCATAGTTGTGTTAACACTGCCAAATATTTTCTTTATTACCTGATGATAACTCACGTTACGATATTTAATGATATTACTTTTGTTATGCACTACCAACTGAGGATATAAGATACTTAAGGACTTGTTCTCATATAGCAGTTATGTGATTATTGTTTTCTGTTTTAGGCTGAGGTTGTGAGCTGAAGGCCTCTGTAGTGGACTGGACAATATGGTAAGTCATAATGTAGTTAACACTACAAAGTATTTTCCTTATTACTTGATGATAACTCACGTTATGATATTTATGATCTTATTTTATTCTATGCACTACCATCTGAAGTTAACACATTTATATTTAAGTCTTCATTACTAGAATGTGAATTTTAAGAGAATCTTTCTTTATTATAACAGAGCGCTGGCCCAGGATCCTGACGCATTGGGAGATGCTACGATGTCCAGTTGACCCGCTGGCATGGTAGAACTATGGTGAGTAATTATTTGTAATATTTAGTAAATATGGTTTGTAATGTTACATAAATTAATATTATATTGAAATTATTGTATATCTGTGATGACAATCTTAGTGCGAAGGCAGCCCTGAGGTTGTGTGTTGTGTGGTAACAATGCAGCACAAGCTTGCTCTAGGGGTGTATCACGTGATAGGCCCCTGGGAAGGTCTGAGAGAAGGGACATTTATGCTCTAGACGGGCAACCTTCGAGAGGAGGGGCAGAACACCAGACATCCTTCGGGAACCCTGGCTGAGAACATGTTTAGGACGCCTGGCTAACGTCAGGCAGAGACTAGTCTCGGTTATTGGTTGGGAAGTTGTTGTGTCCAGCTCAGTTTAGTGTGATGAGCAAGGTGGCCATCTGGCCATAACTCAATTCAGACTATTCTGTGCTGCAGAGTTCCTACATCATACACCTCAGGGATGTGGGCCACATGTGCATTGATTATGAGAGCTGAGTGGTTGATTTAAAATTTTCTATTTTTATTATTTATATATTATCTAACTGCTTTATCTTGTTACAGGTGTTGCTTGTACTGTGATGCCCTCCACAATTTTGAATTGGTAAGTTTTCTAATGTCTTTAGTATGTATGTATATATACAGTACATACAGTATATACCCCATAGCTGGGGGTGACCGACGCAAGACCGAAGAGAAACAAAATTTAAAGTTTCAATTCTTTGGGTCCAGGGACTACTTTTGCATTCCCTTGCCCCTTTCTGCCTCGTCTAGTAAATGACCTCCCGAAATCCATCCTTCTGAATCCTCCCTTTCTCGCGAGGACAGTCCACCTGGCCAGGCTGAGATGCGGACACCATCCAGCCCTTCTGAGCTATTAGAAGAGACTGGATGACTCGGTCGTCGACTGCTGCCCAGGTTGTAACACAGCACCCCGTACTGTACCATAGGATACAGTAATAAAAGTCACCAGCAGTCCCAGGCAATGTGGCAAATATGACAGGAGAGACCACCTTTTTACCTCAAGAGATAAGCAAAGATTGGATCTATAATTATTATTATTATTTTTTTTTTACTAAACTTTAAAAAAAAGCAATTAGCCTTGTACAGGCAGTTACAAGACAAATACATTACTGACGGCTATAACCGTCGCTGGGACTGGGGAGTTAATTAACTACTGACGGCTATAGCCGTCGCTGGGATTGGACGGGTTAAACACATCATAGAAGACTGCATTTCACACAACCACTTACGCCAACAACACAATCAACACTCCTTGAGAGCTCTGTGGGAAAGCCCGACCGTGGCCATGGCCTTCCTTAGGGACTCGGGGCTGTTCGGCCAGGCAGCTTAAGGAACAACAACAACAACAAGGGGAAGAGGGTTCATAGCCTCCTGCCCCCACAAGAAAAAGTAGGACAGTAAAAGACACACAGAAACGGCTAAGGTTGTGTAGAGGATGTCCAACCTCGCTCTGGATAGGACCAGCCCTCACCTTTAGTAGAAATGTTATATAGCAAGGGTATCATAGCGCATTGGTTAGTGCATTCAGCTCACTACTGGAGAACCTTGGTTATATTCCAGGGTATTTTATTATTCTTGATGTCTTGTTTGCCTAGCAGTTAATAGGAACCTGGTAAATGTGGTCTGCTTTTAAATCCTGCCTGGGCTAACTTTTATGGCAGGTCTCGCTTATTCATTTTACCTGTTCAAGCAGATCTCCACAGGTGTCTATGGTTGAGGATTACATTTAACCTGGGAACTGCGGGGAGAGACTTAAGAGTTCCCCCGGCGGACTGCGGGAAGACTCTTAAGAGTAAGGGGGGGAAAAAAAAAACAATTTAAACCCCCCCCCCCCCAAAAAAAAAAAATGTTTTTTGCCCCTGGGCCATGCCAAATATCACTCCTCCACCTCCCCTCCTTCCCCACTTTCCTCCCCTCCTTCAGTTATCACCTATTTTCCCTGTTATTCCCTTATTCTGTGGTTTATTTTCGTGCTAACATTAGCGAGTTGGTAGCAGGGCGTTGTCATCACTGTTACCAAGCGTGGGAAAGAGCGAGAGAGAGACTATTGCGGAACAGTGTCTCTCCAGACAAGTGGAGGGCAGGGAGGTTGCCTCAGCCATACATTATGTAACTCCCGGCCTGTATCGCCGATTTTGACCATCCAAACACTGTTTCCACTTGTTTTATTGTTGTAACAGGTTAATACCTTTATAATCAACCTATAATAGGCGCATATGGATAAGTATTAATGCTATTTATGGTAAAATAACGATGTTAGTGATGGGAACAGCTCAAATACGTCAGCACAGGAGTGTGGTGTCTCATACCCCCCATGCGCACTTCTTAGGTTAATGGATAAGCGATATCTCTTACAGAATCCCTGAGCAACACCATCAGGGTGACAAATGGGTAATGTTGTTTAACCCATGGTATCCGGGGGGCCTCATATGAAGTTTGGTATTTACAACTTCATAATTCAGTAGCTACTGATTGAGACCACCTAGAGCAGTCAATTTTTTTTGCAAATTGTAGAACGTTTTCTTGTCTGTAGACTGCCGTTGAGATGACATCGCTACGTTGCGTGGTTGCCGAGTTCTGATGATTATAGCGGCGATTTTTGTTTTACCATTTTGCCTCATGAGGCCTCCCGGATCCCAAGGGTTAAGACGGAGTAGGGAGCGATTGAATACAGGAAAATTTGCATTAGCACATTGCCTGCGTTTTTTTTTTTTTTTTATCGAAATGACCTTCATTCCCTGCATATTTTCATGCATAAACAAGAGCCAGAGTGTATTACAATGATATAATCTGGGAAAGTACAGTAATTTAGCATTTCAATTACACCTGAATCATCTCTCTATAACATCTGGTTGTCTTGCAAAGGTCAGCCATGGTCGCTTTAAAAGAGCGGTTTTGAGCTGTTTTCGCTGTGTAACACTGCAGTGAGATGGCAGACGGCTTTGAGTTAAGTCAGTGCGAGCCTAGCCTTGCTGGGTGACGGATGAAGGGGTCCTGTGCTGTCTACAATGGCTTGCCTCACTCCCAGGCTACATAATAAGTGGATTTTGGTGCCCATTGAGAAGGGGTTAAGTTGCATTGTTTTGGCCATTTATTCACTTCCAGGGGCATAATGGGAACTGCAGCACAATTTTAACTATACAGTATACTGTATATTATATATTAATATAAGACACAATCAACTCAGTCTCTGAACATGAACATCATTGCCCTGGTTTCCAGCCTGAACATCATGCCATGTAGTTAAAGTTTGTGGATTTACACTTTCAAAAGCAAAACAGCCTGTTAGTCTCATGGAGTAATATATAGTCAGTTTGTTTTTACGAGACAGTACATTCAATCCCTTGGCAACTGATATTTCAGTACTTGATGGAAAAATATGAAATTATGATGTCTGTCATAAAAATAGCAAGTTTTCATAGTTACCAACATATTGCGCTGCGAAATACCTACCAGAAGTAGTCACGATAGGTATGTGCCAATTTACTGCATGATTGAAAAAGGCTAGTATAGAGAGCAATGTTAGATTTATTTGTGCTCGCAAATCTTTGGTGACATTATCAGTAGCATTATTTTTGTATTTACTAAATATTTAACCTTTTGGTCAATTAAATTTTAGACTTCCATAGTGCATCTGGTGATTATTATGTGTTCTGTTTTAGGCTGAGGTTGAGCAGGGTGTCAATCGAAAGCCAAGTCCATTAACTCCTTGCGACATATATGACGCGATCGCGTCATATGGAACTTATAACCAAAAACTCATATGACGCGATCGCGTCATATGGACTTATCTCCATGCCTCTCCAATAAGTTTATGACGCGATTTTGCGTCATATGAGCTCAGTAAGTCCGATAAGTTAGCTTACGATAAAACCGTTGGTGGCAACCTCAGCCTCCTCCGATAATTCTAACGGCCGCAGTGTTGTTGTGAGTGTAGTGCGAGGCAGTGGCAATGATCCCGGGGCTCCCGCCTCCTCGGACTTATTGGAACATAATATGTCTGAAGGAGTTAATTTTAGTTTTAATACCTGTACAGTATAGGTAAAGATAAAAATGTGGTTTATAGTTTAAATTATGTCCTTGGAAGTGATAAAATGGCCAAGACAAGGGTATTTAGTGTTCATTTTCTTTTATTCCTTCTCATATTCATTCAAGTCTTCAAACACAATTGCTCCGATTTGACACTCTGAGGTTGAGAGATGTGAATGCTTCTGTTGGACAGTATGGGAAGTCATAGTTGTGTTAACACTGCCAAATATTTTCTTTATTACCTGATGATAACTCACGTTACGATATTTTATGATATTACTTTTGTTATGCACTACCAACTGAGGATATAAGATACTTAAGGACTTGTTCTCATATAGCAGTTATGTGATTATTGTTTTCTGTTTTAGGCTGAGGTTGTGAGCTGAAGGCCTCTGTAGTGGACTGGACAATATGGTAAGTCATAATGTAGTTAACACTACAAAGTATTTTCCTTATTACTTGATGATAACTCACGTTATGATATTTATGATCTTATTTTATTCTATGCACTACCATCTGAAGTTAACACATTTATATTTAAGTCTTCATTACTAGAATGTGAATTTTAAGAGAATCTTTCTTTATTATAACAGAGCGCTGGCCCAGGATCCTGACGCATTGGGAGATGCTACGATGTCCAGTAGACCAGCTGGCATGGTTATGGCCCAACCTGCACTGCATGGTAGAACTATGGTGAGTTATTATTTGTAATATTTAGTAAATATGGTTTGTAATGATACATAAATTAATATTATATTGAAATTATTGTATATCTGTGATGACAATCTTAGTGCGAAGGCAGCCCTGAGGTTGTGTGTTGTGTGGTAACAATGCAGCACAAGCTTGCTCTAGGGGTGTATCACGTGATAGGCCCCTGGGAAGGTCTGAGAGAAGGGACATTTATGCTCTAGACGGGCAACCTTCGAGAGGAGGGACAGAACACCAGACATCCTTCGGGAACCCTGGCTGAGAACATGTCTAGGACGCCTGGCTAACGTCAGGCAGAGATTAGTCTCGGTTATTGGTTGGGAAGTTGTTGTGTCCAGCTCAGTTTAGTGTGATGAGCAAGGTGGCCATCTGGCCATAACTCAATTCAGACTATTCTGTGCTGCAGAGTTCCTACATCATACACCTCAGGGTTGTGGGCCACATGTGCATTGATTATGAGAGCTGAGTGGTTGATTTTGGATCGATATATACATTTATATTTGGAATTTTTATTAAATTTTCTTTTACTTTTCCTATTACAAGGGTGACAAGACTACAGTCCTGGTAAGCAGAAGAGGGACTGGATAACCACTAGTACAGCATTTCTTACCAGGGGCGTGGGGTAATCAAAGTTTAAAATAAGGCTAGGCCATTCAAATGCATACAGAGTAGTTGTAAAGATATGTATAATCTATCTACATGAATACAGTCCTGACCAAAGGGGTGCGCTGTGCTAAAAAGGTTAAGAACCACTGCACTAGTAGTATTTGGGTATATTGCTCAGATTGCAGTTTATTCATGCCGTTTGCATTAATAAAATTAATGAATTAAAATTTACTGAATTTTTGTTCCTGCTTGGTTTAATTTATAGGTAATTGCATTTTCAGGACATTTTTGGAATATAATTACAGTAGTGACAACCTTTCCTATAAAAGCGTCTATTTTTAGCTTAGCCCATTCATATATATCATTGAACCCATTCAGTCGGATGAAAAGTTATTCTAGCTACTTCCAGATTATTATAGTTGGCTTAACCCGTACAATCCCAGCGACTGCTATAGCCGTCAGTAGTTAATTAACTCCCCAGTCCCAGCGACGGGTATAGCCGTCGGTAATGTATGTCTTATAACTGCCTGTACATTTTTTTTTTTTTAAATCCACTCTTGCCTCATCTCTTGAGGTGAAAAGGTGGTCTCCTGTAATTTTTGCCACATTGCCTGGGACTGCTGGTGACTTTTATTAATGTATCCTACGGTACAGTACGGGTTAACCTCTCGGCTGCACATGGGGGGTATGAGACACCACATGAAGGGGGGGGGCACATATGTAGGAGTGGTAGCAAGTAATGTAGGGGAATTATCTCACCTAATCATATATTGCTTTGTTTTGAGTGCCAGTGGGGTGTTTTGAAAGGCTTTTCTTAGGCCTTGGCTCTTCTGAGAACCTTTGCCTTTGCCCACCAAAACTCTTGAGGACCCTTGTCTTTCCCGGGTTAAGGCATCTATACTGTAGGTATTCAGGCCCAAGTCAGATTCAGTCATTCTGGAACCTGGGTTAACCCCTTCAGCACTGACGCATTTTTACCTTTGATTCTGGCTAAAGTCAGACGATTGTATGCAGTTTAACCCATTGCCTGCGGGAGATGTTCCCGAATGCCATGGCAATTTAGAGGCTTTTAAAGACTCTTAACCCTTAAAAAGCGGCTCACCACATAAGTCGTATTTAATAAAGCTGGACTATGTGGCGGCGCTCGACATAGGTCGAGTGGCAATTTCAGCACGTAATGTTGCTGAGAGAGAGAGACAAGTGGTGGCAGGAGACTAGCGAGCGTATGACTGCTCCAGACCACCGCGGCGAACCTACTGACACGAATCTCAGCTCCCTCCTCCCTCTCTCACTCGCTATATACGGAATTGTATCGGGAAAGTGGCTAATTACATGCTTTTTGCACTCGCGTTGCACGGTTATTGCAAGAAAACTAGCCATCATAAAAGGATCGTTATGGTGTCATTCGAAAGCTCTGTTTATGCCCTTTCAGGGATAGATACTTGTTTTACGTTCTGGGTCTTATTTAGGCATGAAAATGATCACGTAAACAGCCCTATTTTGGCTAAAAACACCCCGCTGGGCGGTACATATAAATAAACCGCATAGGCCGCTAAAGAAGGGTTAAAGCGCTGCGGGTGAACCCCGCAAGCTACGAAGCTCGTGTTGGTGTCATTTTGAAGCTATGTTCTTCTAGTTTTGGGCTGAATACATTTAATTTCATTCAGACACTTGCCTAATCAATGAGGAGTGCCTGAATGAACTCTAATATGGCGGAAATATGCCCACAGCCAAAGTGTTTAAAAGGACCTATGTTGTTCAGAGGGGTTATCGAGATAGTATACTTACACCTTTGAGTCCTAGAGGAAGATTACAAGCTAAAGAAAAGCGTATAATGGTACCAAAATAAGATAAAGATTACGTTGTGGTGCTGAAGGGGTTAACCTTGATCAAACATTTTGGTGCGTATTTTCATTATTGTGTAGAAGTTTGCCCTGATTTCTCCTTATTTCTGTATTCTCTCTCTCTCATCCGTATATGTAATTCTCATTATTATTTTCTCTAACTAATCCCTCTATTTCTTTATTTGCTTGTAATATTTCTGTATTATATCTTTTTCACTTTCTTCAGTTCAGTTTCTGTATTCTCTCTCTCTCTCTCTCCCTCATCCGTATATGTAATTCTCATTATTATTTTCTCTAATCCCTCTATTTCTTTATTTGCTTGTACTATTTCTGCATTATTATATCTTTTTCACTCTTTCTTCAGTTCAGTTTCTGTATTCTCTTTCTCTCTCCCTCATCCGTATATGTAATTCTCATTATTATTCTCTAATCCCTCTATTTCTTTATTTGCTTGTAATATTTCTGTATTATTATTAAAATGTAAAACTTGCAAACTAAACAAACCAAAATTGGGACAAGGACAATATAAAGTCAAATTAAATTATCAAAATCGCTATGTGGAAACAACGCTTACTAAAATGAAAATTATTAAATAAAAGAACACAATCCACCACATAGGGTGTACATCACTACATGAGCAAGTTAATCTGTTTCCCAAGCAAACCAATCGCACATATAACAACGCACTATCGTCACGTTAAAGGAAGTAGTCAAGTTTGGGAAGTCCGGGACGTTCTGGCAAATTTTACTAAACTCTGCATGAATAAAGAAACTACATGTTAAATGTCAAAATATTATTTAAAATCAAATTTGCAACATGACAAGACATTAACAATAGTAAAAAATACAAATATTGATAAGATATCTATACTATTACAAAATAATATAAAATACAGTACAGCACTCACTAACGATAGTGCTATCGGGTAGGTACCTGTAAGCATAGCATGCTTCAAGTGACCCCTATCAATAACTACCCTACAAATAACCTACATTTATAGCACAAATAAACTAAGGAAATTGCAAAAGTAAGTAATTGATACTATCGACAATGAATACATATAATATAAAGAGAAATAATTGCAAAATATGAAGTAACAACAGATTTAAACAAAGAGTACTCTTTTAACAAGAACAATAAATTTAAAAAATCATCAATATTAATAATAATAATAATAATAGAAAAAGAAAAAGATAAACAATAAATACAGACAAAAAGTAAGCAGAGGTTATACAAGAAACTTCAAGTTAAAAATGCTTGATTCAAATTATTGATGTCAAATTTTAGAATACAGTCACAATAATTGACCCTAAAAAGATTAAATTTATGGAACAATTTACTTGCCTCAAAACCTCTGTCCACTAAGAGTCTGTATAGTAACCTAGCTCTAGCCCAAAAGTCATCTACTTTAGTGCAGATTTTACAAAATCTTATTAATTGGGAATAAAAACAATTATAAGTGATTTTACTATCGATATTACTACTAGGGAAAGGAAAGTTTATTACGTTAAAATTAAAATCATCAACTTTGTGATATACTTTAAGTATGCACTGTTCATTAACAATCTCTATATTTATATCAAGAAAATTTTCAACTTTATAATTTACGTTACATTGTGTGAGGGGAATAGAATTAGGGTAAATAAGTTTAGCAACTTGATTAAAATTTAACAAATTGCAAACAAGAATATCATCAATATATCTACTATTATTACTTAACAGTTTAGCAAGTGCTAATTTTTCTGGAATTTTATTTTTCTTGCTACTGTCAACTAAGTCTTTTATATATTTAAATTCTAAAGCAAGCAAGAATAAGTCTGCAATTAAAGGGCTAGCATTTCCACCCATAGGAATTCCTAATATTTGTTTGAAAATGTACGGCCCGAATCTAACATAAGTATTGAAAAGGAGGAATTTAAGGGCATCTTTAAGTTTAGTTCTATCAAAATATACAGAACTAGTGGGAGTAGAGCTAAGTGATGCATTATTAAAATATGTATAAACATTTATGAAATAATTACCATTCCTAACGAACCTGTCAAAGTGCAAATCTATAATAAAGCAAAGCTCTGAATATACTAAATCTAAAGGCAAATTGGTATACAAAGTTGAAAAGTCGAAGCTATGTACCGAGGTAACTTTCGGCATGGTATTTATTTTATCAATAACTTCTAACGAATTGTCAACACTCCAATAATAGTTAATGCCAGTTCTTCTCATGATGGTATTACAATATCTTTTATGAGTACTTTTAATGTATTTTAAGCAATTTACTACTTGTTCTGATAGAGTTTTAGTGGTAGCAAATTTTGCTCCGGCAATAAAGCGATATTTATAAGGTCTTTTATGAAATTTAGGTAACATGTATAATTTTGCAATGCACTTGTTCTTATCAGAAAGTTTAATATCAAATATTATATTTTTCTTGGTATGTTCATCGATTAAGTTATCAATATTCAGATTATTTTGAATTTCATAAACAGAATTACCGCAAATATTTTTACGTAATATGTTACCCTTAATACCTAATTCTTTTTTCATATTTTCAAGATAAAATTTCTTACATGTGAAGCTATAATTATTGCTGGCTTTATCTACTGTAGTGATTACAAAATGTTTATGTAAATTTATTAAATCAGCTTTAAGCTTATTATAATTATAGTCTATAAAATCTGAAAGATTAAATTCATTTTTAAGCGAGAAAATTTTATTTCTAATTAACTTAATTAATAATTTAGACCATGCTTCTAGTTCTCTCGCATTGCAGCACGCAATTTTTAACAATTTATCTTTTAATTTATTGACTGAAAAAACAATATCTTTTAAAATTATGTCCCATGTTACTTTATTACTCCCTATTCTAAATTTAAACCCTTTACGACATAGCTCCGCTAATTTGTCGTTTGCAAAATGTTTAACTAGTTCTACATCACCTGTTAATATGTGACATATCGGACTATAAATGAACTTTGCTAGTGCATCACGTCTGCTAGCTGGCATATCCATGACTCTTTCACACACGCATTTATTATTATTGAAAATATCATTATCTGAAAGATTTCCTAAAACTTTATTATAATTACAAATAATAGACCCAACAGGTCGTTCATATGAATACACTATTAATGGTTTGAAATCTTTACAACCATCTGGTAATATGGACTTAACTTTCTTTGAATTAATAAGACTGTTAACATTAATTTTGTCTAAAATTTTAGAGGAATAATTTAAAGTGGACAGGACTTTATCTTTAATACGGTTATCTTTGGATTTCTTAGAATTAGCTCTAATATATCCCATAAAAGCAAAGACTATATTCTTAAATTTATTTGTGAAATTATGTTTATTATTTAGAATATTTTCTATAAAAGGAGCAAAACTTTTCTTTTGTAGGCCTTTCAATGAATCTTTTAATTTTTTAATTCCGAAATTTCGATATAATTAATATAAATTATTAACAATAATTCTAATATCAGACCTGCTTTTCTTTTTATTAAATGTATTTAGTCTTCTCACTTTCTTCAGTTCAGTTTCTGCACTCTCTCTCTCTCTCTCTCTCTCTCTCTCTCTCTCTCTCTCTCTCTCTCTCTCTCTCTCTCTCTCTCTCTCTCTCTCTCTCTCTCTCTCTCTCTCTCTCTCTCTCTGTTTCGCTTGCTTTGCAGGAAATATTTGTTTTTTTTATATATAATATTATTTCAACACATTTCCAAATCACCCTATGGGGTAGTGTTGACGATTTTTTGTTTTTGTGGTGTTCCCAGGAGGTGTAATCCACATGTGATTGAGGTAGGCAAAAGGCAGTTATGTGATTGAGGTAGGCAAAAGGCAGTTGGTGATTGAGGTAGGGAAAAGGCAGAACTGCCTATAGCGAGTGTATGAATGTGATTGAGGTAGACAAAAGGCAGAACTGCCTATAGCGAGTGTATGAATGTGATTGAGGTAGACAAAAGGCAGAACTGCCTATAGCGAGTGTATGAATGAATAACATGGATGGATGAGATTTGAAACTTATGGATGTAATGGGTGATGTTGCTGATGATGATGAATGCACTTGCGTTTGGGTAGTGTGCTTATTCCACCATATGAATGACATGAATTCATGAGGTACTTTGAAATAGATGAATGAATGATTGGCAAGAAGGGAGGTCTAGAACCGTTCCAGTGTGTGGTAGTCGGTGTAGCAAGGAGAAGCGCAGAGTCCCACATTACACTGACTACACATGACCGAGGTTTCCTTCCTGACTTGGGGCCTCTTGTTGTGTGTCTGCGGACGTGGCACTGTTTCAGTCCGTCATTCCGGTTGGCTGCGATTTGTGCTTCTGTGCGGGGGCAATGCACAATCTTGTGGGTCGCGAGGTAGTCCGGCACTCAAGGCGGTAAGGCAGATTCACGATCGCCCTCGGAGCTGCTGGCGCATGTTTGGTTCCGTGCTTCCTGAGGATGGAGTCGATGATATCCTTGGCGAACAGCCTTACAGAGCTCCTCCTTCCTGTCCGCGTCATCCACAGGTTGTATGCGTTCAGGATAGTGACATCAAGAAGATGGAGTACGACCTTGTACCACTTACAGGTCTTCCTAAGGCAGTCAACAGCAGTGATTTGCATATCACTCTTGTCCACCAACCGCATGCTCACATTGTAGTCCATAACAGCGTCAGGTTTGGAGATAGCTACTAGAGTCCTGTTGCGGGTGACAGGGTCCTGCTGGTATCTCTTCCCGCTATCTCGCAATGCGGACTTGTGGTAGGTGGAGAGTGTATATGTTGGGTCTGGCTGCTTCCAGACGATCCCCAGGTACTTATCAAAGTGGTGGGATAAGTCAAACACTGGGTAAAAGTTAATAGGTTCTTGTATTCAGGAGTGAAGTGGGTACAGTGCACAGGGAGACCTTTGGTAGGCTAGTCTCTCTCGATCTGATCATAAAATACCCATAGTTACCATGTGCAGTCAATACAGTACAATTATATAAGTGAGTGCACATGATTACTATGGTACATGTTTAATATAAGGAGGTATGCATATAGATAATATTAGTGTTACATACAGATACTTAAGAATGCTGTTGCCTCAATAAATCATATACATACACCTCCCTCCCCCCTCACGCTCGTAGTTCAATCTCGAGCGGACTCCTTTTCTCTGGGTCGTTTCGAATAACGTGGGGCAACTGGGGGGTCAGACGCTAAGGACAACTGTTTCTGGTCATTGCAAGGGGTCGCAGGGGACTGGGGGTGGGGGTCAACACTTTGGGGTACAGGGCGGAGGCAACGGCGGTTCCGCCACCACACACGACCACCCAGGGAGACTGGGTATATAAGGCTGCATGCACAATACAAGGTATGAGGAATAGAGAACACAAAAGAAACACACGATCAAGTTTATTAATATACCACTTCTGAAATACTCGTGCAAGACAAATGATAGAATTGAACAACACTAGCATAAGTGGATCTGGATGGAGCCTAGTCTCCCACTTCCAACGTTCAGGTATTAATCTTCTGATCACTGGCTTATTTAACAGGTTTATATACCGAAGACCATCAATGTTACTTATAGATTCATATTCACTGTTAGATTTATTACTGGTAGCTCTGGTGCACAAGTAATAGTTCACAGACTAGATTAGACACGCGTATTTTAGAGCACGGGAATTCTAGTAACCTCGGGGGTACTGATCTAAGTTTTATATTCTTATGGCAGAAATACGTAGAACACAAATCAGTGGGCGAACGTTAGATATCACTAGGGTTTTACTCCTATGTAGTAATATCTGGATAAAGGTAATTACGAGAGTTAATGTCGCCTGTTAATTAATAAACACTGATACGCTTAGCACTTCCCAACTGGAATGGTTATATATGAATTACACTGGGCAAAGATATAGCCACTTCGTAGAAATATTAATAAGTGAATCTCTAAATAGCACTGTAACAATGTAGTACTGATAGAGTGAATCTTGGGTGGTATTTGATTGGTCTGGTTATCTTGCGTCCGTGATGTTGGGGGCTAACGACTGGTTCTGCGGCCGTCCAGGGTGTCCATATGTAGGAAGTTCTCAAGTACGTGGACAGGTCCTATCCAAATCTACCACGGAGTCTGCCAGCTCTGGAACTCACTTCTCAGCAACCAACAAGGATAGAGCTCGAGTTTAACTCTGGTGACCAACCTGGGTTGGTGTCTATCTTTCAACTGATTTTACTGGGGGCTGGAGCTGGGTTTATAGGCTCGGTTTTGGGCCCTGTAGGCCATAGGGATCTCGAGTCTTATGGACTTATTTGAGCTCTCAATAGATACGGGGACTAGGTAAGGTGGTGATTACTGTTGTGGCACATGGCTATAGGAAGCCTTCATAATATGATATAACTGAGCCTTAGTAAGAGGTACTATTTTGGCTATACTGGAAGTATTTAGGGGATAGAGACTGGATCTACTTTGCGAGGAGGATGGGGACAGCGTCTCTCTTAGATTGTTCAATTTTCATTCTATGGTATAGCTGAGGTGCTAATTTAGTGATCAGAGTATGCAAGAAAAGTAAATGAGTTATTGTGGTTTAATAAAGGTTAGTAGAGGGGTTAGTTCATTGATAAGAAGAATTCCTGTGCTACCTGGCAACTGTAACGGGGGGGGGGGGGAGGGTATCTCTCTTTCTTCACTTCCCTTCTTCTGCGAACAAGAGAGCGAGGTAGAAAAAGAAGGATTAAGCTGCGAAGGTGGAAAATAGGTACTCAAGGATAGAAAGGAAGAGATGACGACAAACCCGTTATTGCATTCTAATTAACGAGAGGACAACTCTGTTTGGTTGACCCACATCCAACATCCTTCGAGGAAGGGGAAAGGCTGCAACTCCGACACGATGATAAGACCAAAGAACCACAAAAACCCCACTGAGACCTAGCATATTCTCTACTTTCTAGATATCACATAAGGATGTTTTTGGGAACGGTAATTCATTCGAATTATTTGATCGCCCACCTTCAGGTGAACTGGCCGTCCCCATGGTTTTCTTATTCTTTATGCAATCGTGATTCATGCTCATTATTCAGGTACATTAGGACAGTAGGATAAATCGGAGGCTAGCAAAGACCAATCAAGAACTTCACCTTCAATGTTGGCTGACAAGACTTTAACTCTCGGTTAGGCTACTGATACTACTCTTAGACCAATTTAATACTGACAGCTCCGATTTACCATCCTGACAACACATTTAGATCCAAATAGGTACGGGAGGATAGATACAAACATATTGCAGTAATCTTAAGCTTGATATTAATATTTAAGGAACATTTTACCGTTTACAACTCTTAACATTGGTACTATATGGTCCGTATCTAATTATCTCTATACCATTAACCTGGGACCAATCCATTACCGTACTGGGACAGCCTCTTAACCTAGGAGTAGGACTCTAATATTGCTGTCTGTATCCACCCCATTCCTCTCAGTATTATACCTCCCAATTCTGCTAGATGCCGGTATCGGCCAGGCTTGCCTGTAGGTTTCTTCGGCCTACCGTATCCTGGGGTATAGGGGGTAATCATACGTTTTCCTGCGGTCCTTGAACCCTCGTACAGTACACGAGCTCAGCATCCTGCACTCAGCCAATGGGAGGGGTGAATCTCCGATTCTCCGCTCAGCAATTCAGCATCACATCGACTCCGTCCCAAACTGGTTCCCTCTGAATGGAGGGAAAGGAAGCCTAAGTCCGGAGAAGAAGCGGGGAATGATGACAGAGACTGGGGGCTAGGTAGGTGTCTCTCTCGTAGGCCTGGGGTCACGACAGTGAGGGGCCGAGGGCCAGTGCCAGGGATCCCGCCAAGAAAGGGGAGGGTGACCACAAAGGGTGGCGTCGCTTGGGTAGGAATTGGCGGTCTTTCTACACAAGGGGGCATTACTCTAAATTCGAAAAGGAAGGATTTTTACAGGGAATAACAAAAGGGGGTAAAAGGAAAATTAGGCTTGAAAGTATTTTAGATAGATTTGAGAATATTAGTTCTGATCTAGGCTAATTTCCCTCTTTACATAGACAAGGGTTACTTAACCCTTCTTAACCTCTGAAGTGCGCATGGGGGTTCTAATGTTAGCACGAAAATATACTCAGAATAAGGAATAACAGGAAAATAGGTGATAACTGAAGGAGAGGAAAGTGGGAAGGAGGGAGGACTGAGATTTTGCATGGCCCAGGGGCCAAAAAAATAAAAAAAAATAAAAAAAAAAAAATATAAAATTTTTTTTTTTTTCGATGTCAAAAGTTGATTTTTGTTTTCTCTGACTCTTAAGAGTCTCCCCGCAGTGCGCCGGGGAACTCAAGAGTCTCCGCAGCTCCCGGGTTAACGATACATTTCCCTTAAATATAGGGAAGAGTGAATGAAGGGGAAAAAGTCTTACAGTAAGTCAAACCTTACAACATATACCAAAAGGGAAAGTACAATTTCTTCTCGTTACACAATGACCCGGAAGTCAAAACAAGGGTCAGGTATACCTCCGCAGGGGTGGGGGTCTCCCTCCTCGGGTGGGTAAAAAGGGGTAGCTGGGCGCCCTCTCTCTGGGATGGTCGTCCGGCGGCTGTGGCTAGGGGCTTGCCATATCACAAGTGTTTGTAATAACCCTCTGTTTATGAGACAGATGTGGGTGTCCTTAATACCAAAACCGAAGGTGCCTTGGCTAGCTGGTTTTACTCGGTTGGTTGTTAATTGTATGGTTTGATGGATGTGGTGGAGACTGGGTTGCTAACTCTGCCACATTTATCTGGAAGTATGGCAATAGAAGTTAGTTACTGGCGAGGCGGCTAGCCTCGCACCGACGACCATTGGGTGCAGGGTTGTGAATGGGTTGTAAGGGAATAGATGGTATGCAAGGGGTTAGTAAAGTTCTAATGTTGTTCCGGCCTACTAAGGGAAGGTAGGCTGGATAGGAGTATATATATAAAAGGTTGGAGAGCGTTAGCAACGGAAAAATCAAGGATCTTCAAGAGGTATGAGGGAGAGGCTAGGTCGGACAAGAGTCGAGGAGCGCGGGGTGTTAATGAGAGGGGGGGGGGCTATGTGGAAATTTTTCCATAAGGTCTCCGGGCGTGGGGGTGGCATTAGGCTACAGTTGATATTGGAGTTTGAAAGGACAGTGAAAGTACGTTAGCCAAATGCTACCGGGGGATGCAACTATGGGGTGGTATATGAGTCTGGAAAAGATAGACTCATGTGGGCTGTGGGGGGAGGAGGTTAACTGTAGGTGTGTGCTTGACTGTGGATAAAGTAGGGAAAAACATGGTGTATTATTACTCGTCAATACGAGGGGTTATGGACCTATTATTTGACACGATTTCTTGTACGTCTAGTTGTCCCTGGGAACTGCGTTTTCTATGAAATATAGACCAAAGAAAAGCGGCAGTTCGTAGGGGGTACTTCGTTATTGTTTCGAGGTACTATGATAGACAATGGAAAAGAAAGGTTATCTATACAATCTCTGGTTGGGGTAAGCATTAAGTTATAGCATGGTGGCTAACATCTTTAGTCATGGCTGTCTGGCGGTTTGGCATTGGCTCAACCTAGGGACAGGACATGGGTGTGTTAATATGAATGTGTATTCTTGTTCATCATCATGTAGGGAGAGTCTGGTGGGTAAGAGGTGTAGGACACGAAGCAAAATGGAGTAGTGTGGACTGTGGATACGAAGGAGGTGATTGGAAGACTTATAACAATTGTGGAAAAGTAAATGGAAAAGATGAACACAATGGCGGATAAAGATAACTAACCTAAGGATTGAATACATAGATTTATGGGGGCGATTGGTCTTCAGAAACTTAGTCTGGCAAGACAAGGTATTTTAGGGTATGTTGATATTAATAACTAACCTAAGGATTGAATACATAGATTTATGGGGCGATTTGTCTTCAGAAACTTAGTCTGGCAAGACAAGGTATTTTAGGGTATGTTGATATTAATATCCTAACTTAGGGACAGGGCATGGGTGTATTAACTTAAGGTGTATTTATGTTCATCATCAGGTAGGACACGAGGGGTAGTGTATACGCGAGGTGGGGGAAAGGGTTGTGAATTGTAAAGGGGTTGGTTTGAGGCTAGGCGCCGCGCCGCTCGTGACCTAGGATAGTGACCCTTAATGCGCTGGACATAGGGGTGGCATCTCCCTACGATCGAACAGGTAGAGTGGTGTGTGCAGCGGGGTGTGAAGGATAAGTGGACAGGATGACCCAAACAGGGTACCCTGAGCAGAGGGTCATGAAGCAAAATAGAGTAGTGTGGATTGTGTATACGAAGGAGGTGATTGGAAGACGTATAACAATTGTGGAAAAGTAAATGGAAGAGATGAACACAATGGCGGATAAAAGATAATTAACCTAAGGATTGAATACATGCATGAATGACGACATTATAGCCGTCGTCCTAATAAGAGGATGAAACCTGGTTGGTCTGCACGTGGCACAATACGACACAAGGACAGTGCCGCTATGTCGTATCAATACTGGTGGCATACTCCGGTTAATATTATATATACACTTAGTTAATAGAAGAACAAGGCAAGGGGGCGACTGAGCACGGGGGTACATATATCTATACTCGTCATGGAAAGGGAGATACGAGGTAGCTTTCCTGCATCTCTCCTGATAATCGTCTGCAGATTGGTCATAGTTAGTTTATCCGAATTAACAGTCCTAAATCAATACAATAACTGGCATAGGGTTATCGGGTGTATAGAGTCGTGGTTAAAGGTTGGGAATCTATAGTTAGTGGATAAAACCACGGGAGGTTAGAGACTTAGAATTGGGGGGCTATGATTGTTATATAACTAAATACAGGGCTGACGTAATCACGATCTGATTTGGTGTGAAATGGAAGTTAAGGTGTCTTAGATCGCCTTGAACCTACACAATGAAAGTATTATAGTCTGTATGGTGGTTACCTAATTAAATACATACTTAGGTGGTACATCAAGAATATCAGTGAGTAAAGTATTGTGGTTTGTATATTAGAAGACTGTGATTGAGAGACGTATAATATGTGGAATGAATTGAGAGAGAGAGAGAGAGACCAAATCGGGAAAGGAAAAAGGGGCCTGGGATCTCGTTGGGGATGGTAGTTTCGCTCTCAGGATTTTCGTTCCTGTGGCTCGTTAGGGTTGGAGGTTTCGCTCTCAGGATTTTCGTACCACAGCGTTCCTGTGGCATTTTAACTATGGTACATGTTTAATATAAGGAGGTATGCATATAGATAATATTAGTGTTACATACAGATACTTAAGAATGCTGTTGCCTCAATAAATCATATACATACAGAGAGGACATTGACTGGCATTGTGTCATGCCAACAAATAGCCAGTATGTTCTCACTGCTGCTCTTCTTCCGGATGATGTCTCCTTTCCGTGTATTAGGAAACTTGGTCCAGTGTTTCCTGTTTGACCTAACTGTTCCACAGCTTCCCATGCTCCTTGCAAGGAGATACCTGGCAAGGAGAGGAGAGGTGTAGAAATTGTCGGTGAACAGGATACGGTTGGCATCCAGATACGGCTCCATCAGTGTCTTCACAACCGCCCCTGAAAGACCCAGAGGGTCGTTCGGAATGTCCACATCAGTAGCGGTGTAGATGATAAGGTCCAGCACGTATCCTGTCTCGCAGTCACACAGTACAAAGAACTTGATCCCGAAGCCGTGACGCTTCGACGGAATGTACTGGCGGAAAGAGAGACGTCCACGGAAGAGGATCAAGGACTCCTCGATCTCTACATTCTGGAAAGGTTTGAAAAACCGGCGATACCTGTTCAGGAATGGCCGTATTTTCCAAATCTTGTCAGCTCCGTGTGGCGCAGTGTTATCCACAAAGTGCAAGCACTTGAGAATTTGCCTATATTGGTCCCTGGGCATGTAGGTATTGAATACTGGCGTTGATATAATGTCATGCAGGAGCCAATAATCCAGCATGTTGTGCTTCTTCACGTGGGGCATTAGCATGGTGAGGGCCAAAAACACGAGGAGCTCAGGGATATCAATGGGCGTCCATCTCTTCGGAGTGCTGGCGTCCATACCCTCGGAGAGTGCTGAACGCATTACCGAGGTAATCCTATCGGGCATGGAAGCATACATTCAATTCTCTTTCTCTCAGACTAATGCTAAAAAAATCTTGGTTTACTCACGCCTGTTCTACTGCTGTCCGCAATAAGGAGGAAGCATTCAAACGGTACCGACGCCTTAAAACTCAAGACTCATTCTTCATATGTTTCTGCCCGGAATCAAGCCAAATCTGTTCTTCGACTTGCCAAACACACTTTCATCAATAATAAATGCACTGAACTATCCAACTCTAGCTCTTCCCAAGCTTTCTGGCATCTAGCCAAAAACCTCTCCAACAATTTCTCTTCCTCGTCTTTCCCTCCCCTTTCCCACTCTGATGGCACAACCATCACTTCTTCCTCTGACAAAGCTAAACTCTTCGCTCAAACTTTTGCTAGAAACTCCACCTTGGATGATTCCGGTGCTATTCCTCCCTCTCCGCCCTCCTCTCTCTTACTTATGCCTAATATCCTAATCTCTTCTAAAGATGTACTTTCTACCCTCTCTGGGCTTAACACTAATAAGGCGTACGGTCCGGACGGTGTTCCTCCTGTTGTTCTCAAAAACTGTGCTTCCGTGCTGACTCCCTGCCTAGGCAAACTCTTTCGTCTCTGTCTATCCTCTAACGTCTTCCCTTCATGCTGGAAGTTTGCTCACATTCAACCTGTCCCAAAGAAGGGTGACCGCTCTCAACCCTCCAACTATCGTCCAATTGCTCTTATCTCTTGTCTTTCTAAAGTTTTTGAAACTATTCTTGCTTCCAAATTTCTTAAGCATTTCTCTTCTCATAATCTGCTCTCAGATCGCCAGTATGGCTTCCTTAAGGGTCGCTCTACTGGTGATCTTTCATATCTTACTAACTCTTGGTCATCCTCCTTTCGGGACTTCGGTGAGACTTTTTCTATTGCACTAGACATATCGAAAGCCTTCGATAGAGTCTGGCATAAATCTTTAATTTCTAAACTACCCTCCTTCGGTTTCTATCCCTCCATCTGTGCCTTTGTCGTAATTTCCTTTCCGGCCGTTCCATAGCCGCGGTTGTGGACGGCCATTGTTCACTTCCTCACCCTATAAACTCCGGTGTTCCTCAGGGCTCTGTCCTATCTCCTATTCTCTTTCTAATTTTTATAAATGATCTCCTTAACTGTACCTTAATTCCCATCCATTCATACGCAGACGACTCAACCTTACACTACTCCATTAGTTTTTCAGAACGCCCCAGCCAGCAATCCCTCAACGACAAACGTAATGAAGCCATAGAACTCTTAAATTCTGATCTAAATACTATTTCCAATTGGGGCAGAGAAAACCTTGTTAACTTTAATGCTTCCAAAACCCAATTTCTCCATCTATCTACCCGTCAGGATCTCCCAGCGGACTATCCCTTATTCTTCAACAATACAAAAATCAACCCTTCATCTTCTCTCAATATTCTTGGTGTCTCTTTTTCTTCTGCTCTCATTTGGAAGGACCATATTACCAGTCTTGCTAAGGCAGCCTCCCAGAAGCTGGGTGTGCTCAACCGCCTTAGGGGGTTCTTTTCCCCTGCACAGCTTCTTGCTCTGTACAGGGGCATAGTGCGCCCTTGTATTGAGTATTATTCACATGTGTGGGGAGGTTCCTCTCACACCTAGACCTCCTAGAGTAAAGGAAGGCCTTTCGTATCATTAACTCCCGTCCACTCACCAACTCTCTGCAATCTCTCTCTCTCCGCCGCAATGTTGCATATCTCTCGCTATTCTATAATCAGTGTTCCTCAGAGCTATCCCAGTGCATACCACCTCCTTTACGTAGGCCGTGGTACCCGTCTTGCAACTCAATCCCACCCCTACTCTGTGCAACTCTCCAACCCAAGAGTGAAACGTTACTCTCAAACTTTCTTCTACTCAACATCTGAGCTCTGGAACTCTCTCCCAGAATCAGTCTTTCCCTCTTCCTATGACTTAAATTGCTTCAAACTCTGTGTGTCCAGGCATTTTGGCTCGAACGTCCCTTGATTTTGGCCCTGTCACTCTTTCAACTATGGGGGAGGCACTCGCTATAGGCAGTTATGCCTTTTGCCTCCCTCAATCACATAGAAAAAAAAAAAAAAAAAAAAAAAAAAACGGTTTGTCTCCCTTACCATGTCCCCGAGCAATTCATCGTCGAAGAATACCCGGAATTAGTGATAAGGGGTATCATCCTCTGAGCAGGGAAAGGCAGGCTGGATGCCATTTGTTGCTTTATCAAACCGGGGTGGAACCCCAGGCATATCCCGAGGCTGGCAGTCCTCCCACTGAAAGACAGGTGGCTGGTCCGGCCTCCTGCCCCTCCCCGGGCACCTCCTGGAGCACCTCCTCGGGCCCTTCCCTGGGCACCTTGCTGTGGCGGTCCCTGCTGTGGCTGTCCCTGTTGTGGCTGTGGCTGTGCCTGCCCGCCATCAGAGTCGCTTGCCGGCGCCGGGGATATCCTGGCTTCAGGCGAATCGGGAGAGCTTGAGCCGGCATCGCTTTCGGACAACACCAGCCGACGCCTGGTCCTCCTTGTCCGCGGCATCCCGGGTGGTGTTGACAACGTGGGAGGAGCATCTACAGCTGGTGTAGAGGTCGCTGGACCTGGTTGTGCATGGGCGTGGGTAATCGGTAGCTGCGCTACCACCGAGATGTTGGCGAGCTCAAGCGGCATCACTGGAGGCTCTGATGCGGCTCGCTGCCTGGATGGGCCTGGCTATGGGGATAATGACCTTGGGCGTTTGGCCGGTCTGGTGTTGCCTGTGAAAATTGTGGGAATGGTATTTCGTTTGAGGGATGTGCAGACTCAAACTTTATAACTAAGACATGATTTATTTGAGAGAGAGAGAGAAAGGAAGAGTCCTAGCAATTTCAAGGTCACCTGCGTAAGGAATGTATTCTACTGTACACCGTGATATATACGCCTATACAATTATTGCAATCAATATACACCATAGATTTATATATATACAGTATTATATATACTGTATATAAATCTATGGTGTATATTGATTGCAATCATTTTATAGGCGTATATATCACGGTGTACGGTAGATTACATATTCCTTACGCAGGTGACCATGAAATTCTTAGCACTCTTCTCTCTCTCTTTCTATATATATATAAATCTATGGTGTATATTGATTGCAATCATTTTATAGGCGTATATATCACGGTGTACAGTAGAATACATTCCTTACACAGGTGACCTTGAAATTCTTAGCACTTCTCTTTCTATATATATATATATATATATATATATATATATATATATATATATATATATATATATATATATATATATATATATATATATATACACAGGGTGTTTTAAAACAACACTGCCAGACCTCATCTGCTAATTAGTAAATAAAATAACGGAAGAAGATTATCTAAGGACAAAATGCACAATAATATACCATTAATGATTTAAACCGCATAGAGTAAAATAATTAGTGACACCCAGGTATGAGCTATAATCCGAACACGGGCTAGTGTCCCCCCTCCCCCCCAACTAGTATACCTCTTGCTTCCCATCCCAGTTCGAGTTTTTCTTCGAAGCTTTGGAATCATAACGAATCTTCTCATGTGTTTAATCATCTGCTCGGCCATGGTGCTATCTTCTTCTGTCATAGTGATTTTATTTACCTTATAATATCACATAAATATGGATTGTCGTTATTTAGGTGTATCTCTGCCTTTGTTATTTTATACTCGTTAAGTCCAAGTGACGTAAATTGTTTGTTTTGGGTACCATTAGATGATTTTAAATATTCATAAGTGAACACCGTATACTTGTATGTCTACAGCTACGTAAAATCGTCAAACTTCAACCATAAAACTGATAGACATATTTCGTTAGTACTCTGTGATAATAGTAACGTAATGAGGTATTTGTATTGAAACAGTAAATTGCGCAGGAACAATTTTTTCCCATTCAAACAGTTTCACGAACGATTAAATTATCTATAGAAGTGTTCGGATACCTGACCCAGACTTGAGATTCATTATTTTACCTCTTGGTCATCGTTACAAATGGTGCATATCTTTTTACGCTACTTGGATTATAATACTTAGCAGTTTTCTTCTAATTGCAAAATATCATTACCAATTTTATGTTACTTTGATTTTGTAATTATTCATATGTGATTAGGTCATTAGATATCTCCTCTTTACCTTTTTTACTTAGTAATCATTCATATTATGTATCATATGTTTTGTGCTGAGCTCAGAACCCTGTTTTGCTACATTTCTAAATAACCATTTATCTCCGTTACAATATATTTTTGGTAAAAATAGAATAGAAATATGTGTATTATATATTAACCCTTAACTGTCGGCGCGCAACATAAGTCGAGTTAAATAAAGCTGGACTATGTGGCGGCGCTCGACATAGGTCGTGTGGCAATTTCAGCACGTAATGTTGCTGAGAGAGAGAGAGACAAGTGGTGGCAGGAGAGTAGCGAGCGTATGACTGCTCCAGACCACCGCGGCGAACCTACTGACACGAATCCCACCTCCTCCCTCCCTCTCTCACTCGCTATATACGGAATTGTATGGGGAAAGTGCCTAATTACATGCTTTTTGCACTCGCGTTGCACGGTTATTGCAAGAAAACTAGCCATCATAAAAGGATCGTTATGGTGTCATTCGAAAGCTCTGTTTATGTCCTTTCAGGGATAGATACTAGTTTTACGTTCTGGGTCTTATTTAGGCATGAAAATGATCACGTAAACAGCCCTATTTTGGCTAAAAACACCCCGCTGGGCGGTACATATAAATAAACCGCCTAGGCCGCTAATAAGGTGTTAAACATAAGAACATAAGAAAATGGGAGTCTGCAGAAAGCCGATTGGCCTAAGCAAGGCAGATCCCTGTCCCACACAACCCCAAATCAATTACAAAGCCCAATTATAGGCTCAACACTCTAATACCCTGAGGATCATCTTACCAAAACGGTTAGAGATCAACGCAGGATTATGGGGGTCTGCAGAGCGCTGATTGGCCCAACCCGGCTGATCCCCCTTCACACCCAACCCTTCTCGTCCATATGCTTATCCAATTTTATCTTAAAGCTCCCTACAGTTTTAGATCCCACTATAGCACTTGGTAGTCCATTCCACCCATCTACAACTCTGTTACCAAACCAATATTTGCCTATATCTTTTCTGAAACGAAATTTATCTAATTTAATAATAATAATAATTTGAAATTTGAAACCATTGGTACGAGTTCTTTCGCTATCACTGAGCTTTAGTACATTTGTCATGTCCCCTTTGTTAATCCCACTAACCCATATTGTTATCAATGTGGTCGTCATACTCTGGCAGTGTTGTTTTAAAACACCCTGTATATATATACACTATATATATATATATATAAAGAGAGAGAGAGAAGAGTGCTAAGAATGTCATGGTCACCTGCGTAAGGAATGTATTCTACCGTACACCGTGATATATACGCCTATAAAATGATTGCAATCAACAGTGAGTCACGCGAAGAAAGAAAGGAAGGGAGAAAGAGAGAGAGAGAGAGAATCCTACTTGGTGGTACTGCCCGGGGGTAAGAGATAAAAGGGTTGTTTGAGGAGTGGCCTGGTAAACAGTGAGTCACACAAAGAAAGATGGGAAGAACGAAAGGAAGAGAGAGAGATTGATTTTGATTTGATTTTGCCCCGAGGGGCGAGTTTATTGAGCAGCGCCCCCCATCCTGTGAGGGGACAACCACTAGTAAGGCGATACATACTTGCTCAAAGAGCCATTATTCCACTGAAACAACAGCATCGTCGTCTGGTTACATTCATATTTGTGTTTATAAGTCAGGTTGGCATTATTCAGATGTGTTATTATAGTTTCCTCATTTAATTGTCACATGGTCTGTATAAATATAAAATATAGGGAGAGAGAGAGAAAGTCAATTTCACAAATATATCATATAGGCCTATGAAAAAATAATATATACATATAGTCCCCACAATCATATAAAATATATTCAATCTTTCGTTGCTAGTATTATTTCTACTGTACACCGTGATATATACGCCTATAAAAAGAATGGAAACTCGCAAGCAATTTCAAGGGCACATAAGAACATAAGAAAATGGGAGTCTGCAAAAAGCCGATCGGCCCATACAAGGCAGATCCCTGTCACACCCAACCCTAATTACAAGGCCCAATTATAGACCCATCTCACTAATACCTTGAGTACTGACCCCACCAACACGGTCAGAGATTAACACAAGATTACGGGGGTCTGCTGAGCGCCGATTGGCCCATACCTGGTAGATCCC
Source organism: Paralithodes platypus (assembly GCA_032716605.1). NCBI lineage: Eukaryota > Metazoa > Arthropoda > Malacostraca > Decapoda > Lithodidae > Paralithodes > Paralithodes platypus. The sequence goes on along the minus strand of CM064527.1, from coordinate 44,285,842 downwards.
CCTCACACCCAACCCATCTCGTCCATATGCCTATCTAATTTTATCTTAAAGCTCCCTATCGTTCTTGATCCCACTATATCACTTGTTAGCCTATTCCACCCATCTACAACTCTGTTACCAAACCAATATTTGCCTATATCTTTTCTGAAACGAAATTTATCTAATTTGAAACCATTTGTACGAGTTATTTCGCTATCACTGAGCTTTAGTACATTTTTCATGTCTCCTTTATTAATTCCACTAACCCACTTGAATACCTCTATCATGTCACCTCTAACTCTGCGTCTCTCTAACGAATGTAAGCCTAATTTCTTCAACCTTTCTTCATACGGAAGATTTCTAATATTATGGATCATTTTTGTCATTCTACGTTGTACTCTCTCCAATGAATCTATGTCCATTCTGTAATAAGGACACCAAAATTGAACAGCATAATCCATATGGGGTCTCGCTAATGACAAGTAAAGTTTTTAGATAACATCAGCAGTTCTGTTACTCACACTCCTAGATAATTATGAACCCGAGAATCCTGTTTGCCTTGTTACGAACGCTTATACATTGTTTTCTAGGCTTCAAATCATTGCTAACAAACACACCTAGATCTTTCTCACAGTCTGAGTTTTCTAATTCCATATTAGCTAGTTTATATTTAAAATTTGTATGCATCTTCCCTATCTTTAATACCTTGCATTTGTCAATGTTAAACTTCATCTGCCATTTTACTGACCATTCGTGTAAGGTATCTAGATCCCTTTGCAGACACTCTATATCTCTAACTGAATCAATTTTTCTCCCCATTTTGGTATCGTCTGCAAATTTACTTATCCTACTAGTTATAGCTAAATCAAGGTCATTTATGTATATAATAAACAACAGAGGACCTAATACAGATCCCTGGGGGACACCACTCTTGACTGATCCCCATTCTGATTTAGTACCATTTATGCTGACTCTCTGCTTCCTACCAATTAACCATGACCTAATCCATCCTAACAACGCCCCACCTATTCCATGTGCCTCAACCTTTCTCATCAATCTCTCATGAGGGACTCTGTCGAAAGCTTTACTGAAATCTAAATATATAATATCATATGACTTGTCATTATCTACTGCTTCATATACCTCTGAGAAAAAACTAAGCAAATTAGTAAGGCAAGAACGTCCCTGAGTAAATCCATGCTGAGAAGAATTGATTAAGTTAAATGTTTCTAAGTGGTTTCTCATTTTCCTATCAATAATTGACTCTAGTAGCTTTCCTATGATTGAAGTGAGACTAATGGGACGGTAATTGGATGCTATTGATTTATCACCTTTTTTGAAAATTGGAACTACATTTGCAAGCTTCCAAGCTTGTGTAACTATACCTGTTTCTAATGAATTGTTAAAAAGAAATGTTAATGGGTAACTTAACTCATCTCTGCATTCTTTTAATACTCTAGCATATACCTCATCGGGACCAGGCGATTTCTGAGGTTTCAGTCTGTCAATTTCCTTAAGCACATCATTTCTACTTATAGTAACCGTACTTAACCTATTTTCTATACTATCGCTATATATCTTACGGACTTCTGGAATCTGTGCCAAATTTTCATTAGTGAAAACGGATAGAAACTGACTATTTAATGTACTGCACATTTCTAAATCATTCTCTGTCAATTCTCCTATCGAAGTTTTAAGGGGGCCTATTTTATCTCTAACTTTAGATTTATATAGCTGGTAAAAAGCCTTAGGGTTATTTTTTGAGTCATTGGCTATCCTGATTTCATAATTTCTTTTGTCTGTCCTTATACCTTTTTTAACCTCTCTTGATAGATTCTGATAGTAAGCAAGTAGGTGAATTTCGCCTTTCTTAATTTTTCGATATATTCCTCTCTTTTTTCCTAGAAGGTCTAATAGTCTATTATTCATCCATTTGGGTTGGTTCTGTGTTGATCTAAATTTTCTTTTGGGGATATATTTATTTTGCGCATTGTGGAGTGAAGAAATAAAATGATTATATGTAGCTGTCAAATTATCCTGAGTTAAGACAGGTATCTGAGAGAGAGTATGTTCATTAGCGCACCTGGGTCCACTTAATAGTTTAACCATATGATCGACTCTTAAGGCTCTTCTTAATCCACCATAATTGGCTTTTCTGAAATCTGGGATAAGTGTCGTATTCTCTTTAGCCTTTCCTGTCCATTGTATGTTAAAATAAATTGATTTATGATCACTATTTCCTAGTTGGTCTCCTATCTCTACATTACTTATCATTTGTTCATTATTACTGAGAACTAAATCGAGGATATTATTACCTCTAGTAGGCGAGTCTATGAATTGAAATAAAAAACTATCCTGTACCGCCTCAATAAACTCTTTTGAATCTGAGTCGCCGATTTGATGCTGCCAATCAATATTCGGAAAATTAAAATCCCCCATAATACACACATTGCTAAACCTTGATGCTTCACTTCCTGCCATAAAGCTGTACCTTCGTTTCTACTCATATTTGGTGGTCTATAAATAACTCCAATAATTATGGTCTCACTACCTTCGCTAACTTCTACCCAAACACTTTCGTTATCAGTATTTAGTCTAATACCTGATTTAATACAGCTTTTTAAAGAACTCCTGACAAACACTGCTATTCCGCCGCCCCTCCTACTTGTTCGGTCGCGTTTAAACAAACTATATCCTGGTATATGGAATTCTGCTAAAAAATGTCTTGATTCTGTATTAATCCATGTTTCAGTTAGTGCTATAATGTCTATATTTTCGTTGCTAACAAGTGCTTTAAGTTCATCCATTGTGTTACATAAACTCCTACAGTTTGTATAATATAATCGCAATGAATTTATTTTACTGGTATCGGATTTACCTTTATTTCTAACTGAATTCCCATCTTCTGTTACACCTTCAATATTTCTACTAGCAGTACAATTAAAATCCTGTGACTGATATTTTCTATTCCTATCTGATGTACCAGTACGGTAATTTACCCTATCTAGACAATTATTCTTACTCATATTCTCAGGCTTTATTTTCAGCGAAACCCCGCGACAATCCTATCTATTGACCTAGCTAAATTTGCCACCCCTAGCCGAGAAAGATGAACCCCGTCCTGTCCGTACAACTGATTTTTACCATAGAAACGGGTCCAGTTATCAAGGAATGGTATTGCATTTGCATTGCAGTATTTTTCCAGCCGACAATTGATACCAATTGCCCTAGATGACCATTCCTTGCTGACCCCTCTCCGTGGCAAGATACTGTGTACTACAGGTATGCCTCCCTTCCTCCTAACTTTATCTAACACCTCCCTGTACTGCCGAAGCAGTACTTCCGTCCTACCTTTACCAACATCATTGCTCCCTGTACTGAGACAGATAATGGGGCTATCTCCAATATCTTTCATGATGTAATCAATTTCCTCTAACACCTTCCCAACCCCGGCACCAGGCAGACAGACAAGCTTCCTAATATCAGTACAGGTGGACCTAGCTAAGTGTCTGACCATGGAGTCCCCAACAATTGAGAAGGACTTGCCTCTCCTTGTCGATGACTTGGTAGCAGCTGCGGCAGCGGCAGGAACTCCTGGGGCAGCAGTTGAAGGTACTCCTGGGGGGGCAGCAGTCACAGCATTCCCTGTGTTTGGAGGCAACTTACTTACCTTTCTCCTGGTTTCCTCGCCGAAGGAAGCACTAGCAGCCTCACCATCACATTCGTCATCCAAGGTGATGAACTTGTTACTGAGGGCAACTGGCCGCCGTAGAAATTTGCAGGTTGTTGCACTTGTTGGAACAACTGTCCAGGGAGCATCACGATCCCTAACAGCAGTTGCACTATCCTCACTTTTTTTGTCAGCCAAAGTCAGCTTTAAGGCCAAATTCTCGTCTTTGAGAGACTGCACCTCTCTCTCCACATTATCCAGCCTTTCTTGCAAAGCAAGAAAAGCTGGAGAATATGAGAGGAGGTAGCAATCTCGTCAACACCAGCCATTTTAAGAAAGCGTTAACACTATCACCACACTATGGGCAAAGATAATTCACTGCGTAATGAATGTATTCTACTGTACACCGTGATATATACGCCTATAAAAAGAATGGAAACTCTCAAGCAATTTCAAGGGCACATGCGTAATGAATGTATTCTACTGTACACCGTGATATATACGCCTATAAAAAGAATGGAAACTCTCAAGCAATTTCAAGGGCACATGCGTAATGAATGTATTCTACTGTACACCGTGATATATACGCCTATAAAAAGAATGGAAACTCTCAAGCAATTTCAAGGGCACATGCGTATGAACTGTACACCGTGATATATACGCCTATAAAAAGAATGGAAACTCTCAAGCAATTTCAAGGGCACATGCGTAATGAATGTATTCTACTGTACACCGTGATATATACGCCTATAAAAAGAATGGAAACTCTCAAGCAATTTCAAGGGCACATGCGTAATGAATGTATTCTACTGTACACCGTGATATATACGCCTATAAAAAGAATGGAAACTCTCAAGCAATTTCAAGGGCACATGCGTAATGAATGTATTCTACTGTACACCGTGATATATACGCCTATAAAAAGAATGGAAACTCTCAAGCAATTTCTAGGGCACATGCATAATGAATGTATTCTACTGTACACCATGATATATACGCCTATAAAAAGAATGGAAACTCTCAAGCAATTTCAAGGGCACATGCGTAATGAATGTATTCTACTGTACACCGTGATATATACGCCTATCAAAAGAATGGAAACTCGCAAGCAATTCAAAGGCCTCATGGCTTGGCTGGCGCGACATACTAGGGATGGCGGCCACCGAATCGGACACGGGCAAATCTTCTCTTTCCATCACGGCGGCTAGAGCGGTACTGAGTCACGCTCACGCGGTGGGGATATGTGTGTGGGACCTTGTAGTACACCGCCTGACCGCCAGATTTTGCTTTCCACTTAAATTAGGGCGGGAATTAGCCGGGCACCGCCACATAGGCCACATCTATTTCATTAGACTATAGCCGGGCGCCGCCAGTTAAGGGTTAAGGGGGGATGGGTCACATTTTGGGCGATTTTTGCATGTATTCATTATGTTTCTAGTTTCCTCCCTAGACCTCCCATAATTTTTGCATGTATTCATTATGTTTCTAGTTTCCTCCCTAGTTTGTGCATGTATTCATTATGTTTCTAGTTTCCTCCCTAGACCTCTCATAATTTTTGCATGTATTCATTATGTTTCTAGTTTCCTCCCTAGACCTCCCATCATTTTTGCATGTATTCATTATGTTTCTAGTTTCCTCCCTAGACCTCCCATCAAATATAAAAAAACATCCATTAGGTCCCCCTTCTAGATTGATTTGTACATTTTTCGGTAGAAAAATATCCCGGCCAAAGGCCGGTTCTTCCAACATTACAGGCTCACTATCGTTCGCCTGGGAAAAGAGACACACCTAAATAGCACGAAAGGTCTAAATATTGACTACAAAATGGGGCGAAAGGTCTTAAAATCGACTAACTAATGGGGCAAACATCTTAACATCTGAAAACTAATGGGACTAAACATGAGGGAGAAAGTGGTCCAGAAAACCGGCCCATCCCCCCTTTAAGTAGTTTCTTCACATTGGGGATTCATGTTGGATTGTTATTTTGTATATATTGATATATATATATATATATATATATATATATATATATATATATATATATATATACACGTTTTTTATAGCTTCCTCAAGCTTAAGGAGAGTTTTTTAGTTTGTTCCCTAGACCTCCATCAAGTTTAAATTTACATCCCCTAGACCCCCTTTCAAGATTAATTTTTGTAAATTTTTCGGTAGAAAAATGTCCTGACCGAAGGCCGGTTCCTCTTAAATTACAGACTCGTTCTCGCTCGCCAGGAAAGTAAATCGACACCTAAATGGCACGAAAGGTCTTTACATTGGACAGAAATGGGGCGAAAATACTTAACATCGCCAAAGTAGTGGGGCGAACCTCTTAAAATCTCAAAAGCAATGGGGCTAAACATGAGGGAGAAAGGGATCCAGAAAATACTATCTCAAGTGGAAATCTCTTAAATAATATCCCCAAGTGCCCCCCGCCCCACCCGCCTTCGAGATAGATTTGTGCATTTTTCGGTAGGATAATGTCCAGGCTGTATAGGTCAGTTCCGACTAAATTAGAACATAAGATCAAAAGAAAATGGGAGTCTGCAAAAAGCCGATCGGCCCACACAAGGCAGATCCTTGTCACACCCAACCCCAATTACATAACATAAGGTCATTAGATCACGGGAAACTGCATATGGCCATGCGGCCCACATGAGGCAGCTCCCATTCACACCCAGCCCATATCACCCATATGGATCACGGGAAACTGCATATGGCCATGCGGCCCACATGAGGCAGCTCCCATTCACACCCAGCCCATATCACCCATATGGAAGAAAATGGGAGTCTGCTAATAGCCGATCGGCCCACACAAGGCAGATCCTTGTCACACCCAACCCCAATTACATAACATAAGGTCATTAGATCACGGGAAACTGCATATGGCCATGCGGCCCACATGAGGCAGCTCCCATTCACACCCAGCCCATATCACCCATATGGGGAATCCAACTTATGCTTAAAGCTTTCTACTGTTTCTGAGCTAATTACTGTTCTGGGCAGTGCATTCCACAAGTTAACAACTCTATTCCCAAACCAGTGCTTTCCTATATCTTTCCTAAATCTAAACTTATCTAACTTGAAACCATTTGAGCGGGTTATGTTGCCGTTCTTTAGCTTTAACACCCTAAGAGCGGGTGGTGGGGTATTTTTCCACTACGCGCCCAGCGTTTTTTTTTTACCCTAAATGGCCTTGTTTCCGTGCCCTTTTTCATGCATAAACAAGAGCCAGAGCGTAATACAATTATGTGTCCCTGAAAGGGCATTAATTGAGCTTTCAAATGACACCAGAACCATCCTCCTACGACCCCGCGTTCTCTTGCAACGATCGTGCACGACGAGTGCAAAAACCCTAAAATACGGTAATTTTGTTACATAATTCCCTATATAGCGAGCGAGGAAGGGTGGAGGTGTGTTGAATAAATGTCAGTAGGCGCGCTGGACCAGTGCCGAGCGTTCATGAGCCGACCCACGCTCCTCCACCCGCTCGTCTCTCTCTCAGAGCCATTATTGCTCAAAAATTGCACACAGACTAAAGTCCGCCCCCGCCACATAGTCCAAGTTTTTCTATACAGACTTAAGTCCGCCCCCGCTATTAATGGGTTAATACCTCGTCTATATCGTCCCTATTTAAACCTTTTATTCATTTAAATACCTCTATCATGTCTCCCCTACATCTTCGTCTCTCTAGTGAGTGCAAGCCTAAGACTTTCAACCTCTCCTCATACGATAAATTTCTAATATTATGTATTTTTTTAGTCATTCTTCTTTGGACTGCCTCTAAAGGGTCGATATCCATTCTGTAATAAGGGCACCTAAATTGAACAACATAGTCTAAATGGGGTCTTACTAGAGCTAAGTATAGTTTTAAGAAAACTTCAGCAGTCCTGTTGCTAACACTCCTAGATATGAATCCTAGAATTCTATTTGCCCTGTTCCTAACACTTATACACTGTTTTCTGGGTTTCAGATCATTACTAACGAGCACCCCCAGATCCTTCTCACACTCTGAGTTATCCAATTCTACATTGTCTAGTTTGTATTTAGCATCTAAATTACGATTTCCAATCCTTAATACCTTACATTTGTCTACATTGAAACTCATCTGCCAATTTATGGACCACTCGTGCAAGTGATCGAGATAATTTTGAAGACATACTCTGTCGCTAGCTGACTCTATTATCCTACCTATTTTAGTATCATCAGCAAATTTACTGATCCTACTCTTTATGCCTGAGTCAAGATCATTTATGTAGATAATGAACAGAAGGGGCCCCAAAACCGACCCTTAGGGGACCCCACTTTTAACTAATCCCCAGTCCGATTTTACATCATTTATACTAACTCTGCTTCCTACCAAATTGCGGGCTCGCTTTCGCTCGCCAGGAAAAACAAATCGACACCTAAATGGCACGAAAGGTCTTTACATTGGACAGAAATGGGGCGAAAGTACTTAAAATCGCCAAACTAATGGGGCACATGTCTTAAAATCTCAATACTAATAAGGCTAAACATGAAAAAGGGGTAAAACAAAAATTCAGCACCATGACGTAATTTTACCTTTGATGCTGGCTATAATTAGATGATTTCATGCAGTTTAAGAAGGACCTATATGTTACTAAGAGGGTTTAATGAGATCGTATTTACCCCTTTGAGTCGCACAGGTAGATTACAAAACTAAAGCTGGTATCACACGAGAGCTTTTATACTCTACATTCGATGATCAACATTTCTGGAATATTTTTCACTGTTATCGGAAACTAGACTGATGATAGATGAATTTAGGTTTCCGAAATATTTAAAATGTTGACCTCATAAGCTGCCAGACCAGTGTTGAGGATAAATGTTGAGTGAAAAAGCGTTCGTGTGATACCGGCTTAAACAAAATCGTCTAATGGTAACCAGAATATAATGAACTCTACGTAATGGTGGTGAAGGGGAGATGGGTAATTTTTACGGGCTCCCTTCTTCCTCATGTTTAGCCCCATCAGCTTTCAGAGTGAAAGACGTTCATCCCATTAGTTTGTCAATTAGTTCGTCCCATTTTTATATCAATATCAAGGCCTTTCATGCCATTTAGGTGTTGATTTTTTCCTAGCGAGCGCTAGCGAGCTTGTAATTTTAAGAGAAACTGGCCTTCGGCCGGGACATTTTCTATCGAAAAATGTACAAATTTATCTTTCAAGGGGGTCTAGTTTTTTTTTTTTTTTTTTTTTTTTGTAAGATTTTTTAAGTCTTAAGTTTAAGGTCGAGCGAGGAAAGTAAAAAATATATGAATAAATAGACCAACAAATAAGCAATGTCCCCTTAGACGTTCGAAGAGTGAGAAAGGGCCATATGGTATGGGGAACATCAAGGTTGAATGTAGGGAGGTACCGGTACAATAAGATCAACTATTAGGGAACTAGAATATTCGCTGTAAGTAGGCGAGAAATCATGACGTCTATCCTCTGTAATTCAAAAAGGGCTAAAGCAAATGGGCTGTACATTTTCACACCTATTCCCTGGCTGACCCTTCCCAAATGGTAGAAATATTAGCTCGATTACTCTAGTGATTTTATAGTTACAGAGGTTAGATATCATGATTTCTCGCCTACTTACAGCGAATAGACTAGAATAAGATAGATTGTACGATCGCGCTAATAAGTCATGTCCCAGCTGTCATTATGTTCGATTTTCTGGACCATTTTCTCCCTTATGTTTAGCCCCATTAGTTTTCAGATGTTAAGATGTTTGCACTATTAGTTAATCGATTTTAAGACCTTTCGCCCCATTTTTTCGTCAATATTTAGACCTTTCGTGCTATATAGGTGTCGATTTTTTCCCCTGGCGAACGATAGTGAGCCTGTAATGTTGGAAGAACGCCGGGAAATTTTTCTACCGAAAAATGTACAAATTAATCTAGAAGGGGGATCTAATGGATGTTTTTTAAACATTTGAACGAGGTCTAGGGAGGAAACTAGAAAAATAATGAATACTGTACATGCAAAAAGTGAACCATCCACCTTAAGTCTACGGGACCACCACACCCCATTTCACTATCAAGGCCATGGCTGGAGGATTGATGTACGGTCGCGCTAAAAAGTTATGGATCGGCACCAAGTATATTTTGATCGATAATTGGTACCAGCCATATTTACACATGTTTTCTTTGTATTGAGTGATATATACCAACATGTTCCTACACTTACCCACCCTATTCATCATCTGACAGACATTAATACATCACAGAGCGAGCCAAACGTAATGACATCTGGGACATGACTTATTAGCGCCACCGTACAGTCGCGCTAATAAGTCATGTCCCAGCTGTCATTACGTTTGGCTTGCTCTGTGCTTTATTAATGTCTGTCAGATGTTGAATAGGATGGGAAGGTGTAGGAATAGGTTTGTATATCCCCCTCGAAATGAAGAAATTAAGCTTAGATATTGCTGATACCAATTATTGATCAAAACATACTTGGTGCCGAGACATCCCTTATTAGCGCCACTGTAACTGATGTTGCTCTGTTGTCTAATAAGGATTGAGGTGTGTTTTCTGGACCACCTTCTCCCTCATGTTTAGCCCCGTTAGTTTTGACATTTTAAAACTTTGTCCCATTAGTTTGTCGATTTTTATTATTTTCGCCCCATTTCTTTGTCAACTTTAAGACCTTTTGTGCCATTTCGGTGTCGATGTTTTCCTAATTTAGGAGGAATCGCCCTTCGACCGGGACATTTTACTACCGAAAAATATACAAATTCGTCTCTAAGTTGGGGGTCTTTTTTTTTAAGCATGATAGACGTCTAGGGGCAAACTTCTTCAAATCTCAAAAGTAGTGGGCTAAACACGAGGGTGATGGGTATCCAGAAAATACCTCTCCTTAAGTTCATGAAAAAAGCTTGATATTGACTTTGTGGATCATTGTTTATGGAAGATTGTCTGCTGTTCATTATTTCTGATTCCTCAACTTTTGTGAACTATTGCCGACTTGCGAGTTTCGTTCCATAAGGAAGTTGGAGCTGTCGACGTTGATATTTAGAAGAATTACAAGCTAAAATAAGGTTGTAGTGCATATATAACTACATAAGGTTGTAGTGCATATATAACTACATAAGGTTGTAGTGCATATATAACTACATAAGGTTGTAGTGCATATATAACTACATAAGGTTGTAGTGCATATATAACTACATAAAACCCAATTCAACATACTAATTATCCATCAGAAACCTACATCATTACTGCATTTGTGTTTAATATCGATGTTTACGGCTCCAACTTCCTTATAGCCTGAAACTCGCAAGTGGTCAATTGTGTGATTTGTACTTGTAATTTTATGGGTTTGTGGTATATTGTATGCTGTTTTGATAAAGGTTCTGTCTTTTCAATGTACCGTAGTGAGTTGGGCCATATAATTAGGGTTGGGTGTGAGAAGGATCTGCCTTGTGTGGGCCAATCGGCTTTCTGCAGACTCCCATTTTCTTGTGTTCTTATGCTTTCTTTTTCAATGTATGTTCTCTTTTTCAATGTAGGTTCTCTTTCAATGTATGTTCTCTTTTTCAATGTAGGTTCTCTTTTTCAATGTAGGTTCTCTTTTTCAATGTAGGTTCTCTTTTTCAATGCAGGTTCTCTTTTTCAATGTAGGTTCTCTATCAATCCAGGTTCTCTTTAAGTCTTTCAATGTAGGTTCTCTATCAATGCAGGTTCTCTTTAAGTCTTTTTCAATGTAGGTTCTCTATCAATGCAGGTTCTCTTTTTCAATGTAGGTTCTCTTTCAATGTATGTTCTCTTTTTCAATGTATGTTCTCTTTTTTAATGTAGGTTCTCTTTTTCAATGTATGTTCTTTTTCAATGTAGGTTCTCTTTTTCAATGTATGTTCTCTTTTTCAATGTAGGTTCTCTTTTTTCAATGTAGGTTCTCTTTTTTTTCAATGTAGGTTCTCTTTTTCAATGTAGGTTCTCTTTTTCAATGTAGGTTCTCTTTTTCAATGTAGGTTCTCTTTTTTAATGTAGGTTCTCTTTTTCAATGTAGGTTCTCTTTTTCAATGTAGGTTCTCTTTTTTTCAATGTAGGTTCTCTTTTTCAATGTAGGTTCTCTTTTTCAATGTAGGTTCTCTCTTTTTCAATGTAGGTTCTCTTTTTCAATGTAGGTTCTCTTTTTCAATGCAGGTTCTCTTTTTCAATGTAGGTTCTCTATCAATGCAGGTTCTCTTTAAGTCTTTTTCAATGTAGGTTCTCTTTTTCAATGCTGGTTCTCGTTTACAGTGCAGGTTCTCTTTTTCGGTACAGGTTCTGTTTATCAATACAGGGTCTCTTTATCAATACAGGTTCTCTTCTTCAATTTAGGTTCTTTTCGATACATTCTATTTTTCAATGTATATCTATATCTATATACTCTGGCACATACATTTTTTTTTTTTTTTTTTTTTTTCCCCCAGCTGGGGGTGGCCGACTCGATACAGAGCCCGAACAGGGACAACACAACACAACACAAATAAAAACAAACACACACATCTAGGTCGCCCAGAAGCCCAGACCCATGCAATTAATTACACATTTTAAGGTAATTGTAATTGTAATTTGGAATTATTAAAGCTGAATAATTGTAATTATAATTGTATTTAGCATTTTGTTCCTTCCTTATAATAATAATAATAATAATAATAATAATGATAATAATGATAATGATATTTATTCAGTTAGCATTCTACAATGTTGTTGTTGTTGTTCCCCAAGCTGCTTGGCCGAACAGCCCCAAGGCCCCGAGCAAGACCAAGGCCATAACCGAGCGCCCCCACAGAACCCTCCCAGCCGACCACAATAAAGCATGGGTGACCGAAGCCACTCCATGGCGGGGAGCTGAGGAGGGCGACAGAAACGCCCGGGAAACCAAAGCCCCACCCAGGGCCCTGTGCCCCTCAGCAATTATAAAGAGAAAGCTGAGGGGCAAAGGAAAAAATGTGACGCTTTGGCTTCCAATCTTGGTAGATTGGGAGGTCAATCCACGGAAGAGACGCCGTCACTTGAGATCTAGAAAATATATAAGTAAAAGGAACAGTCAGAGTAAGCTATGGGTATGGCGGAGATCGCTCAGTTCTCACTCTGATAGACCAGCCCATCACCACTTCTACAATGTTGGTACCACTTATTATGTTACAAATATGACATGTACCAGCTTTGCATAATTCCAACTAAGGATAGCCCAATAAGGCCGTTAGGCGTATTTCCATTGGGGTCCTTGTGGGATTAGGTTAGCTGGGGAAAAAGGAGAGGATAAAAATAAGTAGATTCTTCAGAGAAAGTATTTCTAGGGGGTTATTTTAAGATACTTTACATTCTATAGTAATTATCAGTAATCAGTAATCATTTCAGTTTGTTTTGCCTATCTCTTATGTTGTATTTAGTAGTAGACATAAGCTTGGTGCTCCCTTCTCGCAGCTATCTGGTTCAGGTGTTCCTTCAGGCTACGTCTGAAGGAATAGTGTTCTCTTTTCACGGACTGACTGGGGTAGGTCGTTTCAGTCTTTGATGGCAGTGAAGAGGAATGTTATTTTACCCTGCTGTCCTTGGATTCTCTGGACCGTAAAATTAAACATCCTATTTCTTGTATTATATCCAATCCTCTCATTTGCTTTAACAAAATTACTCTTTAAATAATCTGGAGCTCTGTCATAGAATAACTTGAAGGCATTAGTGAGCCTGATTTCTTTGGCCCTGTCAGAGACATTGAGCATACCAAGTGACTGAAGTTGTTCCCGGCCAACATGCGATCTGGGTCCTAGGTTCAGCATGAACCTAACCATTTTCTTTTGAGTGACCTGAAGTTTGTACTTCGCTGATGTCGATGATGAAGAGTACCAGGATGATGCAGAATAGTCAAAATTACATTGAACAAGCGCTTGGCATAGGGTCTTTTTGGTCGCCGCTGGCAAGCATCCCACCTGTCTATACAGGTATTTTATATGTGCTCTACATTTACTCAGGATAGATTCCAAAATTGTTTCACCTGACAAGAGTCGAGTCCAGTTTTAGTCAGAGATATTTCACTTGTGACACTGTTGTTATAGGAATATCATTTCAGTTGACCGAGAAGCCCACAATGTCTTTCGGTTTGCGTTTTGTTCCACATAAGATGGCTTCTGTCTTGCCCAGGTGAAGAGATAGTCTATTGTCCACTAGCTAATCACTACACGATTCTAGTTCTTTGGAAAGTGAAGCGGCAATACTTATTGGGTCTTTTCCTGAAACCAGAAGCACGCTGTCGTCGGCATACAGTAATAATTTACACGAGTTCAGTTCCATGTCGTTCACATAACAGAGAAAGAGTAAGGGACCAAGGATGCTTCCCTGTGGGACCCCACAGTTAATTGGCATAGGATCAGATATATTATCAAATTTTGACTCTTTGTGTTCTACCACTAAGATAAGATTTAAACCAGTTCACTGACCCAATTCCCATTGCTTGTAGTTTATTACAGAGGATATCATGGTCTACTGTATCAAACGCTTTTTGTAGATCAAGAGGAACCATACCTGTGTAGTTACCTTTAGACATTTCTTTACGAATGTGATCTGTTAAGTGGATGAGACAGGAGTCTGTCGAGTACATGCATCTGAAACCTGATTGAAACTTATAGAATAGATAATTTTCTTTGAGGTAGTGTTCAATTTGGGTGTATATACAGCTCTTTCAAGGATTTTTGATACAATACATAATATACTAACTGGTAGGTAGTTGCTAACATCTAGTTTATTTCCTTTCTTGAATAGAGGGGTTACAATAGCTTCCTTCAGTTCAGCAGGTACAGTGTTTGTGTTAATTGACAGTTAATTAACCCATGATGTGGGTTAGGGGACCTGCTATACCAATGGCTCCATCTCGTAGAAATTTGGCGGGAATTTTTTCTGGTCCTGTGCTTTTATGTACATTTAGGTTAGAGAGCTCATCAAATGTGTATTTTGGTGTAACATTTTGTAATCCAAAAGTGTTCGGGTGTATTCCTTTATCCCTGTAGAAATTTCGAAAGGTGGCCGTTGTTGTGGTGTATTTATTGAGAGGTTGCGGTAGGTTCTGTGCAAGTGTGTTTGCTATGGAGGTGAATTAGGTTGAAATTTGTCGTTTATTGTGGCAAACCTGATCATTAATATTGAGAGCAATATTAGTGTTAGACGAATCCCTTGCCTTGTTGCTGTAGCCCGTTGTTTTTAAGTGCCTCCATAGTTTTTTGGGGTTATTCTGATATTCTGATGTAGGCCTAATTGATTAATAGGGCAAGTAATTTTAAGTGTAATTGTAATTGACACAAAGCAAATGTAATACCTCCAAGCCTGGTTAGAGTCCGTAATGATTGGTTAGGTTAAGGTGGCTTGGTTGTCTAATTATGCCGAGATACGACAGTAATGATGTTCTAACCATGGTGAAAAAGGAACGATGGTAAAATATTTTGTCACGCTGGTTTGCCATCCTGGTCCTGATCCTGCAGTCAGTCACCCTTTTTTACAGGTTACTTTTCGTAATGCATGTCCTTGTGGATCCCGCTGTGGCATTTCAAATTCAAGTTGCCCTCCAGATTCATTAATGATATTAATCATTATAATGATCAACCATATTGCTAATGGTACAAAAATGTGGCAAAATGTATACCAGGTCGACTCATACCAAAAAGGTTTGGGTTCAATTATTCCCATTACTTTCCCTATGGCTAAAGCTTGAACGTGAAATAAAAGTTTGCAAGCCCAAGTGCTCCCGACTAACGCAAGTTTTATTCTCAGTGATTGAAGGACAGCATCCGTGGTCCAACATAACGCACCTATTAGTGTCGTTTTAACGGGAGAATTGCCTACCCAACACAGTAAACATGCTAAAAGATAGAAGGAGTTCTCTGCAATCTCAACATATATTTCTATCTTTATTGATGATGTAAAGCTCCGTAGATCGGATATTCCAGTGATTGTTTTTATTAAATCGTCAACATGAGGAAGAGATGGTAGGGAAGCTTTGTAAACGCTAATCATGGTTTTTATTTCATTATAAGTTTTAGTAGACAGATGACGCCAATATCCTCTGTCAACAATTAACCTGTCAACAGTCTTAATGTTAGGAAATATGTGCCTGTTTTCCTGTTCAAAAGATGTTGCCAATTTTTCATATGACCTAATTCCCATGCGGTCCATGTAAATCATGATGCTCAAACTTTTTAGTTCTGATTGTTTAAGGGCATTTTTGAATATATTCAGTTCTGTTTGTTACTGCAGGCATGAATTATCTCTACAAGATATAAATTTGATATATGATCATTTTTGTATTAAATATGACACATTTCACCCATATAAATATTTAACTAAACTAATGGTAACTCATATGTCTGTCATAATGCAAATACAACTAAAATTAAATTAAAACTTTCCCGCACATAACTGTATTTTATAGTAGTTACTGTAAATAACCTTGTTTTCTTTTCAACTGTGTCAGAGAAAACGAATTTAATTGAGTAACTAAAATATATTATTCTGCTTCAAAAGCACAGCACTGGCAACGCTCGCATTACGCACGCGTAAATAATATATATATATATATATATATATAGGCTATAGCCTATACAGTAGCCTATATGGTAATTATAGGGAATAGGCTCCCACCATTGTGTTGGTAGCCTACATACTCTCTGTTTCTCTCTCTCTGTATAATTAATCATACAAAATATGTAATGGCACTGACGTATTCTAGACAAGGTCAGAAAACGTGCAATATATCATTATATGGTAGTTTACATAAATCCACTATTGGGTTTCGTTATTCGCTTTTATTCGTCTCTATGACAAATTATCCGTAGGTAGGGACTATAACCCTTTCAGTACGGGAGACGTCTGTGTCTTCTATTTTATAGTAGTATATTTAGACGATTTTATGCAGTTTGGAAGGATCTGTGATAGCTATAAGGTTTAATTTTGATCATTTATAACCTTTTATTTGGTAGATATCCTTCCTAAGCTGAATAATATCGTCTAAACCATGGTAACTGGAATACTATAAAAACGGAAGTTAATCCCACGAAACGGGTTAAAACCTAGCTCTCTCTCTCTCTCTCTCTCTCTCTCTCTCTCTCTCTCTCCAAAAGAAGTTAACACAAAACATTTCGGGGGTCCAATTGGATCTTAAGTAACATTTATACTGAAACTATTAGTCCGTGGCCAGACCTATGAGAGTTCCGTATGGAGCTCAGTGGTCTGGTTAATCTGCTCTACATAACTAACTAACTATAAGTCCGTGGGCCAGGGTGAGAACCGAGCATCCCATCTGTGAGTGGTTTTTAGCGACAATTATTATCTACATGTTGATGTTCTTATTATTGTGAAAATATTATTTCGATATGATAGGCTCGTATACCCTCTGGGTGTCAAACCGGAGCAATTCTGTTTGAAGACTTGAGTGTAGGACTTGGTTTTTACACCATACCCGAAAGAGGATTTATGTAGCTCCGATCTTACTCACAACCATCTGAACACTTTTACCAGCACACCTAAACTTCGTTAGATGCGGGAATAGCCTCCCGAAAATATCAAGCCCTGGAGGGGTCTCGAACTCTCGACTCTTGGGTTGAGAGGCAGACACCTTACCAGTTGACCAATAGATATCCCACTTGGGCTGGTCGGCTCAGGGTATTTCCGCATCCGATTACTGTTTAGCCTAACCTATTTTCACTGACTTTACATGAGTGAGTATGAGACAGAATACAGGAAAGTTAACATGAAATAGCATGGTTTTCACCATTTGATCACTTCCAAACAATTAATGTGAACTGTAAACCATAATATTTGCTATACATAAACAACAATACAGACTAAAAGGAACGGACTTGGCTTTTGTTATACACCCTGCCTGTGACACCCTTGGCCATTGAGTTCCCATATATAATAATAGCCGATTATAGGATACTATGTTGAACATTTGAGCCTTTCGTGGGATTGGGGGATCTGGTCAGTGGATTCTATATTCTTTTGAGAGTCCAAATTACTCAAAAATATCAATTGTAGTTACTACCAGATTAATATTGTCCAGAAAAAAAGATAAAATAAATGCCCGGATTCGAACTTGTGTACCTGACCCTCTCCATGTCTGTTCTCTCCCCTCTTTTCCACAAACACCGCAATTTATTATTATCTCCTGTTCGCTTTGGAATAACTCCTACTGCGCTCTCTCTCTCTCTCTCTCTCTCTCTCTCTCTTACACATACACAGCTGCCATGACGTACACAAACATACACTAACACCCATACATACACACTTCCTTACACAAACTGATCCCATACATTCCTTTAAGGGGGGATTTTCACTTAAGGTTTTTTCTTTACCCCCTTCTCCCTCGTGGTTAGCCCCATTAGTTTTGATATTTTAAGACCGTTCGTACCATCTAAGTGTCGTTTTTTTCTGGTGAGCGATAGCGAGCCTGTAATTTAGGAGGAATCGGCCTTTGGCTGGGACAATTTCTATCGAAAAATTTACACATTTATCTCGAAGGGGGATCTTGGGGGTGTTTTTCTTTAATCTTGATGGAGGTCTAAGAAAAATAAATAAATCACCTTCAAAGTTTGTAGTCTTGTATGTAGTGTTTTGGTTTTACTCTGCACTCTTGTATTTTATTATCTGCTCTTTCTAAAATGTTATGTAGATAGCCTTCTTCTGTGCTATCCAATCCTTCCACTATTCTTTATTGGGGTTCTGCTCTCCCTATTGTTATTAAGTCCTGACCACCTCACTTTACCATAAGGTCTGTTTGGGCAGTGTATATATCAGGCTTGGAGTAGTTGTAATTGTAATTTAATTGAAATTTAATTAATTACACATCTTTAAGGTAATTGTAATTGTAATTTGTTATTTCTATTTATATGTAATTATAATTGTAATTGCAATTGAGTTTTTAAATCAATAAAGTACTGTAATTGTATAATTTGTAATTGTAATTGAGTATTTAGAAGAAAAATTATAATTACATGATACAAATATTAGTGGAGTGAGTAATTCCACCCCCCCCACCCCCCTCCATAATCCACGTGTACTGTAGGTGTGAGTGCCACGTGTCTCGTGTAACATGTTCACTTCGCAGGCTTGGAGTATTTGTAATTTAATTGGAATGTAATTAATTACACATTTTAAGGTAATTGTAATTGTAATTTTGAATTATTAAAACTGAATAATTGTAATTGTAATTGTATTTAGCATTTTGTTCCTTCCTTGTAATTGTAGTTGCAATTGTAATTGAATAATAGGGCAAGTAATTTTAATTGTAGTTGTAATTAACACAAAGCAAATTTAATTACTCCAAGCCTGGCAGGCAGACATGCAGCGATGTAGGTTATCTTTTTTCGATACAACAGGTGCTTTTCAATTGTCTATATTACGTTTGTAAAAGATTGCATTTCACTCTTTTGTTATTATTCGTTTGTGTGGTTTTCACATGTTCAATACAGATTTGTGGAGAACTGTCTTGTATTTAATATGTTTGGGGTTTTCACTTATCCAATACCAATGGCAATGTATGCCTCACGTCTATTTTTATCTGAGTTGGTATTTTGATCGTCTGCTTTTCAATTTTCCAATATACGTTTATGACAGATTATTTGTTTTTTTCACTTTGGCGATGTAGTTTTTGTGATTGTTTGGTGTTCACTTTTCCTGTGTAATGTTTTTGTATTGTCTTATGTTCACTTGTCTTATGTAATGTTTATGAGTGTTTGGGGTTCACTTTTCCTGTGTAATGTTTATGAATGTTTGGTGTTCATTTTTCCCATGTAATGTTTATGAGTGTTTAGTGTTCACTTTTCCTGTGTAATGTTTATGAGTGTTTGGGGTTCATTTTTCCGATTTTGCTTTTGCGATTATCTGGTGTTTCCATTTCCTATATAATATTAGTTATTTTTATTATTGTTTGGTGTTCACTTTTCTGATGTAGTTTTTTTTCTTCTATCGTTCACTTTTCCGATATACTTTTGTGCCTGGCTAACGTTCACTTTTCCAATAATATATTTTTTGTTCTTGTTTGTGATTGTGTGGTGTTCTTCCCTTTAGCGATGTCCATTGCGCCGTGGTATTGTGACAATCGCTCCAGCCTTCCCCCCCGATAAGACTCAAGAGCACAATAAACTCCGCCTAATTCACTGATAACCCTTTGTTTAGATAATGACAAGTGGAGCTGATTATAGACATTTAGAAGACTAGAAATAGATGGGGTTCTAATGCGGTATAATAGCCTAAATAAATCAATAAAAGCGTACATCCCCCAAGCGGTACATAGGATTCTAACCTAAGTGATCGTTATTATTCGATTTACCATTTCGTTTTTTATCAGTTTTAATTTCCCGATACCGTAAGCCTCTCTCGGTTCGGATAACAAGCCCACGATAAGAGATTGCTCACAGCTCTCCTTATCTTAGATAACATTACCGTGTTGCCTTGCATTACTTATACAATATTTACATTACTAACCACGGCAGGGGTTATAAAGTAAGGAGTTCGGGAGAGTAGTGGGGTTGGATTTGTTTACATTTACGCGTTTTTTCAAGTTTTATCGGGGACTTGGGGGTTCTGGGGACGTGTTTTGATCTGGTGTGGGTATAGAATTGACAACACAGCGGCGACCCTCCTCCTGGACCTGACTCTGGTACTCCAGAGTGAAGTACCGGTCCTCTCCTTGTGCACACCCGTAGTAGTCCCTCACATCAGCTCCGGTACACAGAGAGACTCGCTTGTGTGTTCCCGGTTCTTCTAAAACACATCCGCTACTACGCCCGTATCCCCTGTTTGTTTAGTCAAAGAAGAAGAAGAAGAAGTACCGTAGTTCGCCATCCATACACCTGTTTAGATCCTTGGCTACACCTGCACTACCTTGACTAGCACCCCATGCACCTGTAAGCACCCTCACTGTTCCATACACCCCCTCCCCCATCCTCTCACACTTGCAATGCTACACCTCAGCAGCCACACACTTGCAATATTTTAATTAGCTGCTAGAACACTTGAAGTCCTCCACCTCACTTGTTGCACACCTGTCAACACTTATCTCTCCCCTACACACACCTGCATTACTCTAATTCGCATCCCACACACCTGCCTATACTCGATACCCTCATATACCTGCAGTACCCTTGTTGTCCCCACATATGCACTGCCTACACACTTGCAATAGTATAGTTCAACATCCACAAACCTGCAGTACTCTAATTAGCATCCCACACACCTGCCTATACTTGTTACTCCCACACACCTGCATTACCCGTGTTATCCCCACATATGCACTGCCTACACACTCAACACCCCCACACCTGCAGTACTCTAATTAGCATCCCACACACCTGCCTATACTTGTTACCCCCACACACTGCATTACCCTTGTTGTCCCCACATATGCACTGCCTACACACTCAACACCCCCACACCTGCAGTACTCTAATTAGCATCCCACACACCTGCCTATACTTGTTACCCCCACACACCTGCATTACCCTTGTTGTCCCCACATATGCACTGCCTACACACTCAACACCCCCACACCTGCAGTACTCTAATTAGCATCCCACATACCTGCCTATACTTGTTATCCCAACACACCTGCAGTACCCTTGTTGTCCCCACATATGCACTGCCTACACTCAACACACCACCACACACCTGAAGTAGTCTAATTCCCTATATGCGTGCACCACTCCATTACTCTATTCTAGTTACCCATACCTATATCTATGTTAACCAAACTTGTATTTGATACCCCTGTTGTATTGTAGTTAGGCTTCCAAAACCTTCCCACCACCACCTCCTCCTCCAACACCACACCTATAATTCACCCATAATAACCAAGTTTGTCTTTAAAATACCTGTTTTAGTGTAGTTGGTTTCTCGTATAATTCGCACCAACACTACCACCTCCTCCTCCTCCAACATCACACCTATAATTAACTTATAATAATTAATAATACTAATTAATATAATGACCAAGCTTACCTTTGATATACGTCCTATACTATAGTTTACCTCCCGTACAGTTCCCGCCATCACCACCTGCCCACCATCACCGCCTCCTCCAACATCACACCTGTTGGCCTCCCGTACATATACCGCCATCACCATCTGCCTACCACCACCACCACCACCACCACCACCACCACCACCTCCTCCAACATCCTCTACCTTCAACAGAAATTACACATGGTAAGTAGTCCATAAATGTTTATTCTTAACATAATTATTTGTTCAAGAGATCATTCTTAAGCTAAATGTAAAGCTGGTAGCTATTAAAATAGTTGTATGCATGTTTACATTGTGGTTAAGTGATTTATATTTTGTTATATTTTATATGTTTATTTATGTATTTTATTCTATTTAAATTGTGGTATGTTTCGTTCATAGTGCAAGCTCCGAAGGTTATTTGGCAGTATTTCCTGAATATATAAACTAATAGGGTGGCAATATGTAAATATGCAAGTTTTGAAAGTAGTGTAAAAGGAAAAGTTGAATGTATTTCGATAATGTACACATTACGATTTAATCAATCAATCGTACTTTAACAGGCACGCAAATATATATTTTCCGACATATTTCAGAGCTATTTTATTCTTATTATTATTATAAACCCCCAAAATGGGGATTGGGCCTGAGCATATAGATAGATAGATTATTATTTTTGTTAATGTTGCTCTAATATTTACTGAGTTTCGCTTTTACGGTGCAGTATACTGTATATTTCATAAACTTTTACGACCGTAACTTTACTAACCTACTAAATTATAGCCTTGACCGGTGCTAAGAGGTCTCAGTTAGGGTTTTGGTTCTGGATAAAATTAGACGGATTTAGGCTGCTTAAGAAGGACCTTGTGTTATTTATAAGGTTTATTGAAATCATGTTTACCCCTGTGTGTGCTATCTCAGTTAAGGGGAGGTTTCTAACTTGTTTCCTACTCCTCCAGCAATCTTAAAATTTCACCCCCTTGACCCCCTTTCAAGATAAATTTGTACATTTTTCGGTAGAAAAATTTCCCGGCCGAAGGCCGATTACTCTTAAATTACAGGCTCGCTAACGCTCGCCAGGATAAAATCGACACCTAAATGGCACGAAAGGTCTTAAAATTGACAGAATGGGGCGGAAATTCTTAAAAATCACCAAACTAATGGGGCAAACGTCTTAAAATCTCAAAAGCAACGGGGCTAGACATGAGGGAGAAAGGGGTCAAGGAAAAAGTCCCTCAAGTGGAAATCTCCCCTTAACCCTCCGACTTCCATATACCATTCCTAATCAGAATAAAATCGTATAATAATAACCGGAAAACAGAAAAGACGCGCATTAGATGTGGAAAGGGTTGAGTGTTCATTTTAACATTACAGTACAGGTGTATAAGGAAATTCATGGTATAGACATCGATATTTTGGTTAAAAAAAAATAGGTTTGGAATGAATGAAATGTACAGTATATTGTATTTATATGCTTTGACACTGATCCCATGTCTTTTTTCTTTTTTTCTTTTTTTATGGGGGTGGTCGACTTGGAAGACAGAACCCGATTAGGGATATTACAACATATCAGAAAAAAAAAACCCATAAAATATTAATTAATGGCTGCATGACAAGGACGGTAAAGCGCGCAGAAGTGTACCAATATCACCGGGGGGAAGAAGCCCATTAATGTATCTATTTATGTATATATATATATATACAGTGTATATATATATGTACTGTATAATACAGTATATATTTTGTTTTTATCATAAATTATATGTTTTCTTTACTTTCATTGGTGGAGTGAGTGAAATTAAGGGGAGATTTCCACTTGAGGGATTTTTTTCTTGACTCCTTTCTCCCTCATGTTTAACCCCATTGTTTTATAATTTTAAGACTTTTGCCCCATTATTTTGACGATTTTAAGAACTTTCAACCCACTTCTGTCAATTTTAAGACCTTTCGTGCCATTTAGGTGTCGATTTTATCCTGGCGAGCGATAGCGAGCATGTAATTTAAGAGGAACCGGCTTTCAGCCGGGAAATTTTTCTACACAAATATATCTTGAAAGGGGCTCAAGGGGGTGTAATCTTAAGCTTGAAGGATATCTAGGGACCAAACTAAAAACCTCCCCTTAATAAATTAGATTACGGGGATAAAATATAACGTCCCACCCGTTTCCATTCTTAAGGGGGTAGGATATATTTTTTGGTCTATATATATATATATTTTTTTTTTTTTTTTTTTTTTTTTATATTCCAACTTACTTCCTCTCGGGCATAGGCTGAGAGCCTTAACATTCACCGCTTTACAATGAACAGTGAAGCCCGTGAGGTCTTGTTCCAGTCTAGGGAGTGAGACATGTGAAGCACGTAGAGTACAACGAGCACCTGCCATCTTGCCTTCACATGAGGCACGGTGCTCACTCATGGCCCGAAACGACCCCATCTCTGAAGCCACTTCGTTCCCGTGCTTCACTGTCTCACCCCGTACACTCGGACTCTCACACTTACACACACACAACGCCACCTGTTGAGCAGATAACTCACCATATGTATATATATAAATATAAATATATATATAAATATATGTATATGTATTATTTGATATTTTTCAAGTTTCCTCCCTATACTTCCATCAAGCTTTAAAGAATATCTCTAAGATAAATCTCTAAGATCTAGATAAAAGTGTACATTGCTCGGTAGACATTTGTTTTGGCCAAAAGCCGCCAAAGGCCGGTTCCCCTTATATTACAGGCTCGTTAATGCGACACCTAAATGGCACGAAAGGGCTTAATATTGCCAGAGAAATTTGGTACATAGGGCCTATCAGTCTGGCCGCATATCAGTCTAAAAATCTGAAAACTAATGGGGCTAAGCATGAAGGAGAAGGGGAGCCAGAAAAATCAACCTTACCCCCCTTAAAATAAGTACCAAACTTCCCTCCCATACCATAGTGTCTTTACTCAATGTGGTATGTATCTCACGGGGCTGGGGAGTGTGTCATTCGGTAATCCAGACTTACTATCAGGGTGAAGATAATTTGATAAGTCCTCTCTCTCTCTCTCTCTCTCTCTCTCTCTCTCTCTCTCTCTCTCTCTCTCTCTCTCTCTCTCTCTCTCTCTCTCTCTCTCTTTCTGTATCTATCTATCTATCTATCTCTATCTCTATCTCACATCATAACACAATCAGCCCATCCATGATACAAATTCCCTCAAAAAATGATCTAGTATAACGCTCGGGCTTGGAAGCAAGTCATTCGGTAATCAAACCTTACTATCAGACTAAAGCTTATCTGATAACAAGCCCCTCTATCTGACAAAGCCTTGTGGCGCGGGTCAGCAGCTGTTAGGGGCCTCACGCTGGTAATACTTCAACAAGATAACACTATAATATATACACCTGTTATACCTACACGTTATAATATACATACACACTATAATATATACACATGTTATACCTACATAGTACACACTATAATATACTTACACACTATAATATACCTACACACTACAATATACACCTGTTATACCTACACGTTATAATATACATCTGTTATGTCTACACGCTATAATATACCTACACGCTATAATATACTTACACACTATAATATACCTACACATTATAATATACACATGTTATACCTATACACTATAATATATACACCTGTTATACCTACACGTTATAATATACACCTGTTATACCTACACACTATAATATACCTACACACTATAATATACTTACACACTATAATATACCTACACACTATAATATATACACCTGTTATACCTACACACTATAATATATACACCTGTTATACCTACACACTATAATATATACACCTGTTATACCTACACACTATAATATACCTACACACTATAATATATACACCTGTTATACCTACACGTTATAATATACACCTGTTATACCTACACACTATAATATACCTACACACTATAATATACTTACACACTATAATATACCTACACACTATAATATATACACCTGTTATACCTACACACTATAATATATACACCTGTTATACCTACACACTATAATATACCTACACACTATAATATATACACCTGTTATACCTACACGTTATAATATACACCTGTTATACCTACACACTATAATATATACACCTGTTATACCTACTGTACACGTTATAATATACATCTGTTATGTCTACACGCTATAATATACCTACACACTATAATATATACACCTGTTATACCTACACGTTATAATATACATCTGTTATGTCTACACGCTATAATATACCTACACGCTATACTATACTGCTATAGCAATCAGCTATAGATAATCTGGGTAGCTCATCATTTCCATTGCTCAATGTAATCGTCGAAAACTGTGCATAGAAATACAAAAATAGGAATATAATGGTAACAAAATGGGAATAAAGAATAGTTTATAAAATGGGAATAAGAACATAGCTTATCTGTTTGGATAACTTACGCTGAGACAGTTAACCCCTTGAAGCTCAGACGCGTTTTAGCAGTATATTTTGGCTATCATTAGACGATTATATGCAGCTTAGGAAGGATCTGTGGGTATTAAAAGGGTAAAGACTCTCAATCAACCCTCCGACTTTCATATACCCTTCCTAATCTGAATAAAATCGTCTAATAATTACCAGAAAACAAAACAGAAATGCGTATTGGAGCTTGAAAGGGTTAATATTTCTTTATTAGACTAAATGATAGATATTCCGATGATAAAGAGGATCCTCCAGGAGCGCCAGGTTTTGAGGGGTGAGGCTGAGATGGCCCTATTTGGTTTTATAGCTTGTGGGGTGATGGAGACATAAGAATATTCCATTGTGAAGGTTCGACAGAGATGGTGTCCCTGGGCAACATAGCAACCCTTGCTATACGATTTGCTATTCTACTATACAACAATTCATTCCAAAATGGTGTTGTTATACTGAGAGTTCTAGTTGTTGGTTCACTAAGAGTCTCTTTGCAAAAAAATGGCAAGTTTACGAATGTCACCCATAGTCTCTAGCCCACTCGTAAATATTCGAGGTCGTCATTTATTTCTAATTATGAAAGTATATCTCTGGGAAAAATGGACACCCGAATGGAGCGAAGCGTCTTATTATCGCCAAACTAATGGGGTGAAACGTCTTAAAATGTCCAAACCAATGGATCGAAACAGGAAATATTATTATGCTTTTTCCACCAACCAACTTCACATCTAAACTCAATTAATGAAATAAACAATTACATGTGGCACTCCAAGGACTCGAACCTAGGATACTCACATCGAAATTCCGCGCACTTATGCATTACGCTATCAAGACAGTTAAAAAGACCTCCCTCTGGCCTAATCAATCTCTAATAATATAATATAAATCTACGGAGAGATAAATCATATTTTCGTTTTGATGGTACACTATTTCAGTTTGCTTGTGTTATTGTCTTTGGTTGTCAGATTGACTTATTTACGATTTTTTTTTTTTGTCATTCTGTTTATATATATATATATATATATATATATATATATATATATATATATATATATATATAAATAAAGTAAGGAAAGGAGGACAAAAGAGGGAAGAGTCAGTGAAAGATGAAAATGGAGAATTACTAGTGGAACCAGTTGAAGTGAGGAAAAGATATGCCGAGTATTTTGAATCTTTGTTAAATACAAGAGATGGAAGAGAAGCAGTGATTGAAGCAGAGGTGGATGGAGATAGGTTACCCAGGCCACCCAGGTGGCAGGGAATGAATGAAAGGATTGAGGAAAATGAGGTGAAAGAAGCAGTGAAACAAATGAGAGCGGGAAAAGCAGAAGGTTTGGATGGTATTGCTGTGGAGTGTATAAAGAAGGGTGGAGATGTGATAATAGATTGGTTGGTGAGACTTTTCAATGTGTGCTTTGTTGTGTCAATGGTACCAATAGACTGGAAGAGTGCATGTATTGTGCCGTTGTACAAGGGGAAGGGAGATCGGCAGGAGTGTTCAAGTTATAGAGGTATTAGTTTATTGTCAGTGGTTGGAAAGCTGTATGGAAGGGTGTTGATAGAGAGGATATAAAGTGTACGGAAGTTGCAATAGGAGAAGAACAGTGCGGTTTTAGGAGGGGAAGAGGGTGCGTGGATCAGATGTTTGCAGTAAGACAGTTATGCGAGAAGTATTTAGAGAAGCATAAGGAGATATTTTGGGCTTTTATGGACTTGGAAAAAGCGTATGATCGTGTGGACCGTGAAGCAATGTGGAAGGTGTTAAGGATTTATGAAATAGGAGGAAATTTGTTAGAAGCAGTTAAGAGTTTTTATGAAGGGAGCAGAGCATGTGTGAGAGTAGGAAATGGTGAGTTGAGTGAATGGTTTGAGGTAAAGGTAGGTTTGCGACAGGGTTGTGTAATGTCACCATGGCTGTTTAATATGTTTATGGATGGTGTGGTGAGGGAGGTGAAAAGGAGAACTATGGGAAGAGGATTGGGTTTAGTAGGAAAGAATGGTAGAGATTGGGAGTTGAATCAGTTGCTGTTCGCTGATGACACAGCATTGGTGGCGGATTCTGATGAGAAACTGCAGCGGGTAGTCAAAGAGTTTGGTGTGGTTTGTGGAAGGAGGAAACTGAAGGTGAACGTCAATAAAAGTAAAGTAATGGTGTGTAATAGGGGAGAGCATAGGGTGAATCTAGATGTGAGGCTGGATGGGGAAATATTGGAACAAGTAGAGTGTTTTAAATATCTAGGAGCAACAATAAGCAGGAGTGGAGGTATGGAAGTGGAGGTAAAACAGAGAGTGTGTGAAGGAAGGAAGGTTTTCGGAGCAATGGGAAGTATGTGGAAGACGAGAAATCTCGGAGTGAAAGTAAAAAGTGCACTGTATCAAGGAATTGTTGTGCCAACAGTGATGTATGGGGCTGAGACATGGGCTCTGAAGAAAAAGGAGAAAAGAGGGCTGGATGTGATGGAGATGAGCTGCTTGAGGAGTATGTGTGGAGTTACTCGTAGAGACAGATTGAGGAATGAAGAGATACGTAGGAGAGTGGGGCAGCAGGAACATTTGTCAGCCAGAGTGGACAGAAGGGTGCTGAGCTGGTATGGTCATGTTGAACGAATGGGAGATGAAAGGCTTACAAAGAGAATATGTGAGTCAGGTACAAGGGGAGATAGAAGGGCAGGAAGACCCCCATTGAGATGGAGAGACTGTGTAAGAAAGGCTTTGGATGATAGAGGAATGACTATAGATCAGGCAGGGGAAGTGGTGGTGGACAGGAGTGAATGGAGAATGCTTGTGAATAGTTGAGTGAACACGTGGTCATTTGGAGTAAGGGGTCGGGCGCAAGTTCGACTAGATAATAGTCCATCAGGCGCCTGGCCCGGGGGACGATTAATATGAAGGGTGTGCCTGGAAGTGTGGTGGGAGGGCTTGTGGCTTTGGCTCCGCTGCATGTCTGCCTGCCGAGATCGGAACCTCTCCGGGTGGTCAGGGGCCGGGGGAGTGCTGGAGCGACCTTGGTAACCCTGGTCTCTGGGTCTTCTCCTGGGTGACCTGGATGTGTGTGAGTTTGTGTTTTTTATCTGTGTTTATTTTTTGTTTTATGTTGTTTTTGTGTTTTCCCTGTTCTTGCTCTGTCTTGAGTCGGCTACCCCCAAAATGGAGATTGGGCCTGAGCATATAGATAGATAGATAGATATATATATATATATATATATATATATATATATATATATATATATATAAACAACGGATAAATCAGGAAGAGCTACAGAGGATGTGTTATAGTTTAGTCGAGGGATTTACACCATACTTCACTTCTTTGTTTCTTCCTTAAGTTTGTCTAGATCCCCTTCTCCCTCATTTTTAGTCCCATTAGTTTTGAGATTACAAGACGTTTGGCCCATTACTTTGGCGATTTTAAGACCTTTCGCCCCATTTCTTTGTCAATATTGAGACCTTTCATACCATTTAGGTGTCGAGTTTTTCCTGGCGGGCGATAGCGAGCCTATAATTTTAGGTGGACGTCCTTTTCGTCATATTCTGGACACTAGTAGACGATTATATTCAGCTTAGGAAGGACGTCTATCAATCAAAAAGCTGCGGACTCTCTCAGTGAAACCTTTTAGCTACCATGTATCTTTCCTAAGCTTCATATAATTGTCTAAATAATTAATTAATAAATCAAATCAAATAGACGTCACCGGTACTGTAATGTCTAGGTAAAATGTATATATAAGTTGCTGGTACACTCGGTCAAAAAAGTATCTGCACCCCTACCCTGATAATCTGGTGTGTACGGTCGTGCTAATAAGTCATGTCTCAGCTGTCATTACGTTTGGCTTGCTCTGTGCTGTATTAATGTCTGTCAGATGTTGAATAAGGTGGGTAGGTGTAGGAACATGTTTGTATATTTCACTCGATATGAAGAAATGAAGCTTAGATATTGCTGATACTAACTATTGATCAAAACATACTTGGTGCCGAGACATCACTTATTAGCGCGACTGTAAAGCTTGGTAGTATAGGTTGTAGGTCGTAGGTAGTAGATCTTAGGTAGTTGTTGTTGTTGTTGTTGTTGTTCCCTAAGCTGCCTGGCCGAACAGCCCCGAGTCCCTGAGGAAGGCCATGGCCACGATCGGGCTTTCCCACAGAGCTCTCATTGAGTGTAGACTGTGTTGTTGGCATAAGTGGTTGTGTGAAATGCAGTCTTCTATGATGTGTTTAATGGTATGGGGTGCTGTGTTACATCCCGGGCAGGCGTCGACAACGGAGTCATCCAGTCTCTTCTGATAGCTCAGGAGAGCTGGATGGGGTCCGCATCTCAGCCTGGCCAGGTGGACTCTGTCCTCGCGAGGGAGGGAGGATTCGGAAGGATGGATTTCGGGAGGTCGTGCATGCAGCTGCGTGTTGTCTGTGAGTGAGTGGATGGATCGGCGAGAGATATGAGTATGGATGTGCTTCTGGAAGTTGGTTCGGGGTGGGCAGGGAGGGAGAGAGGACAATAATTGTGTGTGATACCGTGTGCTGGGTGTTGTTTTGATATTTCTTGGTGTCTGTGGGTGTGTTGCCATGTAGTTTAGTGGGTGGTTTTGGTTCGTGGAGGCTGCTGCCAGGAATTGAGTGCCTCTCATGTCCAGATGGTCTTTGACTTTGAGGATTTTGGTTTCTTGATGTAGGTGATCTGTGGGTGCAGTAGCTGTGCAGCCTGTAATGATCTTCAGGGCTTCGTTTTGAATAGTCTGTAAGGTCTTATGATGTGTTTCAGCTAGGTTAGAAGCCCAGGCTGGGCTTGCGTATTCCATCACTGATCTTATGTATTGTTTATATACTGTGGTGGTAGTTTCTTTGTTGTGTCCAAATTTTGTGTGAGCAAGTGACCTGAGGGCGTTAAGTCTGGGTGTCAGTTTCTTTTTAATGTTTGTGGTGTGCTGTTTGAATGTCATATGAGTATCAAATGTTACTCCTAGGATTTTGGGTGTGTGTGTATGTGTTAGGGGGTGTGTTGTTTATGGTGAGTTGAGGGATGTATTCGTGTCTCCTGTCCAGCTTGTGAGCAGGGTTGCGGTGGATTTGGCTGGGGCTAGATTAAGTCTGTTTGTAGTGCACCAGCCATGTAGTGTGTTGAGATAGGGTTGAAGGAGATCTGTTGCTCTTTTTGGGTCATGGTGTGTGCATGTGAGTGTTATGTCATCTGCATAGGAGGCTAAGTTTATTTGGGGCGTATTGGGTGTAGTTATGTCGTGCATGTACAAATTGAAGAGTGCGGGCGATAGGACGGATCCTTGTGGGACTCCGTTTGGAAAGTTTCTGATTTTAGATGACTGACCGGCAAAAGATACGTGTGCACATCTGCCTGCTAGGAAGTTGGCCAGCCACCTTTTTGTGTTGTTATGCATGTTTGTGTTGTAGATTTTGTTTGTTAGGTTGTGGCGGGGGATGGCATCGAAGGCTTTACTAATGTCGAGTGTGGCTAATAGTGATCTGTGTGGTGGTCTAGCTGAATTGATGCCGTCAAAAGCTCTTTGTGTAAGGTCTGTGAGAAGAGTGTTTGTGGAGTGCAGTGGCCTAAAGCCGTGTTGTGTTGGAGCTAGGGGTAGGTCGGGTGTAATTAGTTGTAATACTAGGCATTCCATGACTTTGGAGGGGGAGCAAAGGAGTGTGATGGGGCGGTGCGAGGAGGGTAGCGTGGGGTCTTTGTTGGGTTTGGGGAATGTGATGATGATACCATGCTTCCAAATGTCTGGTATTGTGTTGTGTGAATAGCTGTAGTTTGATATGTTAGTGAGTGCTTGTATGCCTTGTGGTCCCAGGTGTCTGAGGTGTATGTTGCTTATGTTGTCTAGGCCACAGGCAGGTGAGTGCTTGAGATTGTTGATGATATGCTTTGTCTGGTGATTGGTGAAGGGTGTATAGTCAGGGTCTGTGGGGAATTGTCTCTTACGTCGGATGACACGTCGGTCGTCTTTGTGAGGTTTTAGGTGGCTGACATGTGAGAAGTGATTGATGAGAGTGTTTGCTTGTTGTTTACATGAAGGAGTAGAGTCTGTTGTTGTGATTGCAGCATGTGATTGTGTTGTGTTGCTGTTGGAAAGTGTGATGCTGTTTAGTGTTTTGTAGAGTTTTTGGGGTTTGTTTTGTGATCAAGTGTTTGTAGGAAGTTATTCCAATTTAGTTTTTGTTGTTCTTGTATTTTGTTGTTAGTTTGGGTGTTGAGTGCTTGAATTTGTTGTGTGATGTCTTGTGTGTGGGGTGCTGGGGAGTGTTTCAGTGTGTCGTGTTGTCTGATGAGGTTTTGAATTTCTGGTGTGAAGTTGGGGTTGTGTCTTTTTCTGTTACCTCTTGGAATGTGTTTCTTGTCAGCGTTTTGGATAGTTTTATTGAGTATGTGTACAGCATTGTTGATGTTAGTGATGGGTGTACTGTTTAGGGTTGTGAAGTGTTGTTCTGTCTCATTTGTGAATGCTTCCCAGTTAGCTCTTTTATAATTGGTGTATGTGTGTTTGTGGCTAGCTGGGGTGAGTCTGGTTTTGGTGGTGATAATGATCGGGAGGTGGTCAGAGCCTAAGGTTCTGACCACCCTCCAGGATGTTTGTGGGGGCGAGTTCTGGGGAGCAAAAGGTGATGTCTGGAGATGATGGGTTATAGAGGGCTTGGTGAGGAATATGGGTATGTTGATGGATGTCGTTAAGGATGATGAGGTTATCTGTTTGGTTTTGTAGTACCAGCCCTCTGTCTGTGTCGGGGTTGTCGACAAACCAGGCCAACGTCTTGGCGTTGAAGTCACCACCCAGGATGATGTGTGGGGTGTTTGTGATGTGTTGTAAGTGTGGTCTGTATTCATTTGATACTGTAGGGGATGTTTGGGGAGGGATGTATGTGTTTATGATGGTTATGTTGGAGTTGTTGCCAGTGCGTATTTTAATTGATTGTATTTCTGTTGTGTTATCATTTGGGGGGAGGAGGGATTTGGTTTGTACACTGGTTACTATGTATGATATTTCTTTGTGTACCAGGGTGATGAGTCCACCGCCCCCGCCGACAGCCCGGTCTTGTCTGATGGTGGTGAAATTATGAAATGTGGGTGTTTTTTGTGTTGTGCGGAGTTTTGTTTCTTGTAAGATGGCAATGTGTATGTTGTGTTGTTTTATGAAGTGTGAGAGTTCGTGTTTCTTTGTGTTGTCTTAGGTAGTATAGGTAGGTAGTAGTATAGATGGATATAGCTACAGGTAGATAATATCTATTATGCCAACCCTACCAAGCTGTACACACCAGATTAGCAGGGTAGGGGTGCAGATACTTTTTGAACCGAGTGTACATTATGATATGAATTGCCTTTTTTTTCATGGCACACTTTTGGGCTAAAAGGGGGAATTTTTGTGGCGTACCCTCCTTCTACCTCAGGTTTTGCCCAATTAGTTTTGAAATTTTTAAGACGTTCGCCCCATTAGTTTGGCGATTTTTAAGACCTTCCACCCCATTTCTTTCACCATTTTATGACCTTGTGTGTCATTAAGATGTCGAGTTTTTCCTTGTGACCGACAGTGAACCTGTAATTTAGGAGAAAATGTACAAATTAACCTCGAAAGTTTTATTTTATTTTTGTTATATATATATATATTTTAGTTTGATAGAGTCCTAGGGAACAAATTTAAAAAAAACGTAACGCTGGGGGCAGCAGTGAGAGCAATCTAGGCCTACTGTTGACCTTTTCTTACTTCCGCTAACGTCACGGTCTTGTTGGTATTGTTATTGTTGTGTTTTTGTTTTTGTTTTATTGTTTGTTGTTGCTGTTGTTATTATTGTTGTTGTTTGTTGTAGTTGTCAATGTTTTTTTTTTTTTTTTTTTTTGGGGGGGTTGTAAACTTGACCCTAACTAATGTACATAGTACTGTATTATATACGATTCGTGTGCTCAGAACAACATGGTCTTTGTTGTGTGAAAAATAAGAGGTATGGGATCCGACTATCAAATAATAAAATCAATAGCAAAAAACAAAAACAAAACAAAAACAAAATATACAGTATATACTGTAGTCCTATACAGTATATATATATATATATATATATATATATATATATATATATATATATACTCTCAGCGGGGCTCGAACCACCGACAGTCAAGACGATTTTCCATGCTTTAACCAACACTACCATGGGGTGATAAAGGATACTATTAAGAAGAAGGGAAATCGTACTTGGAGTATGTATTTCAATTCATACACAAGTCGTAGGATCCATATATGTAACACCCCGTTCTTAACATTAATCATCAATTACAAACCCCAATGTACTTGACTAAACTAATGAAAGCATATGGTCCTCCCGGGATTCGAATTCTGGACACCACACCCAGTACATAAGCATCTAAACCATTACACCACCATACAGGGATTTTTACGTAACTCGGGTCTGTGTGGTATCCTGGAATATGGATCCTACGACTTGTGTATGAATTGAAAATAAAAATACAAATTTATCTTGAAGGAGGGCCTTTTGTATATATATTTATTTAAGCTCGATGGAGATCTAGGGAGGTAACTGAATAATTATGATAAATATATGAATATTTATATTTATGAACAAACAAGTAAATTAAATCCTCCCAGTTAACCTAACAGTATGGGTCGGGTTGGCACTGGTTGAGAGGTACTGGTTGTAATGATTGAGAGGTACTGGTTGTAATGGTTGAGAGGTAGGCTACTGGTTGTAATGGTTGAGAGGTACTGGTTGTAATGGTCACTGGTTGAGAGGTACTGGCTGTTGTTGTTGTTCCCCAGGCTGTCTGACCGAACAGCCCCAAGGTCCCGAGCAAGGTCAAGGCCATAACCGAGCGCCCCCACAGAACCCTCCCTACTTTACCTCTAAGAATGCCCAGGTGACCGAAGCCGCTCCCAGGCGAGGAGCTGAGGAGTGTGCAGAAACACCCGGGACACCAAAGCCCCACCCAGGGCCCTGTGCCTCTTAACAATTATGAAGGGAAAGTTGAGGGGCAAAGGAAAAATGTGACGCTTTGGCTCCCAGTCTGCCAACCTCTAGGTTGGCAGTAGAGAGGTCAATCCACGGAAAAGACGCCCCCACTTGAGATCTAGAAAATATATAAGTAAAAGGAAGAGTCAGAGTAAACTATGGGTATGGCAGAGAACGCTCAACTCTCACTCTGGTTGTAATAGTCACTGGTTGTTGGGTTGTCCCGCTGTACGAGGGACGGACGGATATGCTATAATCATATATAGATAAACCTTAGATAGTTGGACGTGGTATAAATAAAACAAATCTCCCTCTAAACAAGTTATGTTATTACTTGTTTAAGGGGAGATTTATTTATTTGTTAGTCTCCTTTCTATACCTCCATCAAGCTTAATAATATACCCCCAAGAACCCTCTTTGAGATATATTTGTTCAGTTTTCGGTAGAAAAAGGCCGGTTGCTCCTCAATTACAGGCTCGCTATCACTCGCTAGAAAAAAATAGACACTTATAGGCACAGTAATTTTTTTTTTTATATCGCCAGATTAATATAGCGAACGTCTTAAAATCTCAAAACTAACGAGGCTAAACAGGTCAGGTGAAGGTATTGAGGGATAAGCCTTTACAACGGCACCTCATGTCTACTTTACGAAGAGTGTCGAGAGGGGAGAAGGGGTGTTGGAGAGAGAGGATGCTGTTGGAGTGGCTTTGTTATGCGTGTTATTAGTCTGTATACGTCGTCATTAAGGAGAAGGGGGGCCATAAAAAGCAAACCTCCCCTTAATGTGTCTCCTAGGAAACGAGCGAGGTGGGGCGGATGCTGTGTAGATAGTAACACCAACACCACCACTACTACTACTATCACCGCCACTACCACTACCACCACCACTACTACTACTATCACCACCACCACTACTACTACCACCGCCACTATCACCGCCACCACCACCACTACTATCACCACTACTACTACTACTATCACCATCACCACCACTACTGCTACTACCACCACCACTACTACTGTCACCACACCACCACCACTACTATCACCACCACCACCACCACCACTACAGCATATTTAAAAAAAAAAAACATTGACAGCAGGCTAAATTTGTACATTTTTCGATAGAAGAATGTCTCCGGCGAAGCCGGATTTCTTCATACAATGCTGGCTCGCTAATACTCGCCAGGAAAAAATCGTCACCTGAATGGGGATAAACTTCTTTAAACAGTAGGCTGAATGGGGCCGAATGGATACAAGCCACAGAAAGAGAGAAAAGGAGAGAAAATAGCAGCCCCCCCCCCCTTAATCAATAAATGTCAAGCCTCGTCGTTTGATAATCTAAATTGATAGTTTTCACTCTCAACACCAAATACCCTCAAATGAAAGTAATGAAAGCATGTGATCCTCCCGGGATTGAAACCTGGGACACCACATGCAGAAATTGAACACTCTAACCATTACACCATCAAGACTGTTATAAGTACAGCACATGACCACGATTTATATCCATTTAACGAATACTGGATATCAATCTAATCATGTCTCAGCTGTCATTACGTTTGGCTCGCTCTGTGCTGTAATAATGTCTGTCAGATGTTGAATAGGGTGGGTAAGTGTAGGAACATGGTTGTATAGTCTCACTCAAAAAAGAAGAAAGCATGAGTAAATATTGCTGATACCATCATGTTGTTGTTGTTGATGTGTTGGAGGGAAGGTAGCAACTGAACGTCACTAATAAACCCTAGCGAGGACAGTTTTGTCAGGACTGCCTTTAGAGTCGTGGAATTCTCCCCGACTTTTTAAGGAAATTAATTGTGCATTGTAACACTCTCTGCCTTTTCTCTGGGGTCACGTCTATTGCTCCTAGTAGTACGGGGATGGTTATGTTATTAATATTCATCCTGTTTAAGGTGTCTTTAAGGATTGTTCTCATTGAGTGAAATCTTGGGCAATGCAGAAGAAAATGAGTGATGGTGTCTTCGGTGTTTCTGCACCAAGGGCAGTGTGGATCCGGGGCCAATTTCAATCTGTGTAGATGTTTGTTCAAACCGGAATGACCGATTCTGAGGCGCGTAATTACGACGTCGATGTTCCTAGTTTGGGATCGTGTCCATGGATGGGGTGATGAGTCGGTTCTGAAGAGGCCTAAGTGCTTTTCAGGGAGGAGGTTTGAAAGCTCTGTGTCCCATTCTTGTCTTGCCCTTGTTCTGCTCACTGATGATAGTGTGTGGATGTCATGGGGTAGAGGCTCGATGGAGGTTAGCTGGTGTCCTAGTTTGGCTGCCTCGTCTGCGATTGCGTTACCCTTAATGCCAACATGTGAGGGGATCCATTGTAGTTTGATATTTCTGGGCGAGTTAAGTGTCGTGATGAGGATATGTTGTATGGTGTGGACTATGTTTCTATGCGATTCGGGATTGGGCGAGAGGAGTAGATGGAGTGAAGATTGGGAATCTGTGTATATTACTATATTCTGTAGTGGGAGATGTAATTGGCAAAACTGGAGTGCTTTTTGGATTGCAAAAAGTTCTGAGGTGATGTTAGAGTGGGTGGCAGCGAGTTTCCATGACTGGCAGATGCTTATCTCTTCATAATAGACGGCTGCTGCAGCTGATGGGGGGGATGGGATGTATGAGCCGTCTGTAAAGATTGGGGAGTGGTTTGTGAATTTAGTGTGGTGTAGTTCGTTGAATAGGTGTTTGGCTTTGGCTGAGTCCTGTGATTTTTTGAAGGACGGATGTAGAGTTGTGAAGATCATGTTGGTTAGGGTTATCCACGGGGGGACTGGTGGAACTGGTGCTGTGGGTGCTGAATGGATTGTGGTGCCTGTCAGTCTTTGTAGAGTGTGAGCGGAGCGAGAGATGAAGGATGTTCGATATCCTTGCCTGTTTATGGGTCTGTTTGTCAATTCTCTGGTGACGGACAATTGTAGGGGATGGTTTTCTGGTAGCTGGGAAGCTTTCAATAGCCATTTGCTGTCTGTCAATTGTCTGGTACGATTAAGTGGCAGTAAACCTGCTTCGGCCTGGAGGGAGACTATTGGCGATGAACAGAATGCTCCCAGCGCTATTCGAAGGGCTGAGTTTTGGATGGTGTTGAGCTTGTCTAGGTGTGTTGGAGCGGCTGAACCGTATACGGGGCTGCCATATTGTACTTTGCTCTGGATATATACTTTATAGAATTTTAATAGCATTTCTCTACTGGCTCCCCATCTTGCCCCGGCCAGGTACTTCATGATGTTTAGACGTTTTGTACAGGATGTGCGGAGGTAATCAATGTGTTTGTTCCACGTCAGGGAAGGGCCGTCTAGTTTCAAGCCGAGGAAGGTATGTTCTCTCACTAGTTGAATTGGGGTGTTTTCGATGGTTATGTTAGGTAATCTTGGAAGATTTTGCGGGTGAAGCACATTAGGGCGCTTTTCTGCTTGTTGATCTGAAGTCCCCATTCTGTCGACCATTCTGCTATCAGGTCTGTGGCTTCCTGTAGGTGGTGTTCTGCTTCGTGTAGGGTTGTGGCTTCACAT
Source organism: Paralithodes platypus (assembly GCA_032716605.1). Classification (NCBI taxonomy): domain Eukaryota; kingdom Metazoa; phylum Arthropoda; class Malacostraca; order Decapoda; family Lithodidae; genus Paralithodes; species Paralithodes platypus. The sequence goes on along the minus strand of CM064527.1, from coordinate 44,247,247 downwards.
ATAATGGCTACGTCATCGGCGTATATCAGGTGGGTGGTGTGAGGTGTTTTGGGTATGTCTGACAATAGAGCATTGAATAGGGGTGGACTGATGCCGGAGCCTTGAGGTAGTCCTCTGTGATGGGGGTGTTCTTGAGATAGCGTGCCTCCTATTGCTACTTTAAATGTTCGGTGTTCTAAGAAGCTGTGAAACCATTTTAAGGGAAGTCCTTCAATGCCCATCTTTGATAGTTTATATAATATGCCTTTGTGGGAGGCTGAATCGAAGGCGCTTTTTAAGTCAAGGAATAGTATCAGCATTATTTTGTTGTTGTTGTAGGTTTCTTGGATTCGTTGTTCTAAATTGAGGAGGATATCAACTGTGCCTCTGCCTGGTCTGAATCCACTTTGTTCTGGTGACAGTTTGTGATGGGTTTCAAACCACCAGCTGAGTCGTCGGGCAATTATTTTCTCCAGTAATTTTCCTATGCACGATAGTAGGACTATTGGGCGTAGTGAAGCAGGGTTGGAGGGGTCTTTGCCTGGTTTTGGGAATGGGAGAATTACAGATTGCTTCCATGCGTTGGGAAATGTTCCGGTCTGCCAGCTTTTGTTGAATAAGGTTATAAGGTGATCTTGCCAATGGAGTGTAAGGTGCGAGAGGAATTCATTGGCAACTAAGTCAGCTCCCATAGCTTTTTTGGCGGGGAGAGATGATATCGCGTACTGAAGTTCGGGTTTGGTGATTGGGTTGTCAATGCCATGTGTCGAGGGTGATGATAGAGCTGTGTTTATATGACGAGTCAGGAGATCTTGATTGATTAGTGGAGCTGGAATGCTGTATTGGTCTTTGTAGAAGGAGGCTAGAAAATTTGCTTTGGCTGTGTCAGTCATTAATGCGACCCCGTTTTGGCTCAGGGGGAGGGGACAATGTTTATTTCTTCCTTTCATACTTTTTAGGAAGTTCCAAGTTCGAGTAGATGAAGTGTTGAAAGATAAGGTACTGCAGAAGCTTGCCCAGGCCTTTCTTTTTGCTTTGAGAATAATGCGTGTTGCGATACAATTTAGCTGTTTATATTTATAACAGTTATGTATGGTGGGTTGTCTCCGCCATGTGTACCAGGCTTTACGTCTGCTATTTATAGCCTCAGCACATTCTGTGTTCCACCAAGGAACTCTTGGCTTTGCCCCTTTCTTTGAGTGGTATAGTTTGAAGGCTGATGTGGCTGCTTTGGTAAGTGTCTGGGTGAAGGATGTCGTTAGTACTTCTAGGGATTGATTCTTTACTGGTGTTGTTTGTCTAAGGGTGGTTTGGAAGTTTTGCCATCCTTTGTCTGTTATTTTCCAGTGGGGACGAGTGATGTTGTCCGAGGTTATTTTTTGTGAAGTCGATGTGATATAGATGGGGAGATGGTCACTTGCCATGTATGGGCCTAGTTTTATATCAACGTCATTGAATATGTGGGAACCGATGCAGAGGTCTATTGTGGATGAGCGGCCTGTATGTGGATCTATGCGTGTGCCCAAGGCGGGTGGTGTTAGGAGATTTAAGTTCACAGATTCTAGAAGCACCTGAAATAGCACTTTTCCTGAAGGATTTAGGGAGCCTGGTGGAGCGTATGGGTCCCAAAGTTTGTGTCGTGCATTGAAGTCTCCTAGAATCATGCATGGGGGGGGGACTTGTTGAAAGAGATGGTTGATTTCTGTTATGGTGAAATCTTTGCAGGGGTTGTAACAGAGGAGGATGGAGCACCACTTTCCCGAGAGAGCTATCTGAACGGCCATTGATTCTATTACGTTATTGTTGTTGTTGTAAGGGGTGAGTTCAAGTATACGGCAGGATATATTCTCACGTACCATTATGGCCAAGCCTCCTCCTCTCAGGCCTTGTAGTCTGTCTTCTCTGAAGATTGTGTACCCTGGCATTACTATGTTGGTGGATGGATTCAACCAAGTTTCGCATAGGCCTATTATAGTTGGCATGTCCCTATCTACAGTTGTTTTAAAGTCGTGAGTCTTATTAAAGATGCTTCTGGCATTCCATAGCATGAACTTTAAGGGTGGGGAGGACGGGTCCATTATTGAGGGAGTATTATAGCGACTGCATATGGCCAAAGCCGAGAGATTATGTCTGGGAAGGTTGTTCCTTTGAGGTATAGCTGTATTGCTTGAAGTAGGAGATGTAGAAGTTGTGTACCGGTACTCGTGTGGGAAGCTGAGTCGGCTGAAGCTGCGTAGGTTTCATCTTGGTGCAGTGTGCGTGTGTTTAATTGTGATTTTGTGGTTTGTTCAGATTGGGTTTGAGGTTGACGTTGGTGTTGATAAGTCTGGCATTTTGGATTAGCGGTTGCATTGGGTGTTGTGATGTTGGGGGACTGTGTTCCGGTGTTGGAGCATGGAGTGATGTCGTCGAAGTCAAGTTGGTGGGCTGTGGTACAGCGTTGAAATTTGGGGCCATTTTGGCGTTGGGATCTGGGAGTTGGTGCCTTGTGAATCAGCATTTTACCATGATTAGTCGGATTTATGGTGACCTCGTGTTCGTCTTCTTCCAGTTCAATGTCATCCTGTTCGGGGACTTCGTCTTCTAGGACTGAAAAGGGGTTTGAAAGTTTAGCATAGCTTAGGTCGTCTCTGACGGCTCTAGTGGGCTTGGGATCTGTTGTAATTTGTGTATTGGGTAGTGTAGACTTGGCATTGATAGGGTTAAGCTCACGTAATTGTCGGTTAACATCTTTTAGTACTGAGAGGTCTGCCTGAGCTTTGTTATGAATTTCTGAAGCTTTGATATAGATTGGGCACTTGAAGGAGACTACTCTATGTGTGCCACCACAGAAATAGCAATAGGGATTATTTTGGCATCTTAGCTGGTCAGAACCTGATGTTAGGGAATGGAATCCACTGCACATTGAGCATCTTACCTTGTTCCTGCATGATATAGCACTGTGTCCGAATCGGTGGCAGTTGTAACAGCGCAGAATGGGGAATGTGTATTGGGATACCTGGTAGCTCGTCATATCTATTGCTACTCGGGGCGGGAGCTCGCCTTCGAAGCATAGCCTTACTGCATCGGATTTTGATTTTTCACCATTCTTATACCTAGGGGGGATCCTCAAGACCTCAAGTAGCCTAGCTGGGTGTGTGCCTAGAGTTTTTAGTGATTTATAGATGTCTTCTTCTGACAAATCTTCAGAAACAGGACTAATCTTACCGAAAGTGATGCCATGTTCTGCTGCGTCGGCTGGGGAGCGGGCCTTCCGACATTTGACTTGCCAACTGCCTAGTTGTGTCATGGATTCAATCGGTGAATCAGCAAGGTTATCTATATCTTTGGCTAATATAGAGAAACAGAAAGCAGATCCCTTACCAATTAAGTGAGGACTTCCCTGTGCCTGTAGAATATACTTGCCAAAATGTGCATCTTTTAGTGCTCTAGTTAAGGTGTGTGGATTGTTGAAGGCAATGGAGTTGTCAGCTGTTCGAACAATGTAGGTTATCACGTTGTCAGTGTCACTAGGCCTATTTGGGGAGGCATTGAAGGTGTAGATTTGGTGAGGAGGCTCTGTTCGGTTTTTTATGATTTCCTGAACCATTCACTGAATCTTCATTGTCTAAGGCAAGGCTTCTCTTTTGAGGAGTAGCGTCGGCGGTTGTTGTGATGTCCATGGCTGCGTGTTCTGGCGGCGGGTGCCTCTGCCTCATTCCATCTTCTTCAGGCTCTTCCATGGTGATGAAGAATTGGAGAATCGCTTCCTGTCCACTGTCCCTATGTGTTGAGGGCAGCGGGTAAGAAGTGTGGGGGTATTTTCAGTCACTATTGGGGTAATATGGCAAGATAAAGGCAGAGAGGGCGCAATACACAATCACAGTCTTCTTCTTCTTGTAAACCGCCTCTGATCTCGATGTGTTATACTATTTATAATCCTGATACCATCATTATCGATCAAAACATAATGGGTGCCGAGGCATCACTTATTAGGCCGACTGTACTGGACCCAAAGGTAACAAAATGGCGCCCGGAGAATATGTTGGCCCCTTATCTTTTACTACAGGCTCTCTCTCTGGATACCCCCCCCCCTTATCTCTCTCTCTCCCTCCCAAAATGGCGCCCGGAGAAAAAGTTGGCCCCATATCTTTGACTACAGGCTCTCTCCCTTCCGCTCCCCCCCCCCCCCTTCCCCCCCCTCCCCCTCCCCCCCCTCCCCCCTCTCCTCCCTCCCTCTCCCCCCCCCGCGCTCACCCCCCCCCCCACATCTCCCGTCCCTCCCCCGGGTGCTTCCTCTGATAACACAACAGTGACAGATAACATGAGTGTAAGCATCCTGTCCACACACACACACACACACACAAACACACACACATACACACACCCGCACACAAACACACACACACACACACACACACCACTACATACAGCTCCTAGTACTACACTCTCTCTCTCTGATGTCAACTGTACAATCGGCCTAATAAGTGATGTCTGGGCACCAATTATGTTTTGATCAATAATTAGTATCAGCAATATTTACACATGATTTCTTCTTTTTGAGTGAGCTATACCAACATGTTCCTAAAGTTACCCACCCTATTCAACATCTGACAGACATTAATACAACCCAGACCGAGCCAAACGTAATGACAGCTGAGACATGACTTATTAGCGCTCTCTTATTAATCGTACTATTTACATGATGGGCGTAACTACCTGTGTGGGTGTGGGTACACTTTACACTTAGTTACACTTAGTTGTATTCCGTCCGTTAGTGACACAGTTGAGCTGGGGCTCCACTGCGACCAGGCAGCTCCCTTTCTTCCACTCTCCATTCCAGAAGTCGGTTGGAGTTGGTGCTGGGGTATCCTGGTGTTGGTGGCCGGTCCGGTATTTTGGCCAGCCACATGTCCAAGTGTTTCTTGAAGGTGTCTGGAGACACCCCGGTTATGTTCCTGAGAGGGGCTGGTATACAGTTGAACAGTCTGGTTCCATTGTATGTAAAGCTGTGATGGATCAGGGATTTGATTTTTTGTGTTGATCCCGGCGTAGTCCTCACATAGCACAGCCTCCCTCGCCTTTGGTGCTGAGTCTCTTGGATGTTTGGGTTTGGTACCTTTTTTTTCCAAAATCTTCCAGACGTAGATGATGATGTATCTCTCCCTACGTCTTTGAAGTGAGTACAGCTGCAGCTCCTTAAGTCTCTCCCAGTAGTTAAAGTGTTGAAACCCATGGATTTTACTGGTGAATGTCCTCTGGGTGGCTTCAATTTCTGTTATTTCTCCTACTTTTTGGGGAGACCAGAGCTGGGAGCAGTACTCCAGTCGTGGTAGGACCAGTGACTTCCACAATGTTAGCATACACCTCTCATTTCTTGTGTGGAAGGTTCTCAGGATCCAGCCTGCTATTTGTTTTGCTGTTGTTGTGGCTTTGGTAATATGCTGGGAAAAAGTGGCGTCACTGCTCATATTTACTCCCAAGTCCTTCACTGTGTCCTTGGCGGTAATTTCTTGCTGTCCGCTTTTGTAGTTGGTGTCGTTTTGTAGTGCTCTCTTGTTCCCGTACCTTAGAAGCTCGAACTTGTCTCCGTTTAGGGCCATGTTGTTTTCTTCTGCCCACTTCAGGATTTTGTCCAAGTCTTGTTGTAGTAGCTGAGCATCATGTTGTGAGGTGATTTTCTTCATGAGTCTGGTGTCGTCTGCAAACGATGTGGCTGTTGAGTGTTCCAGGTCCCTGTCGATGTCTCCTATCATGATGAGGAATAGGAGAGGTCCCAGTACTGATCCTTGTGGTACTCCGCTGATGACCCCACCTGCTTCTGATAGGCTTCCTTGAACCGTGACTCTTTGTTTTTCTGTTGGTGATGAAGCTATGGAGCCATCTTCCAAGGTCTCCCCCTATTCCCAGTGATTTGAGTTTATGTAGAAGGATCCCATGGTCCACCTTGTCAAAAGCTTTGGCGAAATCTAGATATATGACGTCTACATTTTCTCCGTCTTGAATATCCTGTAGGATTTTGTCGTAGTGTGATAGTAGTTGTGAGAGGCAGGAGCGGCCTTTTCTAAAGCCATGTTGCCCCTCGTTGAACGCCTCATTATCTTCCAGGAAGCTGACCATCTTAGCTCTTATTGTTCTTTCTATGATTTTAATAAGGTGTGACGTCAGCACCACTGGTCTGTAATTTTTGGCTATGCCTTTACTACCCCCTTTGTGTACGTGTGTGTGTGTAAGTGTATGTACGTGTGCGTGTGTGAGAGTTTGTAAGTATGTGTGTATGAGTTTGTTAGTAAGTGTGTGTGTGAGTGGGTTTGTTTGTATGTGTGTGTGTGAGAGTTTGTAAGTGTGTGTGTGTGTGTGTGTGTGTGTGTGGTTTGTTTGTGTGTGTGTGTCTGTATGTGTACGTGTGTATGTATATAATTATGTGCGTGTGTGTGTGTGTGTTTGGGTAAGTATGTGTGTGTGTGTTTGGGTAAGTATGTGTGTGTGTGTATGTATTTGTTTATCTTAATAAATAAAGGCCAATGTTTGTCTGTTTGTCAGTTACCCGACTACCCGACCTTTGTTACTAAACTCCTTCCACAGTTTTGGTGCCAGGTGGGAGTGTGGGGCACCGTTGGAAAGCCCAGGCTTTGGAGATGGTTTTAGGCGAGTTTAGTGGAAATCAGAGACACTTTTGTTTAATAAAATTTTCGGCAGAACCTATGTAGTATACGGGAGCGAAAAAAATGCGAAAAAATGGCCGTTTGGGGCAGAAGGAGGCCTCCGATCGAAAAGGTGTATGGAACGAAAGTTGTTCGCAGCCCCCCAAAATGGGGGTACGGATGAGGTCAGATCCAAAATCGGAGGTCATTTAGCGGCCGAAATCGAGGTCGCCGTTTAATGAGGCACAGGGAGGTCGAGGCCGGTGATTATGTTAGTAGTAGTATTGTGATGATTGTGGTAGTAGTGATTGATGATGGTGATTATGGTAGTAGTAGTGGTGGTAGTAGTGATGGTGATTATGGTGATTACCCGGGCAACGCCGGGTACCCCTGCTAGTACAGTATATGTGTGGTTTGCAATATACTATGCCCTGTCCCAAACAGTTAAGCCAGAAATCGTTAACCCTAACCTCTGTCACTCAAAAAGGGCTAGAGCAAATAGGCTGTAAATATCCACACCTATTCCCTGGCTGACCCTTCCCAAATGGTAGAAATGTTAGCTCGATTACTCTAGTCGTTTGTGAGTTATAGACGTTAATGTTTAAGATATTTGGCCTTCGTATTTGGAACAGTGTAGGAGCTCCAGCAATTAACAACCTTCGAACTATCTCACTGGACCATTTTTAGTACCACAGAGCCTTCTTAAACTGCACAAAGCCATCTAAATATAGCTAGAATAAAATAAAAAAGACGTCGCCGGTACAGAAGGGGTTAAGTTAAGAAGGAAATGCTTGGAATGGTCAACAGTCGTGTTTCTGAATATATGAATAACTACAGTAGGGCAGTCGGTAGAGCGCGTACCTCCGCCTAATAACTATAGTAGGGCAGTCGGTAGAGCGCGTACCTCCGCCTAATAACTATAGTAGGGCAGTCGGTAGAGCGCGTACCTCCGCCTAATAACTATAGTAGGGCAGTCGGTAGAGCGCGTACCTCCGCCTAATAACTATAGTAGGGCAGTCGGTAGAACGCGTACCTCCGCCTAATAACTATAGTAGGGCAGTCGGTAGAGCGCGTACCTCCGCCTAATAAC